>JAZKJV010011790.1:0-560344 GCA_037367405.1 Ottelia alismoides | reverse complement strand
AGGACCTTAAATGCTCTGAGTCGTCACTTAACTTCCTCGGTCAGGGAAGAAGCCCGAACGGTCATTGTTAAGATGTCGTAACATGGCCTCCAGCCATGGGTCACATCAAGATGTAGGGTCATCATGGCATCGTCGTTCAACCTCTTCTCTGTCATAGAAGAGATGAGATACACTAGACCCGAGCCCGCGTAATGGTGGACAAAGGTTCTTTGGCACCATAAGGGGGTTTTGAAGAAGGTGGTGGCAGTAGTTGTCAACCCCAGGCGGTGGTTTCAACCACCACCAGATTTTAGATGAATTAAGGTTAGAGGAAATTAGATGGTTAGCATAGAAGAGGGGAGTTATGTGGAGAAGATGGACGATGTCAGGAGGTCGGGCAGTTGGACGAAATGGTTAGGGAAAATAGGGGGAGTGAGGTGGTTGATGATTCACATCTGATGAAAGTCATGGGACAGGAGGTTGACGAAGAACCTCCACCATCTGATCATGCAATTGAATAACCAGTATTTGGGTATGAAGAAGATGATCTAGAGTGTTTGATCAAATGAGATCAGATGGCTCTGGATGAGCATGGGTAAAGACAAAGTGCTGGGTCACGTGGAGAGTGGAGGTGCCACCACATGGCCCAATAGGATAATTATAATTTAGAAATAGTACTCTAAAATAATTATAAAATAGTTAAATTTTGATTTAGTAAAAGTGTTCAACATGAAAGTTGTAGATCTCGATGAGATCAATAACTTTCATGTAGAACTCAAAAAGAGAGGTCATATATATATATATATATATATATATAATATTTTTTGTAAGTAGTTTAATGTATTAATTTACTTGGTTTTTTATTTCTTTCCTTTTTTTGGACTTTTATTTTATGAATTATGTTAAATTAATTATATACAACATTATTCTAATTTTTATTATATTTTTAATAAATAATAAGCACATAAATAATAGCACGATAATATGAATAAATAATATACGATAATTATAAATAATTATCTGCAACACAATGTTAATTAATTAGGGTTAATTGTTAATGAATTTTATTAGTTTTCTTAAGCTAGAGGGATAATACAAAAAATAATATGGATAAATATGAGATTTATCACTACCTATACTTAAGTTGATCCCGTCCTCGATCTAATAATTATAGAATAAATTAGAGAGTTAGTAATTTTAACGAATTCCTGACATGTGCAAGTGAATAGACAAGGCTTAAGAAAAGCAGAACACTTGATTTTAGAGATTCTAAGACTCTAAGATCAACCTGATCCTAATCAAAAGGAATTCAACTCCTTTAATGATCACACACGCACACACGTGAAAAAATGGGGTTGCCCCTGAGGGGGAGCTACCCCGCCCCATTTTCCATAGTTTTTTTGAAAATTTCTTCGTGAATATTCATCACTATATCCCTATACCATGCCATTCAATTTCATGCAAAATAGAGATTCCTATGGCTTCCATCTTAACAGTCATTTTTTAACGGTCCAAGATTTTTTAAGTCTCCCCTGTCTGGGTGGATGCTGTAGGAGTCTCTGTTTCTCATGAAATTTGAATGATATAATATAGGGATATAATAATAGATTTACATGATTTTATTTTTCAAAATAAATAAAAAATATGGAGAAAATGGGGGCGGGTGAGCTAAGTTAGCTACCCCTGTGGGCAGACCCAATTTACCCTATATGTATGTATGTATGTGTGTGTGTATGTATGTAAGAGGTATGACTTAATGCGTTGACTACATCACAAAAGGACTCAAGATGTCACCAAAAGTTCGAATACAAGAGAGTCTCCTAATGAATGAGGTCTAACAAGGGTCATACGGTTTCACAAGGTGAAATCGCAGTCGATGTATTGACTGCTTGATAAACCTCGATCAATCAACAATTAACCCACAATAAGAATAAAACAATGAATATCAAAAATATGGAGTTAAAATTTATTATAACTCTACAACAAATGTGTATAGGTGTAAGCATGTGTAGGGGTCGAACTCAGGGAGCAAACAATTGAAAGGAGGAAAAATGATGCACACAAAAATTTATCATTCATCTCTTGTTCATTTTTATTGTTTTTGTGGGTTTTTTTATTATATATTTTTTTATATTTTTGTATTTAATTTTATTTTATAATTTTATATTTTCTTTTTATATTTTCAGATTTTTATATTTCCTTTTCTTATTAAAGATAAATCAAATATATATAAAGCAATATATGCCATATAGTAATATATTTATAAATACTAATAAATATGCATAAAATACACAATAAAAATTGTTTTGGATTTTATAATATTTTCTAATATTTTCTATAGAATTTTTACTAATTTTTATGTATTTTTCAAGTCAAAAATATCCCAACTAAGGGATTAGATTAATAGTCCGGAATTGAATTGGATTTTAAAAATAGTTATACAATTCAATTTAAATATATAAATATTTATATAAAAATTACAAAATAGAAAAGCATATTTTTGGATTTTTAAAAATAGTTTTTATTTTTATGAAGGATTTTTGTGTTTTTCAATTTTTAAGCCTTTTCTTTTTCCATTTTTAGTGATTTTTTGGTTTGTAGTTAAAACATAGTAAAGTGGACACCGACAAAATTGTGGTCCGAGGAGAGAGCCTCCTTGAACCGGACTAGATATGGGTGATAAGGGTAACGAGAAAAACCACAAAATTCGTCCAAGAAGGTGAAGCTCAAGACCCAATAACACGAATTGAATGCAAATGAGGAAATATACATGTAAGAGAGGTAGAGAGACTCAAAGATAAAAATAATGATCACTTACACAGATAGGGTGGGACCGAAAACTCAAAGAAGGGTGAAAATGCATATGGGCTCAAAACACAATCAAAGTACATAGAAAAGCCCTAGTTCTCCTACTCCACATAATGAAGATCGAGATGTGGTCTTTTTATCTTATTGATTTTAAAGTTTGGTGATCATCAAAAGTTGTACAAATCGAAGATAGGCCTGAGATTTGGGCACTGATCCTTAGCGTGTATGTAGGAATAAAATGCTCAGACAAGGTGGGGGTTGCTCTCCCCAAAGCAAGGAATCCATTACATTATTATTTTAAAATCCACTAGAGTTAGCAGTCCTAATTTTATTTAGGTTATCACTTTTTTGTAATTCTCAATCCACATGCTAACGATGTTTTCAATTTCCACTTAGCATCCTGAGTGAGCAAAATCAGAGAGAGAAGGTCGGAAAAGCCATGCGAGTCGGAAAACTACGATGCATGTAAAGTCAAAAGACTTACAGTGCTTCCCAGCTCTCTCCATGCGGGATGCATAATAGAAATGAAAACTATACTACATGTAATGCATTCCGATGAATTCTCCCTAGGGTAGCAACTGTTATTATCGTGAAGCACAATATATTAATTATTTGGAAACAAACCCTAAGGTCCAGTCTTGGAGACATTTTGATGCCCATTACAATGGGTCCTATAGCGTTGTATGATGTCTCTCATGGTGTGCGGTTCGAATCTAAACAACCAACATTTGTTATTTGACTAAGTTCAGAACATAATTTATAGGTACATGCAATGATATTAGGGATTTGGACCTTAATCTATCGTGTAAATAATTCCTAGGTTAGGGCTCATTCACACAAAATAAATAAAACAAAAAACGAGAAACAAATAAAAAGAAGGCGAGGAAAACAAGTGAAAAAGCACGACGAGGCCCCCAAGGGAACAATCCTGAAGCACTGGACCTCGTCAAGTAGTTGTGTTGGGAGAGTCCAAATTATTACATAAAAGTGTCACTCTCTCACATGAATATACATAATTAGAAAATGTATTATTAAATAAATTACATGTAGCGAGAAGCTGTCTCAAAAATTTCTCCAAGTCAGTATTGGATGCTCTCTCCTGTCGGCTCAGTTTGAAAGTTGGCTTTGCCTTGCTTGGGTGCATAGGTCCTCCTAAGAGGTCCTCCGTCGTGCCGCGGTCCCTCGCAACAAATTCAAACATGAAGGAGTATTAGGTAGTTCACAATTAATATCAAATAATAATGAAAAATTAAGTAAATGACAGAAATAAGTAAATGCAAAGATAAATAAATGTATGAACAAGAGAGAATAAACAAAATAAAAGAATCCCCAGCTACGCGGTGTTGCTCCCTGGAAATGATGCCATTTTAAGATGAGGTCTAACAAGGGTCGTACGGTTTCACAAGGCAAAACCGCAGTCGATGTATCGACTGCTTAATAAACCTCGATCAATCAACAATTAACCCACAACGAGAATAAAGCAATGAATATAAAAAATATGGAGTTAAAATTTGCTATAACTATACAACAAATGTGTATAGGTGTAAGCATATGTAGAGGTCGAACTCAGGGTGCAAGCGGTAGAAGGGAGGAAAAAATGATGCGCATAAAAAATTGTCATTCATCTCTTGTCCATTTTATTATTTTTGTGGGTTTTTAATTTTATACATTTTTTTATTTTATTTTTGTTTTATATTTTTTATTTGAATTTTATTTTATAATTTTATATTTTCTTTTTGTATTTTTCAGATTTTATATTACTTTTCTTTTATTAAAGATAAATTCAATATATATAAGGCAATATATGTCATATAGAGTAATATATTTAGAAATACTAATAAATATGCATGAAATACTCAATAAAAGTTATTTTTGGATTTTATATTTTTTAATATTTTGGTAATTTTTCTGGAATTGTTTTTGCTAATTTTTATGTATTTTTCAAGTAAAAAATATCCCAAATAATGGATTAGATAAATAGACTGAAATTGAATTGGATTTTAAAAATAGTATATAGGTTCCAAAATTATACAAATCAATTCTAATATATAAGTATTTATATAAAGGAAATTATAAAATAGGAAAACATATTTTTGGTTTTTTTAATAATTTTTTAGATTTTTATGAAAGATTTTGGGATTTTTCAATTTTTAAGATTTTTCCTTTTCCATTTTAGTGATTTTTGCTTTGTAGATAAACCATAGTAAAATAGACAATATAATTTTGGAGTTTTTAGACAGATTTTTGTATTTTTGGTTTTTTAATTGTAGATAGAACAAAAATAAGCTCCTTTTTATTTTTAATAAATAGTTAAAATGCAAAAAACATGAAATAAATACAAGGAGTGAAAATACATGGCATAAGGCATTTGTACCTATTTTCGTGTATTTTTAGGAGCACATTATCGATTTATAACAATTAGATGAAATGCACAAAAATACATATCCTAGCATGGGCATAGTAGCAAATAAAATAAACATCAGGGTCTCGCATGCAAATTTCCCAAAAATATACAACATATTTTTAATTTTTATGGACTATGTAACAATTACAAAAACACTAAGGGCATACATGAAAATTTCACAGCTCACGTTGGACGACACGTGAGTTAATCTGGACAGGACCAAAGTGCCAATACATGAACTATGGGGTCCTTTTAACAAAATGTTTAATTTATTTAACATGCTATAATTTATTTATAGGACTATATAATAAATACAAAAAGAGAGGGGTGATATGTGAAAATTACCCCCATTAAGGTGCAGATCCAATGACGCTCCCTCCTCCACTTGACCATGTGGTGCGTTCTGGTGCAACGATACCCCTTCGACGATGAGCGCTCTGGATTAGATCTGGGTCTTCATCAATGGACGAAACGTGGCGAGGATGGATGGCCATGATGAAATCTAGGGCGCCTCCCCAAATCGGACGATTGTTGCTTCGCTCAAAGAACAAGGAAGAAGGACCATGCCTTCGAGCTTAGATCGTCGATTCCTCCATCCACGAGCAGTATTCTACGATGGCGTTAGGCTTTACACATCTGGGGAGGCAGTTTGCAGCTAACGGTGTCCTCAAAATGGCACTTGGAGCTCCAGCATGGTCAGGTGGAGTCGAGGAAAAGAGGGGGATCTAGGTACTTCAAGGTTCTTCAAATTCGACCCTCCGAGGGTCCTTTAGCTCTAGACCCTGCAAATGAAGTGCGAGCAAGAAAAAGGAGGGTTTTGGGGTTCTGATTAGTGAATATGGATGGAGGGTGGCTTGGGTGGAGGTGTGCTCCGGTGAAGGTGGTAGAGGAAGTACGGTGGACCTGATCAAATGTTGATATAGGGTGAATGGATGGTGGAGCGAGGTGGAGAAGCGTCGGGGAACAAAGTGGGATGGTCAGCGGGTCGCTCAACAGGCGACAACATGGTGGAAATGTTCGCTGGAGCAGAGCTCCGACGAAATACGAAAGATTGATTTAAAGCTACAATGCTACACTAATTACTAGACTAATTGCAGAATGAAAACGCGTGAATAAAAAGCTATCAAAAAATAAGAAAAGGCGCAGCTCTTACCTGGCTGGAGACCAAGGAGCAGAGGTCGCTGGTGACGGCGGCCTGGGTGTATCTCCTTCCTCCGCGAGCTTCCAGGATCTCAAGGGTTCCTCTCTGTCACAAGAGTGCTCTTTTTGGCTGAGATCTGGGGCTCCAAGGCTTGGGGTTATTTAACTACATGTTAGGGCACCTTTATTGATCGGATTTGGGCGTATATACAAGGGATCCAGATGCTTGGTGTGGATCACATACTATACATGAATAGATCTCAAGCAGGGATCGATGTCTATTGAAGTATGGATCATGCAAGAAAAAGGGAAGAAAACACGTAAATAGATAGATAACGTCAAATCAGTAGACTAGGGGCTAAGTTGACCGGCGGCCCGTGATTGGGCCGTGTCAGCCCACAAAAAGATAAAGCTGTAATTTTATTCAAAAATAAATAATTAAAATTAGTGAATTATTTTATTATTTTTGAAGTGTAAAATAAAATTATTTATTATTTTATGTAGTATTTTATTATGATTTTTATATATTTTTGGTGTTATTTATTACAAGTTATTTTTTAAGTTTTTTATAGGTATATTTGCATGTATTTTGGCTATTTTATTTAAATTTTGTATATTTTATTTTATTATTTTATTCTTTTATTTTATATATTTATAACTTATTTTTATATACATAAATATATTTTTATTATATTTTTATGATGTTATTTGAATATGTATTTTACTTGTGTATTAGATACATTATTTTAATTTAATATATTTTATGGAGTTTTATTTTATCTTTATATTTTTAATATAATATAAATTATATTTACAGTAGTATAAAAATATAAGAGAATAAAGAATGAAAGAATGATTTTCATTTTTATTTATATACATGTATCAACATAGGTATTTTGCCTATGTTTTTACATGGACTTATTTTCTTTTATGTTTTCTTTTTGGTTTTAATGTGCGTATAATTATAAATATTAATTAAAAAATTATAAATATATGAATTTGTAAAATAATAAAAAATAAACAAATTGAATATTTTATTCTGGTCTATTATATAATGCGGGTTCAAGAACCCAACTTTCACACCTTAACTCCAAAAAATATGAAATCACCTCCATTAAATAGACTATGAAAAGTTATATACAATTTGAGAGTGATTTTAATATTTTTTGAGTTTTTATTTGAAAGATATGGGTATGTGAGTTGGGATTTTTGCTTTTTATTTTGTGTATAAGATGTATATTGTATATTATTTTTGTACAAACTCAATTTTGTATTTTTATTTACATGATTATCTACAACTTTCATGATAAAGTTCTTCATTTGATGCGTAAATAATAAAGAATAAAATAGGTGTCAAAAATGCTTTATTGGGAAATAAAATAAATGGATTTTTATTGTATTTTTAGCCCTTATATCTCCCTATATTATTCCTTGTCAACCAACTCAATTCTTAACTTGGTCTCGGGGCTTAGGGTCATAAAATATCTTCGATATTTTATTATTTTTTTTCTTCTCGTTATTCTATAATTTTGGCATTAAAAACCATATTATTTACACAATAAATGCAATAAATAATGAGTGCTATTTTGTACAAATTAATGTTATTTGCATGCATTAGCTACGGTTTTAAAGGCTAAAATAATAGAATAAAGGTGATGAAATGGAGATTCATCTCCTAAAGACCCAACCCTCAAAAATAGGGATTAAATCTAGTCTTGCTTCAATATACCATCTCATTAGTTTGTCAGGCTTCAAAGTATAGATGGTATGTCAGGTAATGGAGGTAATAGGATTGTGCCATTTCTTTTCAACATCTCATTGGAACAAGGTATCTCTCAAGTGTCTTTATTCAACACATTCGTATCTTTTAATGCCAATCAATGTGTCCGTCAAAAGAGGTTGAGCCATATGTACTTGTTTTCATGGGAATACACCGGGGTGCTCTTTTTAACTATCTAATATACTTGCACCTGACTTGTATCGCCTATGATACATAGCCCTTTTCGAGGTATTAGCACAAATCATAAAAGCCTGATATTTTGGTCCAAATGGATACTTAAAGGTTGGGAGTGCTCGCCTCTGTTGTAAAGCTCATATGGATGTAACTTTGTAATGCTTTGAGCTTTTCTTTTCATCATCATCATCATTTTTTCTTTTTTTCCAGCTCCACTGCTTTTACCAAGGATTGCCACATACTGATCACCAAATTAATTTAATGATCACACACCCTGGAACTTAGGTTTTGTTCAAGAGATTAATATGAGAACCATGTCCCCATACTAGGTAAGACGTTGACACTCATATTTCATGAAGACTTCATTAATCTTATCCCATCCTCGAGTATCCTAAAATCAAGTACACACTTGAGTCTCAATTCCTAGTTCCTCAAGTGAAACCTCAACTCATCTTAATCATGAATGTAGTCGTGCAAGTGAGTGATAGTCATATTATTTAAAAAAGGAGATTTAGCATGCAATATAACACACAAATCTTTCTAACTGGGAAGTTTAAATTATTAAGTCTAAGACCCTAATGATTAAGACATGTTAACTTTAAGTCTCTGGACCTCATAAACCAATCGTTAAAGATCTCAATAAGCCTTGAGGTGAAAAGTGAAAGTGCTAGGTAAGAACACCAAACCAATAAGTTACTCTTTTATGAATTTTATTTTATATAATTTTTACCTTTTTAGAGGAATAATGGTGGCCTAAACTCATATGATTAGTTGCATCTATTTTCAGCCAGTATGGGTGTAAGTACGGACTGTCAGACAACTACACATATTACTTTAAGATGGTATCATACATGTTGTCTTTTTATCATCCACTTTGTTAAGAGAGACCTTAGTTCCTCACTGAAAAGTAGATAATCATTTTTAAGTCTAACAGTTAGAACTAATAATAGAGAATTTTTTTATTTTTCTAATTTTATTATTTTTGAATAAGATTAGAAAGTTAGGTTTATTTACAAAATACTATTGTTAATCTCAATTTACACCCTTAAAATTGGAAACAATTTGAAAAACTGTTTACAAACCTTGTCACGTAATTATAGATTTTCCAAACATTTTAAAAATATTTTCAGAATAAGTAAAAAAATCCATTTTTCAAACATAATTAAAACATTTTTCAAAATAGTGTCACATAGATATAGGTTATCTAAAATATTTTACGAATGATTTTTCAAAATATGTAAAACCATATCTTTACAGACCATATAAAATATTTTTGAAAATCGCTTCAAATAGGTATATAAAATTTTCTAAAATCGTTTTCAAATCATTTAAAAAAACAATTCCAAATAATACGATACCCATAGCCCAAAAACTTTTGAAAATTTTAAAATATGAGATATGACTAAAGTTTATACGAAATATATATAGTACACCCCCTATACTTAGTCGGTGTTATGCCCTCATAGAACAAAGTGATATGAAGCCATAACTCTGCTAAATATGAAGAGATACACAAGAACTGGATTAAGAAGATTGGGTGTATGAATGAATTAGAAAGAATAAATTAATAGAATACAGGGATTCGGATCCCCTATACTTAAGATGAGAATTAGCTCAAGTAAAGGATATGGTAAAGATAAGGAGCCCGAGGTGAACCATCAGAGGCAACTTGGTCCCCTTATACTCAAGCTAAAAAGCAGCCTAAGTATAAAAATGTGGAACTAAAGGGGAGAATCGAGGCATAATTTAGTTGATTCTTATAGTATGATGAATTTAAGGAGATGTGAAATGGAGTTCAAGAGTTTTGGGGAGAGATTAAAAGAATCACAACCAAGTGTAAGCAAATCTAATTTATTCACCAACATACATATGAAGATAAAAAAGTATGGTCAAATTATCTTCTCTCTTTTATTGGTGATACTATAAATTTGGAGTCCATTACGAGCAGGTTTAAGTAAGATTTGGGTATTATCCTATGGATGCATCCTCACCTCTCATCATGCCAAATATATCTGCAAATAATGAGGGTTTTGTTCTTCCGGTAGAAAATGAATTTTAACTCCAATTTAATTAAGTCAACTTGCATTAACAATGTCAATTTTAGAGCTTAGGCTGTCACTGATTTATATGAGCACATCAATCATTGGCAACTGACCAATCTCGTTTCCTTTGAATTTTCTAAATCATAAATCAAGGTAGGATTCAGAGTCAAAGCCAATGCACAGGAAAAAAAGATGTATGATCATGTTCAGAGGTACTTATAGTCATCCTAACTCTCTTCATGCACATGTGAGACAGGATAAAAATTATATCTAAATGTATGCAAGTCGATGAAAATTCTGCATTCTAAGCATAAGTTCTATTATCAGGGGATAGAATTTGATTAAATTTGGCTAAATAAAATGTAGCTTAAGTGCTTCTCATGAATCTTAAAGATGAGTGAATCTCATAACATAAGTTAGTGTGTCCTAACTTACGATTCGAGAACAAAGAATAATATGTCAAAAATAGCTCTAAGATTTGTGTGCATAAATCCTAAGTCGATTACTCAAGTTGAGTCCTGCCCCATAGGGGTGAAACAGACTCAACACACAATAAATGTCCATGTCCATATATTAATAATATACAACATAACCACATAATAAACAAAGCAATTTGATAAACTTTACACTTTCAAAGGGGTCTCATGCATCTCCTCTTGGCTGGAACTTCAAATTTAAGCACCAGCCTCCATAGGTCTCCAAGCATCCTCGATTTTAAGGGCCCTGACACAGAAGAAAAATGGTTAAAAAGATACCAAAGAATTATCCAGTCAAATTACATCACAATCAATAAATAAAAATTAATGCATCAAATAACACAAACAACTATGACATGAATAGTAAAAATAAACTTAAAAAAAATAAATCGAAAGTAATCATATTAATGAAGTCACGTCCTCGTTAACATTGCCATATGATGAATCATCAATCGGTAATAACGATATGCTATCGTTGTAGCATAGGCCAATCGACAATCAACAGAATTGAGAGAAGATCTCGTGAAGAGTTCTCGGCTTTAATTTGTACCCGGGCAAGTTCAGAGTCGAACACAGTGACACAAGACATAATATAATTAATCAATCATCGATATTAATGTTAAGTGATCGATAAGTCATCTAGGTCAAAAGAAACAGCTAAGTCATACAAAATAGATAACATATGACAAATGCAAGATGATGTTTTTTATGTGAATTTTATGCAACTTAGAAAATAATTACAAAGTGAACAGAATGACTTAACTAATCACTTGCGTATAAACACATAAATATGCCATAGAATTGATCAATCAACTTAAGTAATAATCAAAATGAAATCTAGATCCAATTGAACAACTAATTCAAAGCCAAGTTTCATTTTATATGAATAAATTCATCGCAATCACCTTTAATTATTTAACCAGTAATCATGCATCAAATCAGAGAATTAGAGAAGCCATATGAAAGAGAACTAAAATTGTTTTCCAATGAAACTGAAACCATCTCAATCAGGCAAATAAAGCTCAAGTTATTAAACAAAAGAAATCAGGGGCATAAGTGTGATAAAAACATGAATAAGAATAGCACAAACTCCACGACATGTCCCTACAAGGATGAAAATACAATTATATAGAATTGATGTTGGGATTTATGAAATACCCCCTACACAAGGGATATTTTTGCAACTTTGGAATCCAGTTAGGTGACACAATAGATTGCACAAGATCACATGCAGAGAGCACATGACTCCATGCTTGGGATAAAATACAGGTTTGGGACACGTGGCGAGTACTGATGCTTCGACAAAGGTTCATCATATCCAAGGCTGTAAGTCTTGGGTGAAGAGTGTGGCTACAACAGAGCCATTGGATTTCACCCAAATTGGGCTCATATAACGATGATTGCATGCCCTTGTGTGTCATCCTGCTCCATCGTGACCGATGTTATACCCAAATGGGGCTCCGACAAGAGCCACACTCCTCCATGCTCATAAGGATCACATGACAGTCGGGAAGGATCCTAATCATGTCGTGAAGGCAGTGGAAGGTCAGTGAAGACATGAAAGTGGTCGATGGAATTGGAGCACATCTAAGTGGAGTTGATGAAGGCGATGGAGCCGATGTGCGATGTTTGGAAATTCCGATCAACGAAGTATGTATGACCTGCGATTATTAGGATAACAACTAGCTGAAGTCTCAAAGGTGGATGTGTGTGGATCCTAAGTGGAGTGAAGGGCTGAATGGGAGAAGAATGTGAAGCCCCGATGGGTCCTCTTTTCCATGAACGGAGAAGATGAATCGAGGTGGGGCATTGATAGACCATGAATCACAGAGAACATGATCTCCTACGTACTGGTCCTCTCTGAAGGTCGAGGGCATTTTAGATCAAAACTCAGGGTTTATCTACAAAGCGATTATATTTGAAGAAAGGAAGAAAAAGGGATACCTATTTACCTGTAGATTTGAGAAATCTTGTGATGAAGGTTGTGGCTTGGGTTGATGGCCTTAGATCCTCTGAGTCATCTCTTAACTTCCTCAGCCGTGAAGAAGATCAAACAGTCGTCATTAAGATGCCGTAACATGGGCTCCGACCATGGGTCATACCAGGGTGTAGGGTCGCCATGGCGTCGTCATTCAACCTCTTGTCTATTATAGAAGGGCTGAGATACGTTGGGTCCAAGCCCACGCAAAGGTGGACAAAGGTTCTTTTACACAGTGAGGGGATTTTGAAGAAGGTGGTAGTGGCAGTTATCAACCTCAGGCAATGGTTTAAATCACCACCAAAAGATACATGAGTTAAGGTTAGAGGAAGTTGGAAGGTTAGTGTGGAAGAGGGGAGTTACGTGAAGAAGATGGATGATGTCAGGAGGTCTAGAGATTGGTCGGAATGGCTGGGGAAAATAGGGTAAGTGAGGTGGTTGATGATTTGCGTCTGCTGGAAGTCGTGGGGGGAAGGTTGATGAAGAACATCCACCATATGATCATGCGATCAGACGACCAGTATTTGGGTGCAAGGGAGATGATCGAGAACGTCTGATCAAATGAGATCAGACGATTTTGGACGAGTGCGGGTAAAGAAAAAGTGTTGGGCCAGTAGAGAGTGGAGATGTCGCCACATGGCCTAATTGGATAATAGACTTTAGAAATAATACTCTAAAATAAATATAAAATAGTTAGAAGTTGATTAAACAAAAGTATTCAACATGAAAGATGTAGATCACGATGATATCTTGAAATTTCATGTAGTATTCAAAGAGAGAAAAAGTCATACATACATACATACATATATATATATATACAAAATATTTTTGCAAGTGATTTATTGCATTAAATTACTTGTTTTTAATTTCCTTTCTTATTTTTTGGATTTTTATTTATGAATTATGTTAAATTAAATATATATAATACTGTTACAATTTTTAGTATATTCCTAATAAATAATAAACATAGAAAATAATAGCACAATATAAAGAATAAATAATATACAATAATTATAACTAATTATTCGTAACACAATGTTAATTAATTTAGGTTAATTGTTAATGAATTTTATCGATTTTCATAAGCCAGAGGGATAATATAAAGAAATGTCGCAATTCCTCGGGAGGGTTAACTAGAGATTGAAGATAGTCTCCCAGTCGTTGGATCTGATGATCCAACAGTCCAAGAGGCAGTGGGTGGTAGCTAAGAGGCAGGGCCACATGGTGCGTTGAGATGGCACCATGTGGCCTAATAGGAATTAAGAGAAATAAAAAAATACTAAAAAATAGAAAATTAATATGTATATACAATATTATTTTTATTTTTATTTGATTATTGATAAAAAATAAACACATAAAATAATAACATAATAATATGTATATTAATATACAATAATTATATGTATTTATTCACAGCATATAATAAGTTAATTAGTGTTATTTTTTTAGTTATTTTTATTAGTATTCTGAAGCAAGAGAGATAACAATAGATAATAATGTAGACGAATATGGGATTCATCAACAAGGACATTGCAAGTATAGGTGAGGTAGATTGTATCATTGCAATACCCCAACATAGTTCCACATCGAAAACTCGTGATGTATGAGCGTAGGTTATAAGCTTCATGATTTTTACTTAACAACTCGTGTTTAAGTATTTTGGGTTATTTTCAAGGGTCCAATTTGATAGAAATCTACAAAGCGATTATATTTGAAGAAAGGAAGAAAAAGGGATACCTATTTACCTGTAGATGTGAGAAATCTTGTGATGAAGGTTGTGGCTTGGGTTGATGGCCTTAGATCCTCTGAGTCATCTCTTAACTTCCTCAGCCGTGAAGAAGATCAAACAGTCGTCATTAAGATGCCGTAACATGGGCTCCGACCATGGGTCATACCAGGGTGTAGGGGTCGCCATGGCGTCGTCATTCAACCTCTTGTCTATTATAGAAGGGCTGAGATACGTTGGGTCCAAGCCCACGCAAAGGTGGACAAAGGTTCTTTTACACAGTGAGGGGATTTTGAAGAAGGTGGTAGTGGCAGTTATCAACCTCAGGCAATGGTTTAAATCACCACCAAAAGATACATGAGTTAAGGTAGAGGAAGTTGGAAGGTTAGTGTGGAAGAGGGGAGTTACGTGAAGAAGATGGATGATGTCAGGAGGTCTAGAGATTGGTCGGAATGGCTGGGGAAAATAGGGTTAGGAGGTGGTTGATGATTTGCGTCTGCTGGAAGTCGTGGGGGGAAGGTTGATGAAGAACATCCACCATATGATCATGCGATCAGACGACCAGTATTTGGGTGCAAGGGAGATGATCGAGAACGTCTGATCAAATGAGATCAGACGGATTTTGGACGAGTGCGGGTAAAGAAAAAGTGTTGGGCCAGTAGAGAGTGGAGATGTCGCCACATGGCCTAATTGGATAATAGACTTTAGAAATAATACTCTAAAATAAATATAAAATAGTTAGAAGTTGATTAAACAAAAGTATTCAACATGAAAGATGTAGATCATGATGATATCTTGAAATTTCATGTAGTATTCAAAGAGAGAAAAAGTCATACATACATACATATATATATACAAAATATTTTTGCAAGTGATTTATTGCATTAAATTACTTGTTTTTAATTTCCTTTCTTATTTTTTGGATTTTATTTATGAATTATGTTAAATTAATTATATATAATACTGTTACAATTTTTATTATATTCCTAATAAATAATAAACATAGAAAATAATAGCACAATATAAAGAATAAATAATATACAATAATTATAACTAATTATTCGTAACACAATGTTAATTAATTTAGGTTAATTGTTAATGAATTTTATCGATTTTCATAAGCCAGAGGGATAATATAAAGAAATGTCGCAATTCCTCGGGAGGGTTAACTAGAGATTGAAGATAGTCTCCCAGTCGTTGGATCTGATGATCCAACAGTCCAAGAGGCAGTGGGTGGTAGCTAAGAGGCAGGGCCACATGGTGCGTTGAGATGGCACCATGTGGCCTAATAGGAATTAAGAGAAATAAAAAAATACTAAAAAATAGAAAATTAATATGTATATACAATATTATTCTTATTTTTATTTGATTATTGATAAAAAATAAACACATAAAATAATAACATAATAATATGTATATTAATATACAATAATTATATGTATTTATTCACAGCATATAATAAGTTAATTAGTGTTATTTTTTTAGTTATTTTTATTAGTATTCTGAAGCAAGAGAGATAACAATAGATAATAATGTAGACGAATATGGGATTCATCAACAAGGACATTGCAAATATAGGTGAGGTAGATTGTATCATTGCAATACCCCAACATAGTTCCACATCGAAAACTCGTGAAGTATGAGCGTAGGTTATAAGCTTCATGATTTTTACTTAACAACTCGTGTTAAGTATTTGGGTTATTTTCAAGGGTCCAATTTGATAGAAATCTACAAAGCGATTATATTTGAAGAAAGCAAGAAAAAGGGATACCTATTTACCTGTAGATTTGAGAAATCTTGTGATGAAGGTTGTGGCTTGGGTTGATGGCCTTAGATCCTCTGAGTCATCTCTTAACTTCCTCATCCGTGAAGAAGATCAAACAGTCATCATTAAGATGCCGTAACATGGGCTCCGACCATGGGTCATACCAGGGTGTAGGGTCGCCATGGCGTCATCATTCAACTCTTGTCTATTATAGAAGGGCTGAGATACGTTGGGTCCAAGCCCACGCAAAGGTGGACAAAGGTTCTTTTACACAGTGAGGGGATTTTGAAGAAGGTGGTAGTGGCAGTTATCAACCTCAGGCAATGGTTTAAATCACCACCAAAAGATACATGAGTTAAGGTTAGAGGAAGTTGGAAGGTTAGTGTGGAAGAGGGGAGTTACGTGAAGAAGATGGATGATGTCGGGAGGTCTAGAGATTGGTCGGAATGGCTGGGGAAAATAGGGTAAGTGAGGTGGTTGATGATTTGCGTCTGCTGGAAGTCGTGGGGGGAAGGTTGATGAAGAACATCCACCATATGATCATGCGATCAGACGACCAGTATTTGGGTGCAAGGGAGATGATCGAGAACGTCTGATCAAATGAGATCAGACGATTTTGGACGAGTGCAGGTAAAGAAAAAGTGTTGGGCCAGTAGAGAGTGGAGATGTCGCCACATGGCCTAATTGGATAATAGACTTTAGAAATAATACTCTAAAATAAATATAAAATAGTTAGAAGTTGATTAAACAAAAGTATTCAACATGAAAGATGTAGATCACGATGATATCTTGAAATTTCATGTAGTATTCAAAGAGAGAAAAAGTCATACATACATACATATATATATATACAAAATATTTTTGCAAGTGATTTATTGCATTAAATTACTTGTTTTTAATTTCCTTTCTTTTTTTTGGATTTTTATTTATGAATTATGTTAAATTAATTATATATAATACTGTTACAATTTTTATTATATTCCTAATAAATAATAAACATAGAAAATAATAGCACAATATTAGGAATAAATAATATACAATAAATATAACTAATTATTCGTAACACAATGTTAATTAATTTAGGTTAATTGTTAATGAATTTTATCGATTTTTCATAAGCCAGAGGGATAATATAAAAGAAATGTCGCAATTCCTCGGGAGGGTTAACTAGAGATTAAAGATAGTCTCCCAGTCGTTGGATCTGATGATCCAACAGTCCAAGAGGCAGTGGGTGGTAGCTAAGAGGCAGGGCCACATGGTGCGTTGAGATGGCACCATGTGGACTAATAGGAATTAAGAGAAATAAAAAAATACTAAAAAATAGAAAATTAATATGTATATACAATATTATTCTTATTTTTATTTGATTATTGATAAAAAATAAACACATAAAATAATAACATAATAATATGTATATTAATATACAATAATTATATGTATTTATTCACAACATATAATAAGTTAATTAGTGTTATTTTTTAGTTATTTTTATTAGTATTCTGAAGCAAGAGAGATAACAATAGATAATAATGTAGACGAATATGGGATTCATCAACAAGGACATTGCAAATATAGGTGAGGTAGATTGTATCATTGCAATACCCCAACATAGTTCCACATCGAAAACTCGTGAAGTATGAGCGTAGGTTATAAGCTTCATGATTTTTACTTAACAACTCGTGTTTAAGTATTTTGGGTTATTTTCAAGGGTCCAATTTGATAGAAATCTACAAAGCGATTATATTTGAAGAAAGCAAGAAAAAGGGATACCTATTTACCTGTAGATTTGAGAAATCTTGTGATGAAGGTTGTGGCTTGGGTTGATGGCCTTAGATCCTCTGAGTCATCTCTTAACTTCCTCAGCCGTGAAGAAGATCAAACAGTCATCATTAAGATGCCGTAACATGGGCTCCGACCATGGGTCATACCAGGGTGTAGGGTCGCCATGGCGTCGTCATTCAACCTCTTGTCTATTATAGAAGGGCTGAGATACGTTGGGTCCAAGCCCACGCAAAGGTGGACAAAGGTTCTTTTACACAGTGAGGGGATTTTGAAGAAGGTGGTAGTGGCAGTTATCAACCTCAGGCAATGGTTTAAATCACCACCAAAAGATACATGAGTTAAGGTTAGAGGAAGTTGGAAGGTTAGTGTGGAAGAGGGGAGTTACGTGAAGAAGATGGATGATGTCAGGAGGTCTAGAGATTGGTCGGAATGGCTGGGGAAAATAGGGTAAGTGAGGTGGTTGATGATTTGCGTCTGCTGGAAGTCGTGGGGGGAAGGTTGATGAAGAACATCCACCATATGATCATGCGATCAGACGACCAGTATTTGGGTGCAAGGGAGATGATCGAGAACGTCTGATCAAATGAGATCAGACGATTTTGGACGAGTGCGGGTAAAGAAAAAGTGTTGGGCCAGTAGAGAGTGGAGATGTCGCCACATGGCTAATTGGATAATAGACTTTAGAAATAATACTCTAAAATAAATATAAAATAGTTAGAAGTTGATTAAATAAAAGTATTCAACATGAAAGATGTAGATCACGATGATATCTTGAAATTTCATGTAGTATTCAAAGAGAGAAAAAGTCATACATACATACATATATATATATATATACAAAATATTTTTGGAAGTGATTTATTGCATTAAATTACTTGTTTTTAATTTCCTTTCTTATTTTTTGGATTTTTATTTATGAATTATGTTAAATTAATTATATATAATACTGTTACAATTTTTATTATATTCCTAATAAATAATAAACATAGAAAATAATAGCACAATATTAGGAATAAATAATATACAATAATTATAACTAATTTATTCGTAACACAATGTTAATTAATTTAGGTTAATTGTTAATGAATTTTATCGATTTTCATAAGCCAGAGGGATAATATAAAGAAATGTCGCAATTCCTCGGGAGGGTTAACTAGAGGTTGAAGATAGTCTCCCAGTCGTTGGATCTGATGATCCAACAGTCCAAGAGGCAGTGGGTGGTAGCTAAGAGGCAGGGCCACATGGTGCGTTGAGATGGCACCATGTGGCCTAATAGGAATTAAGAGAAATAAAAAAATACTAAAAAATAGAAAATTAATATGTATATACAATATTATTCTTATTTTTATTTGATTATTGATAAATAATAAACACATAAAATAATAACATAATAATATGTATATTAATATACAATAATTATATGTATTTATTCACAGCATATAATAAGTTAATTAGTGTTATTTTTTAGTTATTTTTATAAGTATTCTGAAGCAAGAGAGATAACAATAGATAATAATGTAGACGAATATGGGATTCATCAACAAGGACATTGCAAATATAGGTGAGGTAGATTGTATCATTGCAATACCCCAACATAGTTCCACATCGAAAACTCGTGAAGTATGAGCGTAGGTTATAAGCTTCATGATTTTTACTTAACAACTCGTGTTTAAGTATTTTGGGTTATTTTCAAGGGTCCAATTTGATATGAATTTGATAAGTTATTAAAATCAATTCCTATCAATGGTGATATGAGGAACTAAGCTCGAAACGTTGCAAGTAAAGACATACCCTATTGTATTCTCATGCCATCGATAACTCCTACAAAATACGAGTCCAAGAAACCTCGAATAGAAATATCAATACTTCTGTAACACAATGTCATTTAGAGGAACCTCTTAGATATCATAAACTCCACTTCACAACTTCCCAATTCTCCTTAGTAGTATTCACCATGCATCCGCTTACAATTCTCGTTGCATGGGAGATATCTAATTATGTGCAAACCTTTGCATACATCAAGCTACCGACATCATATTGGTAGGGTATTTTGGACATGCACTTATTCTCCTTCTTCGTATCATATTATTTATTCTTTGAAAGTTCTGATGTGGTCTCCAAAAAAATGTTTGAGTAGGTTTTGCATTTTTCATTTTAAACCTCTCCAATACCTTCTCCAAGTAATATGATCGAGACAATCTCAACTTCATGTTCTCCCCACCTTTGCTAATTGACATTTCAAATATTTTCTTTGCAGGGACTAACTCATCTCAAACTTCTTTAACATTACATTAAGATTTGCCATCTCTTATTTGCTAGAGCCTGCAACAAGCATGCCACCGACATACACTAGTGGAATGATGTAAGGCATACCAAGCTATTTGAACTAATAATAATGGTCAACATGGTACTTGCATAATGATGTGTTTGTCATGAAATTTTTTTAAAAATTACTATCGCATTGTTATATGCTTTAAATCATAAAGGCTTTTTTAGCTGACACACCATGTCTTCTTTTCCAGTAGCCACATAGCCATGTGGTCGGTGAATGTAGATATTCTCGCTGAAGATCCCCGTGTAGAAATGCACTCTTTACATACAATTGATCCAAATGTAGGTTATTGGATGTGCCTGTAACAATGCTCAATGCTACCTTGATGATTGAGACCTCTAAAATAGGTACTGAGATCTCCATGAATTCGACTCATGTGTTCTGTTGAAAGTCCCTCATCACTAGTTGAGACTTATATCTAATGGTATCATAGGCCTCCTCCTCACCCTCTACACCCACTTCATGTGAAGATCCTTTTTCCATTTGGTAGTAGAACTGAATCCCACATCTGTTGCTTGTGAGGTAGTCCATCTCATCCTCCGTGACTAACTCCCACTATTTCATCGTCTCGCCATGTTGTGCTTCATTTAATCATTCAAGCTCACCATCATCATTCAGTAATAAATAAATTTAAGTAGGTGAATACCTTGTACTAGGATTGTTGGTTCTGGCAGACTTACGTTAACACTGGAGTATGCTGATTATTATGTGGGATATGTTGCACATTCCCATCATTTGGATATGATGTGCTTTGTTCTAGAGTTTTATTGAACTCCACATAGTTTGGTTCTTCACTTTTATTTTCTTTTGTCTGTCCATCTTTGTATAATGACGACTCATTGAATGTAACGTTTGAACTTCCAACTATCATCTTATTCCAATTCCCACAGTCTATATCCGTAGCTATCTATAATGTGGCCAACAAAGATGTACTTCCTTACTCTTGGTTCAAGTTCTTCTCTGTCTTCTTTCTTAATGTGAAAGTTAAGTGCACATATATAAACATGTAAATGAGAAAGTGTTAGCTCCTTTCTCGTTCATGCCTTTTTTGCAAGATACTTATCTAATGCAGCGAATGGACCTTGATTTATTAAGTATGTTGATGTGTTCATTGCATCAATCATCGCCACTTGGGTAGACCTGCATGCATCATCGTACTTCTTGCACACTCTAGAAGAGTCATGTTCATGCATTTAGCAACACCGTATGTATGAGATTTCTTAATATCATGTTCAATCTCTGTATCTTATTCTTGGTACAATAGGATTCAAATTCCTCACTATAGTACTCTCGCCAGTTGTCTGACTTGAGATATTTCAACTTGAAAGTTGTTTCAATTTCGATTAAAGCCATCCATATCTTAAAGTTCTTAAATATATCGAATCTATCTCCATAATAAATTAAATCACAATTTTTAGTTGCATCATCATTGAGAACAATGAAATAGTGAGACCCCCCAATATATGGTACCTAAGATGGTCCCTATATGTTTGTATGGATCAATTTATATCTTTCATACTCTTATCGTCTTGGTGAAATTGGCTTTCTTCAGCTTTTTCTAATATATAATATTTGTAGAGTTTTAGATCAACAATCTGCAATCATGTCAATTTTTCTTTCTTCTATATGATCTTCATTCCTTTTTAACTCATATAATCAAGTCATCTATACCAAATGCTAACAAGGCACATAGAGAATGCAACATTTACCTGTCATGTGAGCTTGATGAATATATATGATCCATTCTTTCTTATCTCAAGCCAGAATCAATGATCCTTTCACCATATTCCACGAGTCTGCATCGAATGATTTCACTATACCACTCTATAATAGCTCTTGACGTATATAAGATTCTTGTTAAATTTCATACGTGTCAAACATTCTTCAACCTTAGGACGTTGCAATTGGGATGTGAGATGTTGATCTCTCCCTTTTATGTCATGCTGCAACATTCATCATCTCTTAGGCACGCCTTTCCAAAATTACGTTTCATGTAACTTTGGAGGGCATCTTTTTGTAGGGTGGTATGAAAATAAAGCACTCGGCCCACAATCCATGACCCACTTCGAGCATATACAACACATATCAAGGCATCACTATCCTCGCCCTCAATAAGATTTACAATATTCTTACCTATGTCATTTTCTCCTTCCCACTTTCTTGGTTCTTTCCACTCTATCTTGCAATGCCTCTTTTATTGCATTTTCAACGAATCACAAACTTCAAATCTTTAGATTTAGATCTTCCTTTATGTGACTTCCCCTTACTTTTAGGCACTGTATCTCTTCCCGCATCTCCCATTCTGTATTAAATTCAGAACCTTAATAGTAGTCTTCTTCGAATGTCTTTTGTCATGCATCTTATCATGAAAGAAGACTGGCAACATCCTCCAACTTCGACTTTATAGAACAAGAGGAGTTACTAATCGCTACGACTAATGCATCAAATAGGTGAAGTACAAAGAAGTATAAAAGCTTCTACCTCGTCATCAAACAACAATGTTTACACGTTCCAACCAGTATCATTCAGATCATTCAGGTGTGAATCCACCAAGAGATCTAGGTCATCTTTAAATTAAAAAGCTTTTTTATCAATCAAACCTTATTTGATGCAGATGAATTCTCACGCATCCTTTCAAAGGCTTTGAAAAGATTCATTATCATCATCTTATTTACAATATTCAAAGCTATTGATGGAGCAAATTTGAGCGTTACCATTCATATAGCCTTTTGGTCTAGGTACATCCGCTTCCTATTCTTCATTGCTCCGAGTTTCTTCTCTTCATTTGGAAAATAGAGATCCTTATGGCACATAACATCTTTGATCTGCATCTTCCAGATCGAGGAGTCTGATCAATTGAACTTCTTGATCTCGATCTTCGATTCTTCCATCATATTTGAAGAGGTTGATCTTTAAACTATGATTCTAATATCAGTTGTTGTGAACGTATGTGATCAAGCACAACACAAATAGAACCACGATCAGATAAGAACATCATGCACAATTGCACAAGACAAAAATTTATAATGGCTTGGCAATGATCCTACTCCAGTATCTTATATTAGACCACATCTGCCATTACATGAATGGTTCATGATACAATGTTTCATGGCACCAATACATCCATTATTATGTAAAAACACACTAACTGCATTCAAGAATCCCAATCATATCACTCAACTAATCAGTACGGACAAGAGGGATCAAGCATCTCAGCAATCCATTCCATCATCACTCGACCAATCAGAGTACATGAGGGAGATCAAGCATCTCAACAAATTCAACACAGTAACTCTTAGCCAACTACATGTAAGAGGGAGGCCAAACATCTCAATAATCCAACACATCAACTCTCAACTAATTAGAAGGTGTGTGTGTGTGGGGGGGGGGGGATCGTCCACATTAACAATCCTCTTTACTAGTTCTTAGCCAACCAATCTTCACAAGGATAAGTTTCGACAGTTACAACACCTCAAATCCCACATTTAATACTCAGGAAATACGGAAAATATGTTATAAGAACGTGACATTACTACTCGTCAACTTAAGATTAAGTGTTTTGGGTGGTTGTCAATGGGTGTAATTGAGCACTAGCTCATCAAGTTGTAAGGGTCAGTTTTATAATGATCCTAATTTAGACCCTAGACATTACATAATTGTTCAATCATAATCTAAAAATATGTCATACTACACTGGCTAAGTTATAGGAGTTAAAAAATTAGCTATAACACTTGTTAGAGAAAAACTGAATCACGATCATTACATCAAGTTGCAAAGCTTCGGTCCTTTTGTGACGATAAAAAAGTGGATCAATGCACATTTGCAATGAGTATCTACAATAGCACAAGATCACCATTAAGAATTATTATATGCTACCCATAATCGATGGTTTGTTTAACAAAGGCAAGAAACTAATAATAATGGCACCACTAACTTCACATTAAGTAAGGGGATATTATCAATAGTACACTAACAAATATAAGATTCGTTAAAAAATAACTTGAATGATAGTTTTCAACATAAGATTAATGCATGAATATCTACTTCCCAAATAAATATTAAATAACAAGCTTATAGAAGGAACATTTGATACACAAAAAATAAAGATCAGGCCCCTCTCTGTTATTTTTTCAACCACGTGGGTTCAAATTTGAATGAATGCTATATTTGTCATTTATCCCTTTTTAAATACACACAAATATATTTAACTTTGTACCTCTTTTTCCTGAAAAGACTAGTACACATTAGTTAATCAAATAAAAACAAACCCATTTACGTCACGTGCATCGTCTTTACATTTACAATTTCTTTCTTCTTTGAATAAAAAGTAATTGGTAAAACTAAAAACTAAATCGTTTATGTGAAATACATAGCACCAACCATCAAACCATTAGGTGAGCTTACAATTGCAATTCTCATGCCGCAATAATCCGTCACTTGATCTTGACCCCCTTGCAAGATTGTATCTTTGTGGATTTTGATTTTTTTAAGGAAAAAAACACTATGGTCCATTTGCTTGGGTGATAAATGATATTTTTTCTTTTGAAAAAAACCCCTCACTTTGCCAAGCAAAAGGATACAAGCTCCCAATCAAAATCACCACATGATATAATTCCTCTCCCGCCCCCCTTGCAATACACCTCTCCCTCACCGTCCGATCCCATCAATCCCAGCCCTTCCCTTCTTACTACCGTCCGATCTTACATCCCGCTCGTGGTTCCCACCCCGCCGACCACGCACGTGGTCACCCCTACGGACGGTTGCGATGCCGTTTGCCCCACCCGCCACGCCCCGTCGGCCGCTCCGACCCCATTTCAACCACCTCGTCACGCGCCCCGCGCGTGCGCCAGCGCGAGACGCAGCGAGAACAAAGCATCGCACAAGAACACCCGACGCGCGAAGCAACCAAAGCAGAGGGAACCCCGTCCCCCTCACGCCCTTCGACAGATCTATACCCAAGTGAGTGGGGGACCTACACCTCCCCACGCCATATCTCCCCTCCCAATTATTCCCACCGATTTCCTCCCCCCTGCCGACGGCTCGGCATTGGCTTGGAGATGGGGTTCTTTCTGGGGATGGTGATGGGGCTCCTCGTCGGGGTGGGGCTCGTGGTCGTGTTCGTGAAGTCGGAGAACTCGAGGTCCAAGCACCGCTCGCAGCTGGTCAGTGTTCTCTGTTTTGGTGATTCCGATGTTGTGTACAGGTTGTTGCTTGATTTTAGCTGTGATTTGTGTATTTTCTTGATCTGTTGGTAGATCTTGAGGTATCGATGGGACTTATGGATTATGTGTGTGATTCTTTGGGATATGTTGGAAGCACGACGAAACTATAGCAACAGAAGAAATGGAAGCAGACGAACACTACCTCTTGTTAATTTTTCGTCTCGAAACTCACGTTTTTCTGAGGAATTACGCAGAGGTACCGGTGTCTCTTATGATCACACATAAGGGGTAGATGAAGATGATTATGCGAATTGCGGCTTCAGGGTTGGATAAGATAGGAAAGGTATGGGGCCGTAATGTCGAGGCTTTTCGACAATTGCCTGTTGAGGCCAAAGATGATCGGATCTCGTTTGAGTCCTTGGTGTTGGCAAAGTGAGTTATTTAATTGCTATATGTCTTGGACTCGTGAAAAATGATAGGCGCTCAAACCCAACAATCGGTATCCTACCTAGTCCGTGTTTCTTGATCTCCAATTCCTTTCTTACAATTAAATATCGTTAATCAGTGATTCTGTTTTGATCGTAGAGGGATGTGAAATCAATCAGCATGCTGTTCTTCAATCGCAATAGTTGTAATGCTTGTAAGGGGAGTATGGGAAATTGAGTCCGTTGCTGGTGATATCTCTCTTTGGAAGATTGCTGAGAAAGAATTTGAGATGCAGAAGGTGGACAAGGAAATATTCATGGATAAGGCCGGTGAGAGGTCTTAAGATGCAGGGATTTTGTAGATTGTTAGTGGGACCGCGAGGGTGGAGGTGGTGAATGGATGTTTGTCTCCTTACTTCTTTTAGCTGGCTAGGTGCTCGAGGAGTTTCAGCATTTACTAGGGCTCAATGTTGGTTGTCTTCTAGATCTTTCTCATGACAACGACTGATTATGGGTGTTAGTTATATTTATATATATTCCTACTACACTTATCATTCTTTGTAAAACCCATCATGGGGTAGTTTTGTATTTTCCTAGTTTAGAGAGCTCTGGGGTTTTCTCCTATATAAGGAATTCTAGAACTCCATAAAGTATGCAATTTCATTCTTTTCCACATGGTATCAGAGCAACGATCCTACACCGGTGTTTTGACCTAATTTCCATCGCCACACCAGCCCCAAGTCCTCCCCAACCAGCCGTCGTCGGACCTGCGCCAACTCCAAGCGCCCGAGGCGCAGCCAACGCTGGCTCTCTCCCCGCACCTCCGCCTAACTCTCATGCGGCACCGACGCATCCGCGCAGTGCTCCAGGCGCACCTTGCAACGTCGCCTACAGGCAACCCGCACCTGCCGCGCCACCTCCAAGCTTCCAACAAAGCCTTAGGGTTGGCGTAAAAAAACAAAGCCTTAGGGTGCCTCTCTCTCATATGTCGATCTCCCATCTGTGCTGCTGCAAAGTCCACTTAGGGCATCACATCTACAGTCGACTCCCTCACTAATGTACTGCTAGATCTTCGTAATGCTTGATTAAGACTGCGGGAATTATCTGTCACTTTTTCTTGACCTGTGCGATTACCATGGCATCTGCAGAGCCCAAACCTCTGTACCCGACTTCCTCTGTAATGGTACAAGTCATTTCTATCAAACTAAATTGCTCCGAGAACTATGTACTATGGTCTCGATCATTCAAGGTGTTTGTTGGTGGTCAACGGAAGAACTATGTTCTTACAAAAGATCCGCCTAAGGAGATAGACAAGGACTACGATACCTAGTACGTGGACAACTGTCAGATGATTACTTGGTTGGGCAATAGAGTCGATCCGCATATAACATCAAATCTTCTCTACACGGAGACGTCAAAGGCAATGTGGGAGAATCTTGAGAATACCTACTCCCAAAAGACAACCAAGTCTAGACTCTCAGATATCTGCACACGGATTTTCTCAGCAAATCAGGAAGATACATCCTTGGTCGAGTATTACAGACTCCTTACATGATTGTTTGAGGAGCTTCTTATCTTTCAGCCTTCTTGCTGTGATAAACAGATAGGAGAACACGCAGAGTGACAAGTGTATCGCTTCTTGTCCGGATTACGTCCGCGATACAAACCAATAAAGGATCAATTTCTGACTGCTTTGCACTGCCTATCCTTGAGACCTTCTTCGGTCGGCCACAGGAGCTTGAATCTCCGTTACCACCTCCATCTACAGAAACTCCAACACACTTTTCTAGAGGGTGACTCAACCACCTGGGAGGATGCGGTCAGGACTATGGTCATGGTCGCGGTCGTGATTCTGGGAGAGGATGTGATTCAGGATGCGACCATGGCCGTGATACCACTACTACCCGCTATCCAGCATGCACACATTGTGGACATTGGAATCATCCGTTAAAATGTTGTACGAAATTTGGCATGCCTCTTAATGCAACAGTGCTTACGAGACAACCTCATATAAAGGCTCATAGTCCTTTGGTGATAGTCAGACATCTTTTACTGCATCTAAGTACGCTCATCTTCGTCTGCTTCTGCAAAACTCTGCCAGTGACACTAGTGCTTCTGCTCGTACTGCTAGTCTGGCCACTACTTCATGTACAATTGCCAACTCTATCTCTGCATCCAGCTCTGCATGGATCATTGATTCCGGTACCTCAACTCATCTAACGGAAGAAGGTAGTTTTCTCACCTCTTCACGTCCATCTTCCTTTGTGAAGTCTGTTCATGTTGCCAATAGGGCTCATTAACCCATTACTATTACAGGTACTATGGAGTTTTCCTCCAAACTTCGGATTACCGGGGTTCACTGTGCTCCTGACTTTCCCTTTAGTATCTTATCAATTCACAAGCTGTGCACGGAGCTTAATTGTCGAGTTATATTTGAGAATTCTGTTGTTATTTTCATGGCATCTGGATGGGACAGATTTTAATAGAGGACATGAGAAGAACGATCTTTATTATCTAGATATTCCCTCTGACTCTGGTTTCTCTTGTGAAACGTTAATCACTGAAGATCCTCTCCATTGGCACCTTCACCTCGGTCATCCATCAACCAAAGCCCCCTCTTTAATGTCCCTCGAACTTTCTACGTTCAAGTCTTTTGAGTGCGAGGCATGTCAGTTCGGGAAACATCATCGAGTGTCTTTTCCTACTCGTACCGAGCCTAATCATGAATCACCTTTCTCTTTAGTCCATTGTGATATTTGGGGACCTTGTCTGGTCTGTACTTTAAGGGGCCGTTCGGATGGTGGGGTAAACTCCTCTTTACCCCTCTTAACCCACCCTCTCTCTAACTTATGTGGGCCCCACTTTTTATCCTTTTAAAAAATTAAATAAATCAATTCTCCATCATCAATTCCATCAAAAAAATAATATATTATACCATCATATCATATAAAAATTATAAACT
The DNA here is from genome assembly GCA_037367405.1 of Ottelia alismoides. Lineage (NCBI taxonomy): Eukaryota > Viridiplantae > Streptophyta > Magnoliopsida > Alismatales > Hydrocharitaceae > Ottelia > Ottelia alismoides. The sequence continues at coordinate 531,409 of JAZKJV010011790.1, read as the reverse complement.
ACTCCACTTCTACTCACTTTTCTAAACTTCAGTACAATCACATCATAATAACTACTTACTTTTTCAAACTTCAATACAATGATATCACAACAAACCCACTTCTAACCCACCCCCAGTTTAACCCTCTATTCAAACACCAAAACACAAAAACATGTTACCTTCTACTCGTTTAACCCGCCCTAACCCGCGTACCAAACACACCATAAGTAGACACACGTTTTTTTGTTTTTGTTGATGATCATAGTAGGTCGGCTTACGTCTATTGTTAAAAGAGCGTTCAAAGATTAATAATATTGTCAAAAATTTCTTTCATTCTGCCAGAAATATTTTCTCCTTGGATATACAAATTTTTCGTTCTGATAATACTTTGGAATTTGCACAACATGACCTAACAAGCTTCTTTGCTTCCCAGAGCACTATTCATCAAACCTCATGTCGTTATACTTCACAACAAAATGGGATAGCAGAGAGAAAACTCAGACATCTACTAAATATTGCCCGCGCCCTCCTCACACAGATGAAAGTGCCTTAAATTTATTGGGGGATGCAATCCTAATTGTTGTCCACCTTATAAACAGAGCCCCCTCCACTTCCCTGCATGGCTCCACCCCATTCTCTCTGCTTTACCCATCTGAGATCTCTTTCCCTCTATCTTTGAAAATCTTTGGTTGTGTGGCATTTGTCCATATCTTTCATACTACAGACAAACTATCTCCTTGTGCAATCAAATATGTGCTCCTAGGTGATGCAGCATGAATCGGATAAATATGGATTTGTTTATTTATTTTTCGTCGTTAATTAGAGTCTAATTATTAATCGAGTCGTTGCAATTATTTAAATAAAAGAGATCGCCTGTGATCTCAAATTAGTAGTCATTTTTTAATTTGAATTTCAAATTTAAAAATAGTCAATCAAGATAAATTGAAGATTTGAATTTATTTCAAATCGATTAGTTGGTTGGTTAGAGTCTAAATTAAGATAAGTTGTGATTTGAGTTTTGATTTTTTCTAGTTTTGTAATCCCATCCCTCATATATAAAGGGATGATAGTCTATTGTTTTAGACATGTAAGATTACAATTAAAATTGAGATTTTTATCTCTCTCTCTCTTGTCTCTCTCCCTCTCCCACGCGATCTTCGCGCTTCTCCTTCCTCGAATCTCGTGCAACCGGCACACTTTCTCTTCTCAATCCCTCCAATTTCTTCTACCAAATAAATTTCCACCATCAATAATTATTTTCCTGTCGCCGCAAAATCCTATTTGCTTCAATTGGTATCAGAGCATGGCCTACATATTGTCCTCACGATCTGACGATCTGTCCAGACACTTGCATCAGCATTCAACGAAAGATTATCATTCGTCGGAACGTAAATGACGATCGACGAAGCCTACAACAAGGAGATGATGGGGATATTGCTCGACTTCCAATCAAAATTACGGGTTTTGGTTGATAATTTTGAGACCCTATGCGCTGCCGAATTGAAGTCTTCCACTACCAAAGCCGTTGTCCAGATTCTTGACGAATAAAAACTCGCCGTCAATGGTGACTTGTTCGCTGTCCAGACCGTTTCAGGAGGGAAAAATATCGACCTGCTCGATGTACTTGTATTTTCAGACATGCAAACGTCGTCGAAATCGACCTACGTCCCACTCACGGCCCTTTCGCTGACCCCCTCTGCCACCCCCATACCCCCGGCAACCAGTCCGACGCCCCCCACAGCCCTCTCGCAAGCCCCCTCCACCAATCATGCACCTCCAACCACCAGGTCAGCCCTGCCCCCGCACTACTCCCAGCCCACACGTCCTCTCCCACCACCCTCGCACCCCCTTGCCCCTACCAAACAAACCCCAACACCTCCCTCCACCACTCCCGTACCCCCTGCGGCACAACCCTCAGCCCCGGGCCCTCCTCTCGTCGCACACGCAACCTCGGACCCCCCTCCCGCTGCACCTTCTTTCCCAGCCCCAATCCCAATACCGGCAAAGCCCTCTGCCCCTGCTTCCCTTCCCACCGCCATCCTCGCACCCCCAATCCCTCAAGCGCCACCAACCCCACCCGTTGCACCCGTACCCCTCCCGCCGCAACCCCCTCACCCCCAGCAAACTCCCCTCCCGTTACCGCTACACTCGAACCCCCACCTACTGGGATGCATGCCCCCGCACCTCCTCTCACTACACCCAAATCCCCAGTCACCCCTCTCGCTACCTCCGAACCCCCAATCGCCCCTCTCGCTACACCTGCACCGCCGAATCCCCCTGCTCCAGCGACCCTTCCCGCCACCTCTACTGTCAACTCCTTCTCCTACGCCGAGACCCTCCTTGTCACCATTCTCCGCTTGTGTTATGGCTTTCGTCGCCGCCAATCCATGTGCCGACCGCCATCAGCAATCACGCATTGCTGCCCCATGCTCCCATCACGCGGCCACCACCTACTCAAGAAGAGACGAACCCTAATAATTGGATCCCTTAACAATTGGAGTAAAGAGATATTTTGGGAATATTTTAAGGGGGACTCTCCTCCAATGCTATTTTACCCAACATGCCAAGTGGAAAATTTAACTTATGAGTTTTTAAGTGAAGACGTACGAAAATTACAACCCACCCCCAATGCTACAGAAATATTTAAAGGGGAGTGCTAAAAGAATGAAATCTGAGTAGCTTCCTTACCCAATTAGGATTAGGATCATGGGTTTCACCTATTTAAAGGCCACATCTCCTCCTCTATTAAATTTGTGTCGTTGCTTTGCTATGGGATCTCCAAAGGATGAGATGTTCAAGATGAAGATGCCTTATCTAATTTTTAAGCACCACGTCTCGGGGACAAAATCCGAGTGGGCGCCCGCATTTGCGCCACACATGTTATTCTGTCATGAAGCTAATGGCTCAAACCTTCGCACCACGCACGACTGGATTCCATCGTTTGCTCCACATCAGTTTTTTCTTGGGATGATCTAGAACGCTGGATTAAATTTATCAACCTTCAAGCCTGCAGATCCAACAATTCGTCGGGAGATGAATTCTTCAAGCGGAGGAGTACTGATGCAGCGTGAACCGGATAAATAGGTCTTTATTTATTTATTTTTTGTCGTTAATTAGAGTTTAATCATTAATCGAGTCGTTGCAATTATTTAAATAAAAGAGATCGCCTGTGATCTCAAATTAGTAGTCGTTTTTTTAATTTGAATTTCAAATTTATAATTAGAGTCAATCGGGATAAATGAAGATTTGAATTTATTTCAAATTGATTAGTTAGTTGGTTAGAGTCCAAATTAGGATAAGCTGGGATTTGAGTTTTGATTTGTTTCTAGTTTTGTAATTCCATCCCTCCTATATAAAGAGATGGTAGTCTATTGTTTTAGACATGTCAGATTAAAATTAAAATTGAGATTTTTATCTTTCTCTCTTATCTCTCTCCCGCTCCCACGCGATCTTCATGCTTCTCCTTCCTCGAATCTCGTGCAACCATCACACTTTCTCTTCTCAATCCCTCCAATTTCTTCTACCAAATAAATTTCTACCATCAATAATTATTTTCTCGTCGCCGCAAAAACCTATGCATCAATAGGTTAATCTCGTACTCAAAAAAGCTACATATGCTATGACCCTTCTGGACATCACTATTATATCTTAGCAGATGTAATCTTTTTTGAGCAGATTAGTTTCTTCACTCAATCTGTCACTGACATTCCTCTAGTATCTCCCTCCTCCATAAATTGTCTATAAGCACAAACACATATCTCCTCCATTAGATGTTCCTTTACCCATGTCTTTATCGTGGGATGATGCGCCTTCTTCAAATGTTCCCTCCAATGTTGCCTCAGATGGTCCTCAGGAGTTTCCCATTGCTCTGCAAAGGACAAAAAAGCAATGTACTTTTCACCCCATGTCTCATTTCACTTCTATTGCTAGATTATCTCCCACTGATATAAGATGTGCATATGCTCTCATGACTATTCCCATTTATGAGAGACCACCACAGTGCTTTGCGGGAATCAAGATGGCAACAAGCCATGAATTAAGAGATCGAGGCTCTTACTTTCAGAGGGATATGGGATCTTGTGCAATGTCCTAAGGGGATTAGACCCGTGGCATGCAGATGTATCTTTACTACTAAGCAGTCGCTAGACGGATCTATTATGGGTTAGAATCTCGCCTTGCGGCCAAAGGCTTTACACAGACATATAGTGGACTACTTTGAAACGTTCTCACCTGTTGCACGAATGGGCTCAATATAGATGACTCTTTTAGTAGCAACCAATAAGGCCTGGCCCATCTTTCAACTGGATGTGAAGAACACCTTCCTTTATGGTGATCTTTATGAGGAAGTATATATGATGCAGCCACTAGGTTACGAAGTCGAGGGTGTGTGTGTATGTTGACTTCGCAAGCCAATATATGGTCTTAAGTAGAGCCCAAGAGCATGGTTTGACAGACTTACTACATAAATCAACATACTTGGCTTTGAGAGAACAACTTCTGACTATTCAGTATTTATCAGAAAACGGAAATCTAGTACTGTTATATTTGCTGTTTATGTGTATGACATGGTGGTTACAGGTGATGATGTTAATGGGATACTAGAAACCAAGGTCTTTCTTCAAGAGGTGTTTGTCACCAAGGATCTGGGTCCTCTACGATATTTCTTGGGTATAGTACTATGCACTACAAAAGGACTCCATCTCTCACAGAGAAAATGCTGTCCGGATATTCTTACTTAAGCCATACTACCTGGATGCAAGCAATCTAGTATTCCTGCATACCCGAAGAAGCACCTCTCCTCCTCTGATGCTGCCTTCGAAGATGTTACTCGATACATAAGCGTGGTTGGCAAAATTCTTTACCTGACTGTCACTAGACTAGATATTTCTTATGCAGTGAGTAGAGTTAGCCAACAAATAGAGAAACCATGTTACAGTCACTAGCAGGATGTCCTCCAGATTCTTCGATACTTAAAGGAATCACCAGGATGTGGCCTACTTTACGAGGCAAGCGGCCACACCGAGGTTATCGCTTATGCTGATGCAGATTATGTAAGCTTACCAGAGGATCATCGCTCCACCACAAGATATGCTATGATGGTTGGAGGAAATCTAGTTACATGGAGAAGAAAGTATCAGACTGTTGTTTCTTGATCCAGTGCAGAAACTGAGTATAGGGCAATGGCCCAAGCTTTTTGTGAGATCACGTGGCTATTAACATTTTTACAAGAACTTAGCATTATTGTCACCACTCCTATACCATTATATTGCGACAACAAATCTTCTACCTACATTGCCACAAATCCTGTGTTCCATGAACGGACAAAACATATAGAGAGTAACTGCCATTTTGTTCGCGATACTGTCTGGATTGGGAAGATTACTACTCTTCACATCTTTATAGATCTTTAACTTGCAGATGTATTCACAAAAGTCTTGCCCAAGAAGCGCCTCTTGTGGATTTTTTCCAAGTTGGACATGACTGATAGATATTCTCCAACTTAAGGGGGAGTGTTAGTTATATTTATATTTATATTCCTATTGCACTTATTATTCATTGTAAAACCCGTTAGGGGTTAGTTTTGTATTTTCCCAGTTTAGAGAGCTCTAGGGTTTTCTCCTATATAAGGACCCCTAGTCCTCCAGAATAAAGTACGCAATTTAATTCTTTTCCGCAATGGGGATAAGGTAATTGTGGAAAGAGAGAAAGAAAAGTTGCATTCATCGTAGCCCTAGAGATCTCTTATATAGGAGAAAAGCTCTCGGGCAAATTACATAGATAGCCGAAAGAAATAGGAAAAATTACAGGATAACATCTAAAGAGATATAAATATCTCAACATTTCCCCTCAAGCTGGAGCATAAATATCTATCATGCTCAGCTTGGAACAACAACGATGAAATGACCCCTTTGCAAGAGCTTTGGTGAACATGTCAGCAATCTGCTCTCCTGAAGCAACATAAGAAGTGAAGATAAACCCTTTTTGAATCAAATCTCGAGTGTAGTGGCAATCAACCTCAATGTGCTTTGTTCTTTCATGAAAGGCAAGATTATTTGCTATAAATAGTGCAGCTTGATTATCACATTAGAGATGCATAGGAAGAGGCACCTCTATAGTTAGGTTAGTTAGATAGGACTTGACCCACATCAATTCTGTGCTCCCTTGGGCCATTGCCCTATACTCTGATTCCGCGCTAGATCTGGCCACAACTTATGTTTCTTGCTCTTCCATGAAACCATCGAGCTGGCTGTAAACACAATGAAACCTGAAGTTGACTTCCTATCCTTGGGACACCCAGCATAGTCTGCGTTTGCATATCCTGACATTGTAAGAGTTGTATCTCTGCTGAATAGAAGTCCTGCGCCTGGAGAAGATTTGAGATATCTCAAGGTCATGTTGACCGCATCCATGTGAGATTGCCTAGGTTGCTTCATAAATTGTCTAACCCTGCTGACAACAAACGATATATCATGCCTGGTAATGGTGCCGTACAATAGCTTTCCTACCACCTCTCTGTATCGTCTCTTATCTACCTTTGCAGAATCATCATCATATAGATGTGTATTGGGATCCTCTGGAGTAGTGGCAGGTCTATATCCTGTCATACCTGTCTCAGATAAGAGATCAATGACATATTTCCTTTGCGTCATTACCATTCTCTGTTGGTTTCTTGCAAATTCTGAACCAAGAAAATCGCTTACCAAGGTCCTTGGGTACGAACTGTTATCCAAGAAAGTCCTTGGCTGTCTGAATTCCTTCGTTATCACTGCCTGTGACAACAATATCATCCACATAAACCAGAATAGCAACAATACCCTTCTCCATCCTCTTCACAAAAAGAGAACGATCCGCAGCCGATCTGACGAAACCCTGTAGTTCAATCAACTCTGAGAGCGTCTAAAACCAAGCCCTCGGACTCTGCTTAAGGCCATATATGGCCTTATGAAGTTTGCACACCATACTAGACTCCCCCTCAGCAGTAAACCCTGGTGGCTGCTGTATATATACTTCTTCATGCAAATTGCCATATAAGAATGCATTCTTGACATTAATTGGAAAAGGGGCCAGTCCTTTACCACAACGACAACAAGAATACGTAGTGTAGAGTGACGCGCAACTGGCGAAAATATGTCTTGATAGTCCACCCCATAGGTTTGGGTGAATCCTCGAGCAACCAACCAAGCTTTATATCTGTCCACGGATCCATCTATACGGTGTTTAATAGTAAACATCCACTTACTGCTAACAATAGAAGCACCTGGGGGAGCGGAGACAATATTGCATGTACCATGAGATCTAAAAGCAACCATCTCTTCGTCCATAGCAAAACGCCAAGGGCCACTCTGTAATGCTTCTTGATAGGATCTCGGTATCTACACCGCTGATAAAGCAAAAACAAATCTCTGAAAGTCCCCAGATAACCGCGCCAGAGAGACATGAGAGGAAAGAGGATGCATCGTACAAGCACGCCTCTTCCATCGTAGATCAATAGACACTTCCAGATCCTTTGTATCCTCAGAAATAATACCAACCAAAGCATCCTGCAAACTCAAATCACCAGCATCATCCGTAGAACTCAAATGTTCAGGACATACCTTGGGCGTGCTGGATGTTGATGGAGGTACATGAGCACGAGGCTGATGTTGATACACCTGAGGATAGAAAAGCGGTGTGGCAGGAGGTGGAGGTGGAGGTGGTGGTGGTGGTGGAGTATATGGAGGATTTGATGGTGGTGGTAATGGAGTAGGAGAGATGGGAGGTGGTGGCATGTAAACCTCTTCTACACATTCTGAATGAATGAGCTTGTCACCTGTAGGAGAGAAATACATGATGGATTCAAAGAAGGTGACATCAGCAGTTCAGCACTAGCATAATACCTTCGTCGAGCAGGGTCAAAGCAATGATACCCTTTTTGGTCTTGGAGTACCCAAGAAACACACACTTGACTGCTCTAGGAGAGAGCTTGTCAAGTCTTGGAGACATCTGATGAACAAAAGCGATACAACCAAAGACACGAGGAGTGAGAGAAAAAGATCCTTCTCGGGAAACGCAAATGAGAACGGTATCTTTTTACCCAGAATCGAAAAAGGCATACAATTCACCAAATAACACGCAATGAGAACAGTATCCCCCCAGTACGGGTGGGGAGCACAACTCTGAATCAGAAGAGTCCTGGTGATATCCAAGAGATGACGATGTTTCCTCTCAGCCACCCCATTCTGTTGGGATGTATAAGCACATGATGTCTGATGCACAATACCATACGATCTAAGGAATTGAGAAGTTGTGTACTACATAATTTAAGTGCATTATCAGAACGTATATACTTAACATTGTCAGAAAAGATATTTCTTATTTCATTAATAAAGGACCAAATAATATGATTTGCATCAAACTCGTCTTGAGCAAAAAGACCCATGACAGTCTAGAAAACTCATCAACAGCAACAAGATAAAAACGATGTCCCTAAAGATCAGGAACACGACTGTGACCCCAAATATCCAAATGAATCAGCTCAAAAAGACCATAACTACTTTGACCTCGACGACTCTAGAATGTGGATCTATGATGTTTCCACAGCTGGCAGGACTCGTACTGGAAAGTAGAGCGAGGAGAAGTTTGAGGAAGAACATGACACGACTTTTACAGAGGAAGATAACCAAAATGGAGGTGCCACGTATACGGAGAGACATAACCAATGCGTAGAGAGGAGACAACAACATACAGAGATTGTACCAGTCTGTATAGGCCCCCTTACTCACGGCCAGAACCAATCACCCTGCTCGTTAGAATGGCCTTAAACACAAAAGCAGAGGGGTTAAATATGACACGACAATGTAAATCCTTAGGGCTCGTTTGGTTGCAGGGTTGGGCAGGGTGGGGTTGGGCTGGTTACTATTCACAAGGGTACCTCCTCACAGTTTACTATTCACCTAGCCCAACCCAGCCCAACCCAACCATGCCCAACCCTGCAACCAAACGAGCCCTTAGTGATTTTACTAATAGATAGTAAATTCATAGAGAATTCAGGAGCACAAAGAACATTCTGAAGCCGCATTTCAAGGGTTAACTACACCTCCCCCTGACCAGTGATGGGAGAGTGTGTTCCATCAGCTATCACCACAGATCTGCTTGACTGAATCGGGCTATAAGTACTAAACTGACCTCTGTCACCACAAAGATGATGGGATGCTCCTGAATCCATTATCCACTTAGACAAGTCTGCTATGTAACAACTAGTAAAAGCATATGCTGTACTTGATGCGGATGCTGAGGCTACTACCTCTGAAGATCCCGATTGTGAGCTAGTTGACTCTGGAGATGGCATAATCTCCCTAAGCCAAGCCACTAACTTGTCAAATCTCTGATCAACTGCAATAGAAGAACTGCTGTCCTGTTGGATCTGTTCTGCCACACGAGCTGAAGCTCGAAAACCATGCTTAGAATAGCATGTTTCCTCTGAATGACCTGACCTGTGGCAATAAGTACAAGGCTGACGAGGGGGTCTACTGCTCCCTCCTCATCCACGGCCTCCACAGCCACAGAACTGCGTAGTGCTCCCCCTACCACAAGATGCTGCCATGGTTGAAGAGGTCCGAGACACGGACGAACCACCTGAAGATATAGAGAGTCTGCTCAGCCGGTGATATGCTTCCTCCATTGGAGGTATAGTGGCATCGGTCAGAATATGTGCTCTAGCTGCATCATACTTAGGATCCCGTGCCGTTAGACATACTCATGTCATCACTGAATTTCTATATGCCTTGAGTTGCTCTAGTGTAACAGTCAAGGGAATGTACCCATGTAACTTTTTAAATATACCCCTTGGTAAGGTATAAAGGGTATGTAGAGGACGACCATTCTGCTTTGAAGTGAAGATATCGTGCTGAAGTTGCAGAATCTTTGACTCATTCTTTGCTGGAGAATATGTAACAGCAAGAATGTCCCACATAGCCTTTGTTGTGGGCTGACTCAAAATGTCATTGGCTATCTCCATGGATACTATTCCAGAAAGCCATACTCGTGCATACGCGTTGTCTGCATCCCATGAGGCATTAACCCTTGTTTTGTCGACATGCTCCTCCTGTGTAAGGATATGATTCTTGCCACTGCATTGCATTAAACTCATGAACTGCATGGCCCACAGTTCATAATTAGTTCCATTCATCTTCACAATGGGTGCTAGACCTTTGAAGGCACCCAGGGATGGAACATATGCTTTGTTGTCTGACATGATAATAACCATCTCTCAAATTGGGGTTGCAAACTTGGACAAAGAACGTCTACACGGACATATGGGAAGATGATCGTGGGTGTAGACTCATACCACAACCACTTCCATTCTCTAAAGACTCCTTTGGAAGACTAGGGTGTCTTTAGATGATCAAGACACACCCTAGAAGATCAAACCGAAGCCCAATGAGGGGCTTGAAGTGGTGTTCTCGGGCGCGCAACATGGGTGCAGACACACACAGGGGCACGCAAGTGCACAGGTTCACGAATGCGCGGGTGGCGGAGGTGCACAGGGGCGTGCAAAGCGCGCAGGCACACGGATGCGTGCTAGGGCGCGGGCGCGCTAAGCACAGATGCGGAGGCGCGCGAGCACGTTGGGCTCGGATGCGGAGGCACGCGCTGGGCACGCTGGGCGTGGATGCGGAGACACGCGGGGAAGTAAGCGCGCAGACGCGTAGGGTTTTGGTGGGGGCATGGATTTAGGGCACAACCTCCGGTCTAGGACCGTCGCTCTGATACCATGTGGAAAGGGAGAAAGAAAAGTTGCATTCACTATAGCCCTAGAACTCTCTTATATAGAATAAAAGCTCTCGGGCAAATTACATAGATAGCCGAAAGAAATAGAAAAAATTACGGGATAACATCTTAAGAGATAAATATCTCAGCAGTAATTGTTAGTTGCCTCTTTTTAATAGGATTTGCCTACATTCTTGTAGGGCATTGGTCAACTGCTTTTCAGATACTGCTGGCATAATCAAAAGTCCAAGATACCTTTTGTGGTTATATGTATAGAAGCAAGAGGGCTCCGACAACAAGTACATGCTGCTTTTTTTTTCTATGAACCAAGACGATGTCGATTATCTCTTCGTTGCTTACCCTTTTCTAGAAAGGATTTGGGCTGGTATGCACAACTCATGATTACGTAGCTTTAATTTTGATTTTTTCGGAGAAGCTTCCACTTGAGGCGATCTGATTCGAGTTTATTCACAAACATGAGGGATTAGATGAGAATGTGCTGTTCTTTGACCGTGTTGGGTGTGAGGGATTACCTTCAATCCACGGACTATTCTACATTGGAATTGTTATTGCACTCTGTCACTGCATTCATCTTGGACACGATGCTAGGTTGTCTAGGAGGCTGCTATCGAGTCTTGTGACCATTTATTCTGAGTGAAATCTTGAATGGACATTAACCTCACACAGTCTAACAAAATGATTCAAGTTAGATAAAATAGAAAAGGAGCATTATGTGTTATCGGGAAAAGAAGCTACTTTAAAAAATGTCAAATTTTAGTAACTGTTGAACACTTGAGCAAGGAATGAATATTAGGCGTGGTTTTATTTAACACTTTTCTGTGTCAACTGTACAACCCCTCATTTGTTACAAAATTGGGAGAAAAACCTAACATTCAGTGGGAGGCTGCTAGATCATCATTCCGGTGGTTTCTCCTTGTCATATAAGAGGTCTTTCATGTAGATCACGTGTCCTATGTGCATGAGTTTTTTTAGTCAAAAAGGGGGAAACACACATAGGTGCCCGCCCTAGGAATTTTACTAAAGAAAGTCATCAGAACAAAAGCCAAAACTCGAGAAGAGTTTTAGCACAATGAACTTTATTTCCCACATAAAATTGCACTTGGAAAATAACACCATTATGAGCTAACCAAAGTATCCAAATCACCGCTACTGGCAAAATCCTCTCATTATTAGGACGAAGCGAGATTCCTAGAAATTTGTTTGGCTAGAACAAATCAACTCAAGTTCATCACCATTCATATGTTAGCCTTGCAACACTCGAAAAAAAGATAATTGATCGATTCCATACTATTGTTGCATAACAAGGAGCTATTAATGCCATGAAAAATTCTTGACCACTTGTCTCTGGTAAAGACTCGACCCCATGGCAAAAGCCACACACTTTGACACGAAAAGGTATTCTCATATCCCAAGTAGCGATGCATTCCCTGATCAAATCTGCCGAAGCCATTACTTGCAGGTTGTTCAATCACTTATAAGCTTTCTTTACTGTGAATGTTTTGATCCCTCCACATCCAGTGATCCCTATGAACAGTCGGACGATCAAGAAGACTAATTGCTTCCAAATGCCAATAAAATCCTGAAACTGTTGGTCATAAAAATAGGAGACGAAGTTAGACGACCATATACCATCCACCTAAATATCAACCACACATGTATACTTGTTAGACGGCAGATGGAATCAAATGATGGAAATACGCAACGAAGGTACCTGTATAAGTCCAATCATCTGTCCAAAAGCAAAGTTTTGACCATCACTAAGCACTAGGCATCATAAGCATGTTAAATTTGAAACAACCGACTTGATACCCGTATAAAATGATGACGCGTGTGTACTCTGTAAATACCTCGTATTAGTCTACAACATATATCCTCACCATCTTCCCAAATTCTTGCTATCCACTTCAATAATGGGGTTCAATTCATAGATTCCAAGTTGAGCACACCACACCCACCATTGTCTTTATCCATCATCATCGTATTTCACTCCACAAGGTGAATATCAACCCTCCACCCTGTTACTTGACTTACCCCCAAAGGAACCGTTTTATAATTCTCTCTAGACGTTGCTGACTGCCAATGGGAAGAAGTCTAATGCACATAAAGAAAACATGAACGATGACTAGGACAACCTTCACCAAGATCAAGCGACCTCCACGTGACAACATAGGACCTTTCCACCCTGCAAGTTTTCGCTCCAATTTTTCCACTGATGGTAATTGATCCTTCAAGAGGACATGTCCACCACATAGAGGAATCCCCAAATAGAGGACTGGAAGGGAGCCACACACACTCCACAACTCCTCACCACACTCATTCACCTAGTCATGCCAAAAGGGACCACACGCGATTTAACCCTATTAATCTTCAATCTCGAGAGTTCACCAAAACATCCAATTCTGCCGCCATGCTCCTTGCCTTACTCCTTACCCCCCTTAATGAGAAACATAATATTATCCGTGTGCTGCAATATCAGGATGAAAATGTCTCCAAGAGAATAGCCTGGAGAGAGAGCTTGTGAGTCACAACCTGGTTAACCACACATAGTAAGACTTCTGCCACTGGAACAAAGAGAAGAGGTGCAAGAGGGCATCCCTGACGGACCCCTCTTTGTAGCTGGAACCCCCCCAGGTCGGCCATTGACCAGAACAGAGTATGAAACGGTAGTAACCCGCCTCTTCGTCAATGATATCCAAATGTCCATGAAGCCCTACCTAGCCAAAACAAACCACATGATGAACTCTTTTTCTTCTTGCTTTTTACATGATAGCAGAGCCAATCCGACCAAGGATTGGGTGTTTCACGATGGCTCATGTATGTTCAGGACACGTTGAGGGTATTTACCTATTGTTGGTGTATGGTTGATGAATTTTATGTTTGCATTGAGGTTTTTCATGCATGATAAATTTATGATATGGGGAAAAGTCTAATCTGATCTCCCTCGTGAGGTTTCATTGATAGGCTCATCGTCCTAGCCCCTTGTTGCGCTGCCATGTAATCAATCAGTCAAGGGTGGTGATTGATAGTTCAACGATGTCTCAATTATAGTCCATATTTCTTTCAACTATGTGAATGATCATATTATCTAGAGAGGATTGACCACTTTGATGTTCCAACAAAAGCTAAAATGGATTGTGATCCGTTGCAACTACCTGCCAGACAAAGGGAGGTCTAGCTATGTAAGGGGAAGGAAGTTCATGGAGTACTCGGAGAAAGCCCAAAGAAAACAAAGGCAAATTTCCTCGCCATGGCCATACATCCCTTATCCTCGCCATAGCTTCCATCTCTAAACTCCGCCTCATGTGAAGTAACTAGAGGTAGTTGAAACCACCTCCATTCAACTGCTTGGAACGACCCTTCACCGAACAAAATCCATCTTCTCCGCCAACTTTCAGTCAATCTGCCATTCACAGGAGAACAACTCCAAACTTTGCCCTCCCTTCAGTGATAGTGAAAGATAACGAGTGTGAGTGACGATCGAGCCCAATTCTCAGGCGAGATCCACGATGCTTTGAATCTCCAAACCTCGGCCCATGATCCTTCTTCGTCTTCATCGTCGATTCCCGGGTAAGCATCCTTGTTCTTCTTTCTTCCTTCTTCGTTTCTCTCTTTTTTCTGCTCGATCATAGAATCCATCTCCTTTGTTTGATTGCACATACAACTTCACAACTTCATCACCATCCTCGCACACACCTTAAACTCACTTTCCATCTCCAGATCACTTCATCTCTCTCGATGCCCCTCCTTCTTCTGCAAGGTGAAGGACCCAACATGGCATCCATCTCCTCCACGTGATTAAGCCCTCCATTCACTTCAGTTACCCCACAAAAGAGCCCCTCTTGCTTCGGCTATTGTGATTTAACTTATAGGTACCAAAAAGTCTGTGAGTGATCAGAATTTTGGTCGAGCTTCGGTCAAGATTTCTTCCTCCGACGAGCTCACATCGACCAGAGAATCCATCCATCCTCGGAGCATCATCGACTACCTAGCTTCTTCGTGAATCTTCGAGGAAGGTTCCCCGACCCTCAATGCATACACATACCAAAGGAGAAGTAGGAGATTCCATGCTAGAGCTCTGCTAGAATACCTCCATTTGAGGAGGAAGAGATCTTCTTTGACCTACAGTTACCGCAGGATCCTCTTGATCCTACGGTCCAGAGGAATCCTGACCCTCAACTCCGCACCTGCAGGCTTGGGTAGATTCAAGCCAAGCTCGAAGCATTAGAATCGGACGCGTGGACTTGAGCATGAAGCGCGTGCCAAACCTCCGCCGACCTCCCATGAAGCACGTGCCCTTCGTGGGACTTTTGCAAACCTAACCCAACAACTTTCAGGAATGCCAGAAATACCCTCGCCTGAGTGTTATTTGCGAGATAAACAGTCGCTTTATTGTATTTGCGTTTAAGACCCTGTTACTGATTGTGATGTTCTGTTAAGTTTTAATTCATGTTTATTTGCAATTAAGTTCCTATATTGAATCTTTAATATCTGGAGATATAAAAAATCCAAATTAAGTGAAATTGGTATCATTTTAAAGCTGGTTAAATCCTCTTTAATATGATGTTTATGTTCTGATTTGATGCACTAGTCATGATACTTCTTCTGCACATTAACCACATAAAAAGCCAACTCTGCTTGTCAATTTATGCTCCCAAGTTAAATTGCAGTCCTGAGCCAGTGCGTCTGTCTTAGGAGGTGGTGGTTTAGATATAGCTCTATAGGCTTGTTTTACTGTGAATGAGTTATCCTTCCACACCCAGTGATCCCTCCCATCAGTTGGTTTATCAATCTAACTCGGAGATTCCAAGAGAAGGAAATCCTTCAAACACTGCTCAGAAAATCCATTGAAAACGTAGACATCCAGTTACCGTCAACCCAACAATCCGACACTTGGCATCATGGTTGGCAGTCGAAGCAAACATACATGGAAACATGGAAGAAAAAAGGTCTTCACATGTCCTGTTATCTGTCCAAAAAGCAAAAGAATTTATGATCTCCAAGCACTGGATGAAAGAGTTCCTGAAAACGAGGCAACACAGAGTTGATGCCCTTCCAAAAAGGTGAGGAGTGAACGTTCGGGTGTCGGGGCAAGCTGCCAATGTTCCCTAATCTTCATCAGTAATTACAAGAACAAAAGAATACTATTACAACTTAAGAATTACAAGGTAGATTAAAATGGAGGTTTATCATCATTACCAACTTTATACATGCTCTTTAGTCAACATGTACATGCGAACTTATAAAGAATGTATATATCTCCATGAAATTCCTGTGATCTAAATAGGGTGCTACTAGAGTATGAGCCAACATGCACTATAGAGTGCGCTAGTGATACTCAAGGCTTAATGTGTATAAAAGGCTTAGCATGTAAGCATACTATCAAGTAACTACAAAGTAAAACAAACCCAATCACGCAACACAAACAAAGGTATATCAAGATATCCATTATCAGACTCTCGTATAACTTTTCTAGCTTATAATTATATAGTCAAGTTGGGTTTGTCACAATCATCTACATTAGGGAGGATCAATCACACCCCACATGTCTATTACTCATCCTCACATAGGCAAAC
The DNA here is from genome assembly GCA_037367405.1 of Ottelia alismoides. NCBI lineage: Eukaryota > Viridiplantae > Streptophyta > Magnoliopsida > Alismatales > Hydrocharitaceae > Ottelia > Ottelia alismoides. The sequence goes on along the minus strand of JAZKJV010011790.1, from coordinate 515,087 downwards.
CTTGTTAAAAAGATAAGTATCCATTATATTAAACATATGTTTAATATTACTATAAAAATAAAGAATGGCAACCATGTTTTTTACTCATATTTATCATCATAGCACTATCACAAAGTATCCCACACACCACATCACCATTTAATTATACAATATTTACCAAAGGAGTATAAGAACGTGTAATTAGGTATTTAAGGTTAGGAACATAGCTATTTAAAGGAAAATTACATCAACATTAACATCTATGGCTATTACATTTTACTGTGTCAAGTAATTCTACAATTTTATACTAGCATCATTTTGCATATCATTTCTTTATAGAATCCTATCATTTCATACGACACATTTGGAGGTACTCAACTTGACATATCGAAGTTTATTCATATCAAACCAAAGTTACAATAATAATAATCAACTTAAGATTCAATATGAATTCCAATCAATAAAACATCAAGTAAACAAGTAATTTAGTATGCTTAATCCATTTTACCTTTATATAAAAGATACAACTAACTTTAATTATTATGTCCAAGCTTATCAAGACAACATAATATAAGATTACTAGCACACCTTTTTTTACAATTATGTTGTAGGGTACTTGAGGAAAAGTTTGCAAGAATCAGCTAACTAGTTGGTCCGATTAGTCCGTTCATTGGTGTGATAGACTGAATAAATATTAGTTAGTTACTAGTTGGCCGACCGACTAATCGAACATGACAACTTGGTCCTAAGCATTTAGATAGTTGTCTTGGATCCAATTGGCTTAAAATCTAATAAGAATTCGAGGCAGTTTTCTTTGATAATGAGTTGTCTTTAGGACAGGCTGTTACAGATGTTCTGAGAGCAGTTTCCCCCTAAAGGTACAATAGACTCGAAATCCATCAAATGTTCTTGGTAGATTTGCCTTGATAGTTACTCAGGTGTAGGACCAGGTTTGGTAGAGATGGAATGAAAATCTAAGACAGTGGTTCCTAATACCTAAACATGTGAGTGCAAATCCATTAAGATTGATCAAGTACGGTCCTTTACTTATCATAAGTGGTGGTGGTGCTTCTATGATTTTTAAAATTTTTTAACGTATTGGTTAGCCTGACTGTTCTAAAAGAACATCGTTTGCTTCAGGCAACAACTTTGGCAGCTTTTGCTAAAATGACGGTCGATGACTCGAGGAAAATTCTTCCCGCGAAATACTATCCTTCATGGGTTGTTATAATACAGCGCCAGAAGTTGAGTTATTCTTCTTTTTGTTAAAGTTTGGACAGTCATTATTGCAATATATTATATGGTCTTTTATATTGAGGTAGTGATTTTTTTTTCTTATCTTTTTGCAGTTGAATTGGCTAAATGCTGAGCTGACTAAGATATGGCCTTATGTGAATGAGGTAAGTCAATGCTTGGTTTACTTGAAATTGCTTAAATTTTCAGTTAATTATATCAACTTATTGAGCTTCCATGATGATTTATACTCTGTTCTTATCAATGTTATGATGTTTGCATATACATTCACAAATATATTCTGTTCCATTGATGATAGCATTACATTGACTGGTCCTTTCTGCTGTTTCTTTTATTATAGGCAGCATCAGAGCTTATAAGATCTTCTGTTGAACCAATTCTTGAACAGTATAAACCTATTGTCTTGGCTTCTATGAAGTTTTCAAAGTTAACACTTGGCACCATTGCCCCTCAATTTACAGGTTTGAGTCCCACAATGGCCATTTCGCTTGATCATATCGGAGATCCCTATTCTCTATAATTATATTTGTCACTGTACTATAGCTGCCAATTTTGGGATTAATTCTTTTGATTCAATTTGAGTGTTCATTACCTTTGAGTCTTTGAGTATGTTACTTGGCTATGCGAATGTTTGCATGCTCTTTTAAGAGAAATGGCTTCAATCCGATTACAGAATGCAAATCTTTCGAGCCTATGATATCAGTTGAGCATAATTTATTATATGCCTTCAGATATTATGTCTTTCCACTTTCAGTTGAACACATTTATCTATTTTTTATCCAGGAAATTTGAACCGAGCAATAGTGCATATCTTTGTAGTTTTAGGGGTTGTGCGCTAGTTCACAGGCCTTTGGTTGCTAATTGTTATTTATTATCTCTGTGGGGGTTATACGAGTATTCTGTAATCTCACAAACTTTCATCATGATTATTTCTTCTCACTAAATTTGATACTGCTTATCACCTACCTAACTAGCTTGAAAAATAACATTCTTTCATGGAACAGGAGTTTGGATTGTTGAGGAGGACAGTAGTGATGGGATCACTATGGAGCTAGAGATGCAGTGGGATGGAAATCCCAATATTGTACTGGATATCCGAACACTGGTTGGTGTGGGACTCCCGATACAGGTGATCCATGCGTATAATTTGTTCGTTGATTTCTGGTTTTTTTATTATAAGTTAATAGTGATTGACCCAGTTTTTAATGTTAATTTGTTTATTGGCATCGGCTATTTTTACATCAATTTGTTTATATGGACTTTTTGTGTTTTAATGCTTAAAACAAATATCCATTTTCCATGGTTATGTGAGAAATGGATTGAGCTTGTTATTATTGTTTAGTTCGTAGATGATTTGTCTTATGTGGATCTAAGAACATGTATATGATCTGTTTGCAGGAGTTAGGTCCACCTACTTGTTCCCATTCACCATGGGAGAAGGTTTAGTTTGCAATGGTTGGATTTTATGCACACAATGTCATAGCTCATAATAATACAAATCTAATATACTTATTTTAGAATCAAAATTAAACATTCATCATCTGTTTTAGGAATCTGTGCAATCCTAGAATATGTGCAAGGGAGTAGGAAGAAGGAAATAGTTGACGAAACTCCAGATTTCATATTAACAACCATAAAATTTTGGGGGCTATTCGTTCGGTCTGCAGGTTTGGTCATGAGGCTAGCGTTTCACATCTTAGCACCTTTAATCATCTTGTCGGAGAGAGCTGAGTGCCTTAACAATGGACCCTAAGGCATACACCTCGAAGCTAAATTTGATTGCCTCCCTTGTGGTGCATTTTTGATTCCATGATAGAGGCACACTTCATGTGCATCGCTACATTTTACATGTGCACCAATATATATCGATTATTGTGGTCCAACATGATATGGACACGTCAAGAGGTGTACCTATACATCTCTTTTATTATGACAATTTTAGTTTTTTGTTCTAGGGTATTTTCATGTTTCATGTTCTTAAATCCCCACTATAATTCGGATATCTCCATGTTAGATTATGCATTACGCATTTGTAAGATGGTTAAATGGATCCTTCCAAGATCCATTTACCACATCCAGAGTTTAGTCCCACATCTACCAGTGGTGGGACTTGGAGAGTCTGTGGAGGTTATATAAGAAGCCCTAAGACCTTCTGTAACAGATGAGAAAGTTTAATGAATGACCAACCCTTTGAGACATTCTCTCGTGATTTCATCTCGCTCCTTAGGGAGTAGGGTCCAGCTGTCCTTCCTTGTTTAATTTTTATCTTTGATATTCGCTTTCGCATTATATTTTCTAATATTGGTATCAAAGCGGGTTCGCTTCGCGAGGGTTTATTTTTCCAAGATTCAATTTTTGATATTTTGTTCTTAAAGGTTGTGTTTATGTTGGAGATTTGTTCATCCGTTAGAGAAAATTCTAGGGCTCCGTAGGAACCCTATTCAATCTGTGCAACCCTATTGTTTCTATTCATGATGATGCTCAATTCCAGAGCATACCCCTATCATGGTCCTATCCATGCTCGATTCCAGAGAGATCCATCAACGACAGCAGAACTCACAACCAACCCTCCTTCGCTTTTCCTTCATGACCTCCATGCCAAAAGATGGTCGATTCGATCAGAACTCACAAATTGAAGAGCGTAACTCCAGATCGAAGAAGGCGACAACACTCACGCTCTCCGCTTCAGGTGGAGCCTGAAGCTCCCATGCGATGATAATCCACCTTGCATTGCCCTGCCTCCTAGGGATTCGCCACCCTCCAGCGGCAACAACAAGGCTCCGTCATCCTCCAGCGATGCCAACAAGGCTCCATCAAAACTCCTCCAATTGAAGTCTCAGGCTCCCAGGAGAAGCCCTCCATCGCACGATCAAGGTGACCCTAGGCGGAGCCCATGCAGAGGAATTAAAAAATGATGGCGGTGCAGCGCGATACCCTCATCTTCACGGAAGCACCGCCTAAAGCAGGCTATTTGATGTGCATCGATCACCCAACACGAACATCGATGGTAGTGGTGCTCTCCGGTGCCACGAAGCTACTCCCCTCCAAGCGACGACATCCCGTCGCACCCTTCAGGCGGCACACTTGCAACCCCATAATCTCGCACGCACCTCTAGGCGCGATGCCACATCTCCTCCTGGGCGACGTCAACGCGCACCCTCTAGCGACTTCTCTCCCTCGCGCTCTTCCATCCAGGCGGCGATGATGGTCTGTTGAAGAGAAGGGTTCCCACGATGGGAACCCGATTCTTTGTGAGGGAATTAAGGGGTCCGATGGCCCTCCCTTAAAAAATGAGAGAGAAGGGGGAAAGAGAAGGCCCAGTTGGGGTGACTGCTATAAAAAATAAAAGAAAAAAAGGAGAAGAAAGACCCAAGTGATCGTGATTAAAGAAAATTATGATCTTTAAAAAAGGAGAGAGAGAGGCTGCTGCATATTTAGGCCCACTTGGGGCTGAGAGATTTTGTTTAGAAAAAGAATTTATTTTGAAAAAAATAAGTCAGCTATTACAAAAAGGGAAAAAACTAAAAAGGAGAGGGAATCACAAAAAAAAGAAAATTCCTTTTCTCTCCTTTTTTATGCACATCTTCCTTTTTTAACGTAGCCCTTTTCTTTTTTTAACTATCCATTTTTTTGCTTCTGCCAACTTAGGCCCAAACAAGCAGCCCCCCTTTTCTTTTTTTTGGAATACATGAATTGTTCCATTGGGCATATCTCTCTCTTCTTTTTTTAAATATAAATAATGTTCCAATTGAGCCCATTCGTTCAACCTTCCTTTTTTTATAACTATGATCCACTTGGGCCGAAAAAGAATTATAGCCCACTTGGGGCATTCCACTTGGGAACCCTCTTTCCTCAAAGACTCAAAGCCCTCCCTTGATGGGGTTTGCGACCGCCGCCACCCTTCAATGGACACATGCTCAATCGCCGATGCTGGCACGAGAGAAGGGGACCACCACCTGCAGGAAGTGCCACCACCATCGGGAGGATGGTGATCTGCTAAGCCGCCGCCATCTGGAGGATGGAGATCTGTCGCGCCGCCGCCCTTGGAAGATTTTGAATGAGGTGCGCCTTGGAAGAGCGTCTTGGGAGTATCACCAAAGAGCGCGGAGATGGGAACAACAGTGGAGCGCTTGGCGACGTTAGGAGGAGCGCGTGGAGGCACGAGGAGAGGGGCCTAGCGGTGCAATAGTGCTTGGCTGCGCGAGGAGGAACGCATGGGGACGCTAGGAGGAGCGCTTGGAGGCGACCTGATTTGGGGGCTCGACTGGGAGTACTTGGCTGTGGTGAGAGGCCTGCGGGGGCTTCAAGAGGTGGAGAGCCATCAAACGATGTTGAGGGCTTGTTCTCATGGGAAGATCACCGGCCACCTTGAGTAGGGTTCCTCTGACCCCGACTGGGATAACTTTTGTTGTGTTGCACATGACACAAGGAGGAGTTTGGAATCTCGATGCTGTGAATTAGGGTTCCGAATCCCTAATTTTCCTTTGATCTTGGCAGCAATAAACTTCAGAAACTTTTTTTTTTTTTTTTTGACACTCTAAACTTCAGAAACTTTGAACAATATGAAAATGAACGATGATATAAGTTGGATTAAAAATCAAAAGTCCCAAAATCGACTTGCTCTGATACCATGTTGAAATCTAAGAAGCGGAAACGAATCAATAAACATAGCAAGAATATAAAGAACTATAGACTTGGAACATCAGAGATTTTACGTGGAACCCTATTCCATGAGTGAGATGAAACCACGGGAGAAGGCTTCAAAGGGCCAGATATCCTTATTGAATTTCTCAATGAGTACAAGGTGTGTGGGGCTCCTTATATAGCCCCACAGACAGACAGACCGAAGTCCCACAGTTAGTAGATGCGGGACTAAACATAAGTGGGTGGTAATTGGATCGTGGAGAGATCCAATTACCACTCTATTTCGTTCTTCAACAGACTTATTGGATTTCTTGTTTTCCCTATCTTTGTTGTCTTCTCTCAACTTGATCGACATCATTGTTTTCCGACTAGTATGGGAGAAAAGGGGGAGTATAGTGTAGAGTTCTTCGGTCATGATTCAGGTTTCTCAGATTCCATGTTAGATTCAGATTTTCCCAGGTCAATTGTTCAGATTCTACAGTTCAGATATTCCGACTTGACAATCAGATGTTTGATGAACACATGTTTTCCGTCATTTGTTGTGGTCCCCATATTTTGTTTTGGTCAGAGTTTTCATGTGTTCCATGTGGACTTCAGGGTAGGGATCCCATTCCCTGTCATGTTGGCTAGGGTTTTCATGTGGTTTCATAGATTCTTTAGAGTAAAGATCCCATTCTCTGAGCCAATATGAGAGAGACCTAGTTCTCCAATGAGGAAATTTTTTCAGACTCCATTTTCTAGCGACCGTGGACTCCGACGAGGATCTTGCCATAGCTTTTCAGTTCGACCCTTTCAAAGATGGAGCAGTTGTCCACATGATATCACGGGTCGGAGTTCTCCAAGTGGAGACTCATTTTCAGTTGCAATGACTCTGACAGGCGCAATACATAGCACATGCTCTCCGACGAGGAGATTCATTTTGACTCACACTTCATCTTGTTTATTTCTCCTCACCTGCATGACATGAGAAGCAACTTCCTCGACAACAACCAACAGTTGTGCGTGCCGAGTTGATATTGTCTGTATTGTCTTGTTTTGTGAGTTTGAGATTTCTTTCTGTTTTCCCAAGCTGATCATTTCATGCTCCAGCTTGAGATGGAGAGTGAGAGTATACGTCACTCATATATAATATGGGTAAATGGATCCTTCCAAGATCCATTTACCACATCCAGAGTTTAGTCTCACATCTACCAGTGGTGGGACTTGGAGAGTCTGTGGAGGCTATATAAGAAGCCTCAAGACATCCTGTAACAGATGAGACAGTTCAATGAATGATCAACCATTTGAGGCATTCTCTCGTGGTTTCATTATGCTCCTTAGGGAGTAGGATTCCACGTAGAATCCCACTGTTCTTCCTTGTTTAATTTTTATCTCTGATATTCGCTTCCGCATTATTTTTTCTAACACCATTAGGTTGCACGTTTGAGTCACAATTGCACAAGATCCATATTGTCCAAAATATGCATCTAATCAATTTTAAGTTGCAATTAAATTGATTTGTATTACATCTTTTTAACCGATTGTAATAGGAACATGGACTTCAAAATGCACACCAACAACAAGGGGGAACGATGCCCATCAAGTAGGATCTGAGGATCCATAGAAAAACATGATGAGTCGATGCTTGCCAAAATCGTGTGCTCAAGAGAAACACCACGGAAATCGTATAAGGATGAGGGACCGTGCCTTGCACTTGAGAACCTTTGAAACCCCTTGTCATATCTATTAGGAGAGAATGAATTGATTCATTAGGCATACCCAAGGACTCTCTTATATAGGAGAATAGCCTTTGGGTTAATTACAAGATAAGTACTCAGAGAAACTGAAATTACATAAAAGAGACATAACATGAGATTTATCTTAACACTCCCCCTCAAGCTGGAGCATATATATCTATCATGCTCAGCTTGGAACAACACTTCTGGAAAGGACTTCGAGATAGCGCCTTGGTGAAGATATCCGCAGTCTGATCTCCAGTGGACACATGAGAAGTAGATATGAGTCCTTTATGTATCAAGTCTCGAGTGTAATGGCAGTCCACCTCAATATGTTTTGTTCGTTCATGGAATGCATGACTATTTGCAATAAATAATGCAGCTTGATTATCACATAAGAGTTTCATAGGAAGAGGAACTTCTATGGTAAGATCAGTCAACACCGATCTAACCCACATCATCTCAGCACTCCCTTGGGCCATAGCTCTGTACTCAGATTCTGCACTTGATCTAGCAACTACAGTCTGCTTCTTGCTTTTCCATGAGACAAGAGAGTGTCCAACAAAGACTGCAAATCCTGAAGTAGACTTTTTGTCTGTGGGGCAGCCTGCATAGTCAGCGCCTGCACAAGCTGTAACCTCCAAGGATGCATTCCTACTGGATAAGAGTCCCAAACCAGGTGTATTCTTCAGATATCTCAGAATCATATGGATAGCATCCATATGCGCCTTTCTGGGCCGCTCCATGAATTGGCTGACCTTGCTCACTGCAAACATAATATTTGGCCTGGTGATAGTAACATATAGAAGCTTCCCAACTAGCTCTCTGTACCTCCTGCTATCAACTTCTTCAATATCCTCATCATATAATTTCATACTTGGATCCATAGACGTCGTAGCAGGCTTGCATCCTGATGCAGCGTGACCCCAAATTATGGGGTCACATTTATTTAATTAAGTAATTATCAATTTTATTTACGTTTTTAGCGGTCTTATTGGTCTAATTAAATAATTGAGATCGCCTGTGATCTCAACGTTTATTTCGTAGAGTTTAATTACAATTTTGGTCAATTAAATAAGTTAGAGTCCAATTAAGTTAGTTAGAGGTCAATTAGGATTAAATTAGTTGTTAATTTGATTTGTTTACTATTTTTGTAAACCCTCTCTCCTATATAAAGAGAGGGTAGGCCATTGTTCTAGTCAGTGAATTATGAAGTGAAAATTGAGATTGTTATCTCTATCCCTCCATTCTCTTCTCAATCCCTCCATTTTCTTCTCCACCAAAATCCACCGTCAAATATTTTATTTTTCGCCGTCGCTGAAAACTAATCCGCATCAATTGGTATCAGAGCATGGCATTTAGATCGTCCTCACGATCTAACGATCCGCCTCGGCGTCCGCACCGACACCATCATTCATCCGAACGAAGACGGCAAGCCAATGAAGCCTACGACGAAGAAGACGAAAACCTCGAAATCTGTGCCGTAGATGCCGCTGTCCAGCACGTCCCCGAGCCAAGTACGTCGCCGGAAGCGAACCTGCCACCTCCTCCGGCCACTCCGGCGCAATTCCCACCACCCCAGGTAACTCCCCTACCTTCCTCCTCGACCACAGCCCCTGCCCCAGCCCCGTCAGCACCACCACTGCCACCCGCTGCCCTCGCTGCTCCAACGCTCGACCCATCGCCCTCCGTTGTTCAGCCCGCGCATCCGCCTTTGCCCCCCCCTCCGCCCCTCCCGGCTCATCTCCTTACCGCCACAACCCCCCCTCTCCATCGCGCCGCCTCGCGCACCCCCCCTCCCCTGCCCTTTTCTCTCGGCCAACCATAACCGAGCCGCCCCAGCCATGCGCCCACCCCAGTTCCCTCCTCCACTCGCGCACCAACCTCTTTCCCCCGCACCACTCCCATCTTTCGCACGCCGCCTCCCCTTCCATCCCACCTGTGCCGCCTCCTTATCCGCCTTATCCTCGCCATCCGCCTTCCCCTCCGCCCCCCGCGGTCCACCGACTTCCCTGCAACCCCATTTTTTTCCCGGCACCTTGCGCCCTCCCACGCGATTCCAGCCTCCCTGCGATTGCGCCGCCTTGCGCGGCTGCCGCCCTTGCCCGAACGCCGCACCCGTGCTGCACGCCATCAGGAAGTCGTCTCCCCAGTTCTCTCCATATACGCGAAGAAGTCGGGTATACCCTAACAGGGAAACCCCTAATTGCGGGATTTGTTTTCCATGCCATGTGGGAGTGGCGTGTAAGTGGGACAATTTACAAACGGAAACCTCCTGAACCCTTTATTTGCAGAAAAGTCCGAAGCAGCATGAGAAAAGAAAAGGACAAAGGGGTGCGAAAATTACGGTCACACCCCTGGCGGCAAGAATTTTTAAAAACAGGGGCTAGTCCTTATCCAAAAAGGACTATAGTCTTGATTTTTTCCTATATAAGGACCCCATGGCTCTACTTTGTAGACACATCTCCCCTTCTCCTCTCCTTGTGCCATTGCTTTATTATGGCTTCTCCAAGGACCATCTTCTCCATGCCACACCACTAGACCATTGCTTTATCATGCCTGTCTCAGAAAGGAGGTCCATGACAAACTTTCTCTGGGTCATCACTAGACCACGATGATTCCTGGCAAACTCTAATCCCAGGAAGTAGCGGAGATTGCCAAGATCCTTGGTTGCAAACTCTTTACCTAGGAAGTTCTTGGCTATATGAATGCCTTGAGTATCATCTCCTGTTACAATATTATCATCTACATAAACAAGGATGGCAACCGTACCTCTCTGTGTCTTCTGAACAAAAAGTGAGTGGTCTACGGTTGATCTCTTAACAATATCATGGCAATGCATCTCCTTGCATGTACACCGACCTATAGACCGCAAGAAACACATAGTCAAGTCCTGCCTAAGATGATTTCAAAAAAAAAGAGTCCTGCCTAAGACAAAAACCTGAAAAAGCAAGGAGAAGTATGGGTTACCAATTTATCATGTTGATGCACAGAGCATAGTGAACAGGAGCTACACCAAAAATCATGATGATATGCCACTCTGATGAATTTCTGAAGCCCTCAGGCAGAGATCTCTAATGAGCATGGGCAGTGGTCGAGGTGGGCGACTTCGAAGGTTCAAGGGAACGAGGGAGAGAACAACCAAGAGTTTCTTTCGAAATTAAATTAAACTAGGACTAATTTAATCCGAATCTCACTGAGTGATGAGGTTAAAATTGAGGCGAAAACATGAGACTCTGCATCCAAAGGTGCTAGAACCGAAGTGACACTTGGCAGTTCTGGAGGTCCTGTGAACGCGATTGTTTTTAGAGGAGAGATGCATTATGTAGAGAAACATGGTGCACAACATCTTGGCTGCATGCGTCATGAGTGTCTTTGTGTTGAGGTGGAAGTGCAAGAGCGGTAATCCCATTTTAGCGCCAGGTTTCTATGTTTCTTTAATAAAATATATTTTACACATGCGTTGGATGCCCATCCTTCGGTTTCTGAAAAACAACACTCTACCCACTTTTCATAATCTATTATAATAAATTTGCTAGAATTAGGATAAATCTCTAGTTTTCTTGAAGTTAGGATAAATTTCCAGTATATTTCTTGCCTCAAAATCTTCAAAATTTTAAGTACTACTAGTATTTGATGTGTTTAAGAACTTCCATACGAGCCAGATGAAAACTGGAAAATGTATTGCAACATCCCAAAATAGAATTCTACACATGTAAGCTGCAAAAAGTGGATGTAGCTTATAAGAGGTGGTGACCACACTTGACAACTTGGATTTATAGTTCTGGGTGGTTGTAATTGGTGGGATATAAACCCAACAGGTTGCTAGGGACAGGTTTTCTCGATATTAGTTTGGGTCTTGACCAAGATTATTATTTATTATATCAATGTTTATCAATGGTCTGGTGGTAGTGTAGTGTGCATACCACCCAAAAGACCTGGATTCAAATACTCCCTTGTGAGGGTTGTGTTAGGTAGCCGACAACCATCGTAAATAATAGTCAGATCTTTCAACATGGATTTGAGTAAGAATCCATGTAGCCGACCATACTTAATAGTGGGAGAAGGCCCTGCCTTTTTTAACACGTTTATGTAGTTCGATATTGCGGTGTTCAGACCGGAGAGTTTTTTTGAAGACGAGAGTTTTTTATGCGGAGAATGTATTAGAACATGCAAAATTTCTTATTAATTCTTGGGTTCTTCAAATTCCGATGGTTGCACTATTTTGCAACCCTGCATTTTAGATCTTGTGGTTATATGATTTTTTTTGATGTGCACCTTAGTCGTGAACACCTTTTTTCCTTCCAGAAAAATGTTTATGAATCTTGCCACACGACACCGTAATCACGATCTTCCTATGATGCTTTTAGATCATGGTCACTATTATGCTGTTTACTTGAATCTGCATGTTGTCTAAATTTTTGTTGCTTTTTTTTGCGGAACTAATTATCAGCATTAGTTCAAAGAAATGTTTATACTCTAAAAAAAGCAATGCTTGATACGATTAGGTGATATCAGAATTTAATTTAAGTTACCTACACAGAATCTGGTAAATTGGTAACTTATTACGTTTGTAGAATAATTTGAAACTTAGTGATATGATATTCTGGTTGGGGGTACCAGAAGTTAATTGCCACTAAGTTCTTTATGTTTTTCCTCATTCAGGTCAAGAACATTGGGTTTACTGGAGTTTTTCGTTTGATGTTTAAACCGCTCATGGACCAGCTCCCCTGTTTTGGTGCAGTTTGTTATTCCTTGAGAGAAAAGGTGTGAATATTATCCTAATAAGCTTGTCAAGGAAGAGGTTTAATTATCTCAACCTACTGTGTCACTCTTTTCTAACTCTCATCTCATTACAAACCCGTGACTCTAGGTTATATTTCATTTATATATGCAGAAAAAACTTGATTTCACATTGAAGGTTGTAGGTGGGGAATTGTCTTCAATTCCTGGCATATCAGATGCCATTGAGGTTCGATCCTTATGGGTTTTTTTTCAAATTATTTTTTAATGTTGTTATTTGGATCTTAGTTATTATTTGGACCTAAACCCGGAGAATAATCTTAAATAGATCTGAATGGAGGCAAAGAATCCATGTAGCCGACCCTATCTAATGTGGGAAAAAGCTTTGTTGTTGTTGTATTTTTTAATGCTTTTATCTGGAATCTTCTTTTATGCAGGAAACAATCCATAATGCAATTGAGGACTCCATAATGTGGCCAGCTAGGAACATTGTTCCTATAATACCGGGTGATTACAGGTAAGGCAGTATGTGATAGCATACTGGATATATAAATCAAATAATAATTGTATCTTCAGATCACCAACTTTAGTTGTTTTGCTGAAGTTATCTAGAATTAAAACCCGTTGGGACTTTGGAGGTTAAACTTGTCCAAGCAAGAGAGTTAACTAATAAGGACTTGGTCGGAAAATCTGATCCTTTTGCTCGATTGTACATACGCCCATTGCGTGACAGAATTAAGACCAGCAAGACAATTGTATGCACTGTTACTGGTTTTCTCTATTTTCTTTATTATACTGTATATTAACTTACCTGTGCGTTTTTTTTTCAGAATAATGACTTAAATCCTATTTGGAATGAGCACTTTGAGTTTATTGTTGAAGATGCATCTACACAAAATTTGGTGGTTAAGATTTATGATGATGAAGGAATACAGGCAGCTGAGCTGATTGGTTGTACCTTGGTACGACTGAAAGACCTTCAGCCTGGTAAGGTGAAGGATGTGTGGTTGAAACTTGTAAAGGATTTGGAAGTCCAACGAGACACAAAGTACAGGGGTCAGGTAATATTTTAGCATGAACTATCTAAATCTTATTTTTATATTGTCACCATGTAAATGTTCACATGGAATATTTTATATTTCTTAATGAGCAAAATTTGTCTCGTGTGTGCATACATTACACATGCTTAGGGACACCAAACAATAGTCTGAATCAACTGAAGTTAGGGACTTTTTGTGAGCTCAAATCTCTATATTGATGACATGCTTCATATAAGCTGCATTCCTTAAAACCCTGAATGGATTTTTTCTTGTTAGTTAGCATTACGTTTGGACTTTCTTATCGCAAGAGTCCACTAACTGATGGGAAATTTCCACGATGACATGAGACACAAATAATAAATTAATCCAGGTTTGGTATATTTGACAACGAGGCTTGTTATATATAGCTGGGTAGCTCATATTTAGCTCAAACAAATGTTATGTAAAGCTTACATGCTTCTAGTATATCTGCAGTTTTAACTTGGTTCATTTTTGCTGTTCTTGAGATGCAAATGCGACAACTGTCTTTTTTATGAGGTAATGTGGTGTACGGAAGTGATTGGAGTGATGTGTGCCAATAAGTGGTGTTAGCGGAGTGGTTGGAGGGGCAAATCAACATTGCTTATGTGGTGTGTGGCAAGTGATTGTAGTAGTGATGGACGCCAAATTGGGGAGTTAGGAGAAGAGGGATGTAGTGGGTTGAATTCTTATTACATATAACATTTTTTTGCACTTATGGAAACTTGTACATAACCATTGGGGCCATTGCAGTTTTCCTGCACAATAGACTGAAGCATCTCTTCAATCAACCAAAAAATAAATGAAGAAATGATTGTATAAAATTGGTGCATTCTTCGTTTCTTTTGTCCACAAACAACACAATAAAGGAAGATTTAACTGGTATATATACTATCATAACTATTCAATTGTGAATCTGTGATTTTAAATAGGGTAATTACAAAAAAGGGTCTCAACTATGCCTCGATTCCCAATTAGGGGCCTCATTTTTCAATTGTAACAAATAGGGGTCTGAATTTTCAACTTAAGAATTTAACATTGACATATAAGGGTCGTTGATGCATATGGAGGCTTGTATTTGAGCTGAACTTTCAACTTATGGGTTTAACGTTGACATATAAGAGTTGTTGAAGCTTATGGAGGATTGTATTTGAGACAAAAACATAAGATTGGGCCCCTATTTGTTACAGTTTAAAACTTAGGCCCTTAATTGGAAATCGAGTCATAGTTGCGGTCCTTTTTGTAATTTATCCTTTTAAATATGCATGATTATTCAGTATTTATATTTTCATTTGAAATAGTTGCACTGTAATTTGAATAATGTTCTTCCAAAGTTGTTGCCTTCAAATAGATGATCCTATTGGAATTTGACATGTTTTTTATTGGGTATATGGACACTAACCTAGGACTTCTCAATGAAGTTAAAACTTTACTGAATATCTTGAAGCAGATCTAGAAGTGCAATGATTGAAATATAAGTCAATTAGAACTTTTAATTTCGAACTGTTATTGTTTCCTCCCAGCTAAGGTATCTGTTTGGCTGTTTGGCAACTTACATGTGTTTTTTCCTGTCAGGTACATTTGGAGCTTCTTTACTGTCCTTTGGGCGTGGAGAATGAGTTTACAAACCCTTTTACAAATCAAAGATTTTCAATGACTTCATTGGAGAAGGCTCTTAAAAGTGGGGAAAATGGGACTGCAGCCGGTGATACTGAACGGAGCGGCACAAGGAGGAGGGATGTTATCATTAGGGGAGTACTTTCAGTAACTGTTATCTCTGCTGAGGACCTGCCCTCTGTTGATTTCATGGGAAAGTCTGATCCATTTGTTATTCTCTCAATGAAGAAAACAGAGAACAAAAATAAAACAAGGGTAAATTCTCATTCAATTTAAATGTTGATAAATGATCTTGATCATCCCATAATTTTAAAACGTAGTTGTTAATTGTAGGTTGTGAATAATAGCCTGAATCCTGCTTGGAATCAGACGTTTGACTTTGTCGTGGAAGATGGCCTGCATGACATGCTTATTTTGGAAGTTTATGATCATGATACTTTTGGAAAGGTAATTTTGGCAATGTTTTGGTACAGATGGTGCATATTTTTAACCTAAAAATTTCATTTTCACCCAATTTACCCCTTATTCTTACGCACGTGTTTATTGTATTGGGTTAAATGGATCTTGGTTGTGGTTCCATTTAAGTGTGTTCCTGTATATGTATGTGTGTGTATATATATTGTAAACATTCCGTCTTTATCTTATAAAAAATGTACTAAGCCTTCTCCCATTATAAGTAGGGTCAGGAAGACTTCGGATGGAGCGAGAAGGGAGTGCGGAGTGCGAAGGGCGAAGGGAGTGCGAAGCGCGAAGGGAGTGCGAAGGGCGAAGGGAGTGCAAAGCGCGAAGGGGCGTTTGGCGAATACGATGTGGCTGGCAACGTCACCTCCGATGAGGCTGCTGCAAAAGGGAAGGGGGTGCTCTCTCACGTCGAGGTTGCAGCTGGGAGAGGAAGCGGTGCTATCGCGAGGGGTTCGGCGGAGGGACAGTGGACGCTCGTTTCGCACAAGAAGCCTGCGAAGCGTTGTTTCCGTTGTGGGGAGAGGGGACATCTGGCTGCTCGCTGTCCTCTTCCTCCGAGGTGCTTTGCATGCGGGAAGCCGGGGCACCGTCGCGCTTCTTGTTGGCTTCTTCATGATCGCCGCCAGTTGCAGACTCGGGTGGTCTCCTCTTCCTTCAAGATGCGTGCTTTGCCTGGTTCTCGTTCCGGTCCTGTCGCTTGGAGGGAAGGTCGTTCTTACGCTCAGGTGGTGGATCCTCACGGTTGCTCGTTGCGCGATGGCTCTTCCGATGCGGGTCTTCTGGTGAATGGTGCGGAGTCGATTCCTCGCTCCTCTACTGGCGAGGGTGAAGCGCTGGTGGTTGGTGGTGAAGCGCTGGTGGCTGTCGGTGCAACTGCCGATTCGACGGGGGGGGGGGGGGGGGGGGGCGGCGGCGAAGCCTGGTTCGACTTTCGAAGAGGTCATGCTACGTGCGAGTATGCATGGGGAGGTCTCGCATATGGCGTCCGTGCACGGGAAGGAGGTTTCGGACGTGAGAAGGCGCTTGGTGTCTATTGGGGTGGCACAGCGGTGCAACGTCGACCAGGAGGCTGTGAGGGCGCATGTTGGAACCCTCCTGGGACCTCTCTTCTTTGGGGACCTATTCCTCTTGGACTCTTCTCATTGCTGTGTGCGTGGCATGTCCCCGGAGCAACGGGACAGGCTGCTGTGCGCTGGTTCTAACGACGAGGTTGTTTGGAGGAGGACTCGAGTGGTGGATGGCGCCGCTATCTCCACCGAGGTCTGCATCACGGCGATTACCGGTGTTCCCTTTCTCTCGCGGACGGTACCCTCCCTCTCCAAGGCGTTTCGCCGTTGGGGGGAGATTTTGGCAATCATCGACGACGGCCTTGCTCCGGAGGCGGATTGGAAGATAACGAGGGTTCTTTTCGAGTGTAGCATGGCTATTCTCTGTGATGCGCCTGGCAAAACTTTCTTCGGGTCCCTCAAGGTTGGGCGATGGCGTTTCAAGCCCGAACTCTCCGTCATCCTCCCTTCGCCGGCGGCTGTTTCGGTCCGGGAGGCGCCGGCGGACGGTCGGGCTGCATCGGCGCTGGTGGACGGTACAGTTGCCTCGGGTCTGGAGTGCGACGCTTCGAATTTGCCTTGCCACGTGGAGACTGCTGCTGATCATTCCGAAGCGCCCCTATTTTTGGCTGACGTGGATCGAACCCTTCGAGGCGTCCCTTCGGTCCCCGCGCCAACCGCCTGCAACTCCTGGTTCCCCTGATTTAGGGACGCCCGAGGTCGATTCGGTTTTTCTCTCTCGTCAGATCGGGTCGGCTCCCGCCATGTTTATTGGTTTTTCGGGCCCCACTGCGGATCTCCAGAATGTACGGGTTGGCGGACCCGTCACGTTCGGATCTTGGCCGCGGGTCTATCACCCGAATATTAGGGCATTCTCGCCCGCCTCTAATTCGATTTTGCCCCCGATTCCATTGTAACGAATTGCGTGTCCTTAACGGCTCAGGAAGCGAGTCTATGCTATTGGCTACTCCTCAAACACCGATGCGGGCTTCTTCGGATTTGCATGGCGACTTCTCTTCCTCCCTTATTCCAACAGGATCCCAGATCTTCTGCGACGAGGAGGGCCCTTCTTCCAGACGTTTTGGGAGGACCTACAGGAGGCGCAATTATTCTACGCATGACCCTGTGGTGATTCACTCTTGTGCGTCTCTGAGGGAGGTTGTGGCGGACGCTGCGGGCCTATGTGGCCTTGGGGGAAACGACGGAGGTTTTTAATGAAGGTTCTCTCTTGGAAGTTGGAACATCAGAGGCCTGGGGGATTCGGTCAAGCGTCGATCCTTGGGTTCGCGGCTCTCTGAATGGTGTTGCGATGTTGCTCTCATCCAAGAAACTAAGTTGCGAGATGTCGATGATATCACGTAGCGCTCTTTTGGCGCTGGCTCTTTCGATGAATTTCGCGCGGTGAATGCAGTGGGCTCGGCGGCGGGCTTTCTCGTGGCATGGCGATCTCAAATGTTCACTTTTAATTCGATGCTTGTGGGCCGACATATGATATCTGTTGTTTTGAACCGGGCGGATTCTACTGACTCGATGGTTCTCTCTTGTATTTACGCCCCGACGTGTCATTTTTTGATAAAGGAGTTATGGGAGGATATTCGTGGCGCGGTTACTTTATTTGGGGGGCTCCCTTGGCTCTTGGAAGGCGATTTAAACGTAACCATTCATTCTTCTGATCGGCCTCGCGGCAGGGGTGGGCATGCCCCGGGTTCCCAGGATTTTATTGAAATAATTAATGATCTTGCGCTGGATAGCTTGGTCCCTAACGACATCTCATACACATGGCGGAACAATTCATCTCGCTCCAGAATTGATTGTTTCTTGGCTAATGGGAAGTTGATGGAGTCTTTCCCCCTTTGTTCTGTTGCTTCTCGCCCCAGATCCTTTTCGGACCATTCTCCCATCATCTGGGACTCTGGCGAGGGTCTTCGACCTCGAGGACTTTTTAGATACGAGAAATGTTGGTTGTTGGAACCCAACTTCAAGGAGGTCGTCCATGACCATTGGACTCATGTTCCTGTCTCGGGCTCTGCAGCCTATAAACTTGATCAGAAGCTAGCATCGCTTCGGAGAGTGCTTGCGGAGTTCAAAAGGAACTCTAGGCAGGCGCGTATTGCTTTGCGCGCGGAGGCGGAGGAAACTATTTTGCAAATTGACTCGCTGGAAATTGACCGTGACCTCACGCATGATGAACTTCGGGAGTGAGACTCCGCTCATGCTCGGGTACAGGATGAGGACAAGAAGAGAACCATTGAATGGCGGCAGCACTCGCGGCTGAAATGGCTTAAGGAGGGCGACGCGAATACCGCATTCTTTCACCGTGTGGCGAGCAATAGGAAGCGTTTCAACATGATGCGGACCCTCTTCGTCAACGATATTCACATTTCCGGGGAAAGGGAGATGGGGAGCGCCATTGTGGATCACCTCAGGCGCTTCTCATCGTCTTCTTCTCCGCGTAGGTGGCACTGGCTGGGCCTTGGCGCTTCTTCTATCTCTGACTCGGACTCCGCGACTCTTATTCGCCCCATCTCCTTGGAGGAGGCTAAAGCGGCTGTGTGGGCATTAAACCATGATTCTTCTCCGGGGCCTGATGGATTCTCCGTTGCTTTCTATCGCGACTTCTGGGAGCTTGTGGCTAACGACGTCATGGAGGTCATTTCAGATTTTTGTACGGGCAACCTCGATTTTGATCGCCTCAATCGGGCGAATATTGTTATGATCCCAAAAAAATTGCCGGCTTAGCGTATTGAGGACTATCGGCCAATCGCCGTCTCCAATGGCATCTACCTTATCATGGCTAAAATTTTAGCCACCCGGTTGACTCGGGTTTTGGACACTCTTATTTCTCCGGTTCAGGCCACGTTCATTAAGGGGAGGCAGATTGCGGATTGTATTGTCGTTGCTTCCGAAGTGGTTTCGGAGTGGAAAAAGGATAAAAAAGGGGGGTACTATGGAAGATTGATTTTGCTAAGGCTTATGACTGCCTAGATTGGTGGTTCCTGTGGTCCGTTCTCCGAAGACGTGGCTTCCCAAACTTGTGGATCTCTTGGATGCGTAGATGCGTCTCAACTACTGCGCTCTCTGTGATGATCAATGGCAGGCCGCTTGGTGGTTCCTTCCAGCCTAGAAGGGACGTGCGGCAGGGCTGTCCTCTTGCGCCCCTTCTCTTTGTGTTGGCCGCCGATGTTCTTCCGCGCATGGTGAACCGCGTAATTGACGCTGGGCTTACTAATGGATTCCGTAGGGGGGATGTCTGCGTCCCCTTGATCCAGTTCGCCGACGATACTATTTGCTTTATCGAGGGTGGTACGGCGGAGGTTTCCGGTATGGCCACCACTCTTGACCTCTTCTGTGAATTATCAGGCCTGTCGATTAACGTCTCCAAATCCAACGTGGTGCCTTTAGGCTTATCGCCTGCAGAGGAGGAGGAATGCGGTCGGCTGCTCGGCTCTTCTCCTGGTGAACTTCCGATTGCATATCTTGGTTTACCCCTTTCGGTGGGGCGGGCTAGAGCTCGGGATTGGCGTGTTATTACTGAGCGGGTGGAAACGCGCCTTGTTGGCTGGCGGGCGACTCTGCTCTCTCGAGGAGGGAGACTTATCCTTCTCAAATCGGTGCTCTCGTCTATCCCTTTGTACTTCCTCTCGGTTCGTCGCATGCCTGCGGGGGTTCGATTGCAGCTTGAGAAATCTATGTGTCGTTTTTTGTGGGGGCGGAAGGGGGGGAATGGTAGGGCCATGCATCTGGTAGCGTGGGATGACGTCTCTATGCCTAAGCGCTTTGGTGGTCTTGGTGTACGGAGATTGGATCTGGTTAACGACACTCTCCTACTCAAGTGGGTGAGTAGATTATGGGGGACGGAAGATAATTTCTTTATCAATGTTCTCAGGGTCTTCTCGGGCAACGACTAGTTCGGGCTGCAGCGGGGGGATCTGGGATTTCATTCTTCCCCGTTCTGGCGCAGCGTGATGGCCGCCCTACATAGGAATGTTGGCCTCTTCACCCCGGTGTTGGGGACGGGGGACTCTTTCAAGTTTTGGCTGGATGATTGGTCGGGAAGTGGTCTTCTCCAGGTGCGTTTTCCAAGACTGTTCGCGCTTGCGTTGAATAAGAATGCGACTGTGGCTGAATATTGGGTGGATGGATGTTGGTGCCCTCGTTTCTCCGCAAACTTCTCCGAGCAGCGGGTGGATGACTTCACTTCGATGATGGGGGCTCTTAGTATTGTTGCTACGCCAAACTTGCAGGTGGATCATTGGCGCTGGAAGGACGGATCATTCTCCACTAGGAAGGCGTACCGAGCCCTGCTCCTTCCTCCACCTCCCGAGACCTCTCTTCTTGTGCGTGACTGTGGATTCTTTTGGGGCTTGTGCCTGCCGGAGCGCATAGGCATCTTCCTTTGGTTGCTTCGCAGAAGGAGGCTGTTGACTCGTGATCGTTGTGCCACTTTTTTCCCAAACTTCGGTGCATCCTGCCCCCTTTGTAATGACGAGGACGAAACCATTGACCACCTCTTCTTCGGCTGCCACTTGGTTTCGGGAATTTGGGAGTCTGGGACGATTTGCCTTGGGCAAGAGCGGACAACCTCTCCGCTTTCTGCGAGATTTTGTGGTCCAACAGGAACAGGGAGAGGCGTGACCTCTTGGCTCCCGTCGCGTGGCGGTCCATATGGCTTGGCAGGAACGATGTTATTTTCTCTGGGTAGCGCTTCTATCGTGAAAACATCCTTATCTCCTGTGCTCGACTTATATCCGACTGGTGTATTCAATAGTTTTTTGGGCCTTTTTTATGGAGGCCGAGTCTCTTCTTTAGACCCAGGTTTTTGTCGTTTCCGGTTACGCTTTCTAAAACCCATCTGTTCTTCCTTGACTTTGTAAGTATCTCTCCCTTCTTCTTTTTATATTACTATATAAAGCTGGGGCGAACACCAACGAGTGTATCCCCCTTTTTTGAGCCTAAAAAAAAGTAGGGTCGGCTCCCTTCTTTATCTTATACGGGAAAGAAAAATCTAGCCATCCAAGCTGGGTCGTTAAATAATTGTTCTCATTATTTTCTCCCTCTCATATATTTTAATCCAGGGTTGGAGCTTTGTGGTAAGAACCCACTCCAATGATCTGGTGGTAGTGTAGTGTGGCTACCACCCAAAAGACAAGGGTTCAAATCCCTCGAGGGGTTGCGCTAGGTAGCCGACAACTGCCATAAAAATAGTCGTATCTTTCAACGTGAACTTGAACAAGAATCCATGTAGCCGACCTTACTTAAAGTGGGAGAACGCTTCACCATTTTATTGAAATTTGTGGTAATTTTCCATATACTCAGGGACGGAACTAGTATATTTAATGGGGAGGCCATGGCCCCTCTTTAATTATTATAATACACTTGAGAAATGTCTTTAGTTTTTAATATGGCTCCTCCTAAAATGTATACTAAATAATGTTGTAGGAGAACGATTACAAATTCATTTAATTATCAGTCCTAGACTAAAATGGTAATGGTTTTGGAGACCTTTGAATCTTACCTCCCTACAATTTAATTTATATATATGATTTATTCAACCGCTTCTAATATTAAAACTATAATTATAATTGTATATAAATTTGTATTCAAGCTCATTTATCTCTCCCATTGTTTCTAGCACTCCTTGTAAATGAAATAAAATTTATTGTTTCCTTCAATATTCACTTGATAATTTAGCCTTTTAAGACGGATTTGAGAGGATTAAATTATTAGATTTTTCAAAATTTAAAAATCACCATTAAAAATAATAATCTATTTGAAAATCTATCATTAATAACATTAAATTGTAAGTTTATCGAAATGAGAAAAAATCATTTTAAAATATTAACTCTATTTAAAAATATCATTTGAAAATACAATAGTTTTCCTATATTTGAGCATGCATGTCAGCTATATACTTGTCCCCTTCTTGATAATATTCACGGTTATGCCACTGCATACTCTTGATACATGCTGAAGATATAATACAATTATTTTGTGTGATTAATGTTCTTCGTATTCGCACGGAAATCTTCCATACCTTGTTGGCTTGAGTGTTCTTGAAGACTTCCATGGAGCACAGTCCACTTGATCAAAGAATAATCATGCCATCACAAAGGCATTACTAGATTCTCATATCATTGCATTTTGATTGAGCAGTCGGAGAAGGCTATCAACTCTATAAAGAGGAATTATTTGTGACATGATGCTGTGATGGATCGTTTTTTAAGAGTAATCGATAGAATGCAAACAATCGAGATAAATGTGTTACCTTATCCTCATTTATTTTAAATTCGGATAGATATTCAGAAATAAATATCTTGCGGATATTAAAAATTACAAGCCATGTCCTTAAATATGGATACAGATAGGCAAAGTGATAATCATAATTCAGATATGAATATTTCACAAACATATACTTCAAAAGAAATATTCTTCGAAAGTTGAAATTAATAACTAACTACTTTAAAATAGCTTAAACTATAAATGTGATACAATAAAATAAATAATAGAAAAATGCTAAACTAAATAACTTCTATACCAATTGTTGAACTGTATAATGATATATATTTTTCTTCCCACTTTTGAAAATGACTTTAAAGTGAAATATATGTGTAATCTTGTAACATATTTACATGTCTATACACATGATGATATATTTCTACAAATATACATAGATAAATTTAGTAATGATGATAACCATATTTGTATCCATATATGTAACCATATCATATCCATATCCTTAAAAATAATGAAATTAGTATCAATATACATATATGTTTATGTATGTATCTAATCGTAGCCTACACGATTGTGATCAATCACTAGAATGAACTTGATCGTCTAGGGCAAGGTGATGTTTGATGGTGATCGATTACTCATATTAACACGATCGATCGTTGTTGGTTCTTATATTGATGTGTTTGATTTCTTAGACTAACATGATTGATGACATTAGTCTCGTGTTTTGAGGGTGATCTAGTTTTCACATGATCAATCGGTCTTCTCGCCCATCAATTTCTTGATCGTTTAAAATTCAGACCTTTGCGATCATTCAAAATATTTGAGAAGGTTGCCAATATATGACTCTTCTGTAAAAAAATGACAGAGCCTTCTCCCACTTTAATTAGGGTCGATCACATGGATTCTCGCTCAAATCCATTTTGAAATATCTGACTATTTTTATGCTAGTTGTTGGATACCTAGCGCAACCCCCACAAGAGAGGATTGAATCATGGTCTTTTGGGTGGTAGGCACATCGCACTACCACCATGTCATTGAAGTGGGTACAACAACCCTTCTATATGGTTGTCAAAAAAATTATTAGTATTCAAATTACGTCCACAAAATTCGCCAAAGACAACTATCATCTCTATGTTTAAAAGCATCATTTATCTTAGAGGGATAAAGAAAGCTCCCTTTGGAAGATAATTCATCAAAATTATGGTACCTTGAGATAGTCAAGTCATCGAGGAGAGAAGGAAATTACAAAAATCATTGAGGAGAGAAGGCGATTTAATGAGGCATGGACTATGAAGTTGTGTGTGTTGCATCCACTTAATAAGATGATGAGATATTTGCATGGATAGTAAGATTCCCTGATACATCAAATATATGTTGGTACTCACGTTCTGCAATATCATTCCACCGTAATCTATGAGCACATTAGGTTTGATGTTAATCCAAAGAGATTCATAGATATGAGCAAAACTCGAGCATTATTAGTTCGACTAATCTTGAAAGAGACATCAAAGTGTGACTTATTTTCATCAATTTATGAAATGATCCTTGAGCAGGCATCTGAATTGTTCTTCATAGGAACAATTCATGACATGTGGGTAGGATCGTATATGATCATAAAATAGTAGCAACGACTAAGATGATTTGGAATCTGAATATGCCCTTAGACATCTGCCAGAGTTATTGGGCTTTTTTATGTATTTCTTATTTTCAGTCATGTAACCCCTTCGGGGTTCATGTAGTTTTCATGTTGTGCTTCTCTAGGTTTTCACGCTATATAAGAAATCATAGACTCATGGAATAGGATAAGTTATTCTCTCATCTACTTCCACAAGTAACAATCCTCGACTGGGATTTTGACCTAACACCTGCCGCCACTTCAAGCCTCCTCTCATCCTTACGTGAGCCCTTCACTCAGCTTAGGGCCCCGCACAAGGCTTCGCGCAAGGAAGGAAGCCTCCAATGATGACACTTTCCTCTCTGGGGCTCTCCTGTATTGCCGTAGGAACGCCTCTTGGGGCCCTAGGCCATCCCAAGTCTCTCTCCAAGTCTCTAGGACTCTCAAGTTCCATCGTCGGAGCATCTCCTATCTTCCAGGCCGCTCATGGTTTGTAACAACTGGTTTTTTGGAAAAAATCCCAATATCGTACCATTATCGCCATATCATTACCTACTTGAATGGGATTTAATATTCCATCAATTCTCACAATTGACAGCCTTAAAATCACATCACCCTCCCCATTTCCCATGTCACTATTTGCTATCAACGTGAGCCCTAAAGAGAGAAAGAGAAAGAGAGTTAGAGAGAAGGTCGTACGAGGGATTCGTCTTCGTTGCAGGAGATGACGATGTTAAATCGTTGGAGGAGAGTGAGAATACGCGACCGGAAGGAGCTACAACAACGACGATATGGAGAGTCAAGCTTTGGGCGCAAGGTAGGCATATGATTCTACATTTGAATAAATATCAACCTGAAATACAATATTTAAATGTATGTGTCAGTTTTATAGGATAATATGCACATGTAGTTGTTTGATTTTATATAACACCAATGTGTCCATGCTTCATGATAATACATATGTATGTCGAATCGTCGATCCAACACGTCTAGAACAAGACCTCCACATGTTTGTGTCAAACCCTAAGATATGTACGATGTGGTAACACAATCCATTGGAGTTACTTATTGAAAAGTTTGATTATCTAAATCATTAATATTGGGGCCACAATTAAGTCAGACTTAGATTTCCTCCTTGCACATATTATCAAACATAAATTTATGAGCAATTCAGTTTAGGTAAACAGACTCAAGTTTGTGGTTTGATTTAAGAAATAGTTTTTATAATTCAAAGAGCTGTGCTAGTACTAAATATGATTATAAACGTCTCTCAGATTGGTCGATGTTTCAAGACAAATGGCAATAGAAATTAAGTATGGGATTTAAATGAATTCTTACATGATGTTCTCTACCTTGATTTTACGCCTTGCGATAAAATACATACTACGGATGGCATCCATTTGCCAATAATATACAGAAATCAAGTATATCCATGTGGTGTAACATGTACACAATTGTATCTATGTAGTCCATAGCAAATGTTTAATAAACAATAGCACGAGGTCTTCTTGTAAAAACTTGCACATTAATGATAGTACTATAAATTAAAAGTGGGTTATGAATATAATTATAATCCTATATGAGTAGTAAACGAGAATCTCTGCAATGGTATTTCCAAATTGATGTGTTAGTGTTATGGGTAGGTCGTTCAACCAATGCAGGGCTAGGATTATAAATAGGATTATATTAAATTGCAATATCATAGAATTTGTATTTTTGCAACTCGTACTATTTACAAGTACAAATGGGAATTCAATTACTCACCATTCACTGTTGAAGCATCGCTAGGGCTTTCAAAGACCCCTATATCCTTTTGTGTTGATGTATACTCCTTCCTTGTACTCTAGCCTACTTAATCGTGCATTTTAGGGTGATGTTTAAACCCTCATATGTGTAATTGGATGTACGATTCTTCTTCCTACACCTTTTGACCAGGATGGGCATCTCTTCTTAACGAGATCAAGCCCCTGTACACTACATCCTCTATGATGAGATATGGCACTTCTATCAACCCAAGAGCACAAAATACCTTGTGCTTTGGTCTCATGCCTTCAAGGTGTTTATTGGTGGTCAGAGAAAGATATATATTCTAACGAAAGATCCTCTGAAAGAGACAGACAAGGACTATGAAACATGGCTTGGAGACAACTATCAGGTCATCACTTCGATGACCAACATATTCGAAGCACACATTGCTGCAAATCTGCTCTACAAAGACACCATCAAGGAGATGTGGGAATATATTGAACAAACATTTTCAGAAGATGACCAAGTCTCTCCTCGCTGACATATCTATGCGGATCTGGTCGGCTTCTCAAGGTGAATCCAGCCTCGTCAAGAACTACCAGCATTTCACTGGTTTGTACAAGGAGCTTGCGATAATTTCGACCTCCTTTTTGTATTAAACATTTGCAGGAGCAATTGATTGGCAGGTTTATGATTTTCTTGCTGGACTGCATCCTTGATACCAAGCAGTGAAAAAGCAGCTTCTGATGTCCGATACCCTACCATCGATCTAGACTACCATACCTATTATCTGGGTGAGGAGGTCGACTGAGCTTTCGAGGAGGCCGAGGTCGCAACTTCAGTCGTGGTCGTGGTCATGGACATGACATAGGCTACGGTCATGACTCCAGTCGTGGTTAAGGACGTGACACTAGCACTCCTCAGCGCTCTTAGTGCATCCACTGTCAACACTGGAACTCCTGTCAAAGCGTTGTTGGGCAAAGTTTGGCTATCCACCTCATGCTAATAGTGCCAATGAGAATGCCTATGATACTGTAGAGTCATCTTTTGATTCAGACTCTAGTGTGGACAAATTGTCCAACTCGGTGCTACAAATTGCTCACGTTCGATGCAACTCCTTCAGAATCCCAATACTTCCACCAGTGAGAGTACTCAAGGTTGCAAAAATCGATAATCGGTAGTTGTTTCACTGACTAAGGGTTAATCGACAGTCGGACGACTAATCAGATTTAGTCGGGCCTCCCGCGTACGACATGTATTGGGTTTATCTAATAAAGGAACATTCAGATATTAATAAAATTGTCAAGACTTTCTTACAGTAACATCAAAACATTTTTTTCTACTTGTGTTCAGATTATTTGAGTCTACAATGCTCTTGAGTTCACCCAACATGACTTGATATCATTCTTTGCTTCTTAGGGGACTGTACTTGAGACTTTATGTCCGTATACCTCCCAACAAAATAGGGCAGCGAAAAGGTAAATAGACATCTTGATATTGCATGGTCTCTACTCACTCAGGTGAAGGTTCCAAAGTCTACCAGGGGAATGTCATTCTTACCGTTGTCCATCTTATAAACATGGTTCCATCTTCTATCCTAAAGGGGGGGCACTCCTTTCTCTTTGCAATACCCCAATGATCCACCTTTCCTATTACCATTGAGGCTTTTTAGGTGCATTGCGTTTGTCCATAAGTTGCGTTATGCTGACAAGTTGTCACCTAGGACTATCAAGTGTGTTTTCTTCAGGTACTCTGACACTCATAAGGGTTATAGATTCTATGTTCACACGTCACTGCGCCCCGAGGGATGGTTGTTGTTATCTTGCTTGTTACGTCGAGCAAAAGTAGACCTGAAGACGAAGTGAGATTGAAGGAATTGAGAGACTGGCGGGTATTCCCTTTCTTCACGCACGAGCCGATGTGAGTTGGGAAGGTGCGTAGCGATTGTTGCTTACTTTACCCACAGAGGGGCGAAGATGAACGCGACGTGTTGGTTCTCAAGCAAGTTGATTGCCTTATTGACAATTCTTGAAAGATCCAACATTAGATCGAGTTCTATACGCCCTACCTTATAAACTGGAGAAATTTGCTTTCGGTAGTGTGGAAATGGGCTGGTGAAAGAGGACAAGTGGTGGGAGACAAAGCAGAGCGAAGGGAGAACTCAACTTTCCCGTGAGGTCTGCCCATCTGAGTTTCGCCCTTGGTCTCTTCTTTCCGCAGAAGTTCACCTATTCAGATTATATATTTCACCCGAATAGTCTTAAGGCTGAGTACTCCTGCTGCTTGATACTTTCCACCGCAATTATACATCAACTATATATCCGGGATTTAACGGCAGACAAAAGCCACCCACCACTATTTTAATCAGAAATCCGATTTCAAGAAAAATCCTTAAGCTAGTTGATCAAAATCAGAGGGTCCTCTCTCTCTCTCTGTCTGACTTGCATGCAGGCACATAGTTCTTAGCTGATGCTTATTCCTCATGCCATTGCTTCTTCTTCGAGTCGATAGATCAAAGAAAGAAGTCAGTTTGTTCACGACTTCCTTCTACCTCCATGCCTCACTCAGGCTGCTTTCTTTCGCCCAACCTCAACTGACCAAAGATCGCGAGAATTGTTGATTGGCGTAGGGAAAATGAGATTTGACGCGTGTAGACCACACTTTCTTTCATGCTCCCAGGATTGATTTAATGTCGACCCTCACCGAAGAAAAGTGGGGGGAAAGAGAAGAAGACGCATCAGACGCGCTGTTTGACCTTCCATAATGAGTAGGAGAACCTCTTCTTACTATGATATGTTTGGCATCGGTACTATATTTATGTTGATGTCATCTTCGTTGAACAAACTAGCTATATGCATGCTGATGTGCTTTTGCATGTTCCTTTTTTGTAAGATAATACACCTTTAATTGCTCCCCACAACCATTGCCTCGGATTTTCCTTAAGAGCTTCTTATTATAGCTCTATGGAAATTAAAGATGCAATGTACTTTTCATCCTGTGTTACATTTTACTTCTCCTGATGTTTATATAGTTGTGACAAGAGATTTTTACATATGCTTTAATGGTCATTTCTATTCCCTGATATCATCATAGAGAATTGCAAGACCATGGTTGGCGACAAGGCATGGATGAGGGGATGGACACACTTACATCTTGAGGCACATGGGATCTTATCCGTGCCCTCTGGAAGTTAGACTTGTTATATGCAGATGAGCCTTCATGACCAAACAATCGCATGATGGGTCCATTGACAGATTGAAACCCAGATTGGCTGCTAGCGACTTCACGTAGGCTTATGGGGTGGATTACTTTGAAACTCTCTCTAGTTGCCATAATGGAATACATACACATCATTCTTTCAGTTGTTGCTAATAAAGATTGGTCTATTTTTCAACTAGATATGAAGAGTGCCTTTCTTTGTGGCAACCTCAAGGAGGTTTACATGATGCAACCGTTGGATTACAAAGTCGAGGGGAAGTGTGTGTGCCGACTTCTTAAGGTATATATGGACTTATGCAGGGTCCTCTGGCATGGTTTTACATGCTTACTATTGAGGTCAGTTCTCTTGGCTTCCACAGGACGAGATCTGACTACTCTGTATTGTCAGACGACGATCATTGACACTGTTATACTAGTTGTCTATGTTGATGATATGGTTTTCACTGGTTATGACAATGCATGCATTTCAGGTGAAGGCCTTCTTTCAGAAGGTACATGTGACAAACTTGGTCAACTTTGCTATTTTCTAGGCATTAAGGTGATACGTACTACAGAGGGACCGCACTCTCACAACAAAAGTACTGCCTAGATATTCTGATAGAGGCTGGACTACTTGGATGCAAACCATCTGGTATCCCTGCAGAATTGAGGAAACACTCTACGTCTACTGATCCTGAATTTGAGGACACTACACGATATAGAAGTGCAGTGGGCAATATGCTTTACTTTACTGTTAGTAGACCAGTGATATCGTATGCTGTGAGCATAGAGAGAAAATACATGGAGAGATGTCTCTATCGTCATTGGAAAGATGTTCTTCCGATTCTCAGATACTTGAAGGAGTCTCCAGGGCGAGGCCTATTCTATGGGGTGATGACCATACGAATGTCACCGCCCATGCCGATGCTGATTATGCCGATTTTCCTGAGGATTGACGTTCGACTACTGGATTTGCTATGTTTATTGGTGTCAATCTTGTTACATGGCACAATAAGAAGAAGACAGTAGTTTCTAGATCAAGTTCAGAGACAGGCAATGGCCCAAGCTATCTGTGAAGTTACATGGTCCTCTCTTTTCTACAGGAATTTGGACTCCATAAAAGCAAGGTTTAAATATCAGTTTCAGATATCGTATCGGTACCATGTCGATACGAAATTTCGATGAAATTTCGACGACATTTCGCCCATATCGACCACCATTTGTGAAGAAATGATCAAAAACTGCCCTCATACCACCATTTCGCTCGAGATTTCGGTTCCTTGTCGAAATCGAAATTTCGTGAAATCTGAAACCGTGACCCCAATCCTTTTATACTGTGATAACAAGTATGCTATATATATTGCCACCAATCATGTATTTCATGAGCTGACTAAGCATATTGAAGCGGACTGCCACTTCATTCGTGATGTTGTACAGGAAGGGAAAGTCACTACTACTCACATCTCTGCAGATCTTCAGCTTGCAGATATCTTCATGAAGCTCTACCAAAGAAACGCCTCTCGTGGATGATTTCCTAGTTGTACATGATCGATAAATATGCTCCAACTTGAGGGAGATGTCAAAGTTATTGGGTCTTTCTATGTATTCTTATTCCACATTTCTTATTTCAGTCCACCCCTTCGAGTATCTATGTAATTTTCATGTTGTGTTTCTTTAGGATCACTCTATATAAGAAACTGTAGATCCAAAGAATAAGACAAGTCATTCAATCTTTCGTCTTCTTCCACAACATCCATATGAACTGGATCAAATGTGGAGAAAGAATGCAGGTGATCCGAAGCAACAAATAAATTCCAATGATGCTTCCCAAGCTAACAAACATTTGGAGTCGACTGAGTTAAAATGCATCCAAGTTTTTTGATAAATGGATGACCTACATGTCGATGCCATAAATAAGTTGTGGTGGAACGGATTAGCCCTCTTGGTAGATTATATATTTTGTCAGGATATCTTGAAAGTTCAATGATACACCATCGAACATGACTTTGTAGTGAATAACCTTGCTAACCTGACCGGCAATTAGCAATCTAATTGAGAAATTTGTTCTAGTAATACGTCAGAAGGATTGAGACTGAGTGGGGCTGACAGTGGACCTTCCCTTGTCCCACAGTTGGTGATAGATAACCGTTGTCAGAAGGATTGAGACTGAGTGGGGCTGACAGTGACCTTCCCTTGTCCACAGTTGGTGATAGATAACCGTTGGCAACCTCAGTTGTCCTACCTGAGGTAGTGGTCTGAATCTGTCAAACTGCTTCATGTCCCACACAAAGATGGCGGAAGCAATAGAGACCTAAGCAATCAAACTTAATAGAATGGACAAAATTAGCATGCATAGCTGAAATTGTTCTGGAAACAGCTGACAATGTAGATCTGGTGGCAAGCATCACAGGCAGTGTGAAGATTGATTGTATTATATGTCGTTCCTTGCAGATGAATGAAAGTATCTGCTTTGATTCAACATTGTGTGATTTCTCTCTCTAGGAAACAATATCATCACTCTTTCTCAAGCTGATTTCGTCTACTTATATGGACTTCTCGTTCGAAGACTCCACAGAAATGTGTGGTGCTGCCTGACTTGGTTTTAAAGTTTTACCGACTGTAACACGACCATCCACATGTCTGAGTCAAAAGCTTTTTAATTCTATTTTAAGTGAGCTACATCTTTTTAATGCCTGTCACACCCCATGAAACATCCCTATGATATGGTCCCTTGATATGGGCTTTCGATCTGAGCATTTGAGCAAAAGATGAGGCCCACCTTTCCTACTTGTAATTACAATTATAGAATCTAGCACGAGTTCAAGAAAACATCCTTCTGGTTTTCCATCTTTTTAAAAAGATCATTGGGGGTGGGAAAACCCCAAAAAATTAATTAGAGTAGAATATGATGTCAAAGATCTTACCATGGCAGAATTCTCCATGTTACCTTCGCCTAATTTGTTTGGCTAATACTGCAAATTCTTAACCAATGCAGTCAGTTTGCGCTTGGCAACGTCTTTTGTATGCATCAATCTGTAACAGTACTCCTCGTGGTCTTAAACCTCTACATGATACCCATATCGTGGCTATTTTGCGTATGTTTTTTCTTTCTTTCTTTTTTGCATATTTAGTTCGTGTTCCTTGCAGATTACATGGGCCGATGCATCATGACGTTGACAAGGGTGATAATGGAAGGGGAGTTCGAGGACAGATTCCCCCTGGAGGGTGCGAAATCAGGATCACTAAAGCTACGCCTAAAATGGTCACCACAGCCAATATTCCGAGATTCGTGAATCACGAGCTTAGGTTGATTCTTGCACCGGTACCTGCTGCTTCTGCTCCTGAGAACTCTGTTTTGTACGAGACAGCTGGTATCGCTTCGCTGTAAAAGATGGAACACTGACCTGTGATGTGCACTCTTGCTTCTCTAGATTCTAGCCATCGCAGCTTTGCTCAATGTATAGAGGATGAAGGCGTATCACTCGGTTATTGTAGAGTTTGTCAATTTCTCGTGGAATTTCACATTTTATGTTTTGTTATTGACGAAGAGCCTTGTATGAGTTCAGTGTAATTAACTTGAGATGAATTTGTCAATGAGAGGTAACTGTTGTGCAGATGGACGACGAATCCGCAAACATACGCAAGGTATGCCTTGCTCCCCAAATTTTTGGTGTTGCTGCTTCTGTTGGCTTTCTTTTGTAGATTTCTGCTGGCAAATTCCTCTTGTACCTGTTGTCTTCGGATTTTATTCGTGGAGTACCATTTTTCAGTATTTACACCATTGATATCAGGACAAGGGCAAACTTGCAGTAAATAAATATCTAATAATACACATTAAATATTAGCTCATTGAAAATTTCGCACAATTTATCACTTGCGTTATAAATTGTCAATTGTATCTTATTATGAGTGGTGTGTTCTACTGCTAAGCTAATAGCATGTCAAGTTTATATTGAGTTAAAAAAATAGTAGTATGTAGACACAACTATTGTTAATTTGAGCTCATGCCAACTCAAGAATTTCATGCACCATATAAATTATTGTAATTATTTTAAAGCCGTCTTTTGAAACAAAATTTAAAGTTTACGTTATATCTATCCATTAATCTTTGATGTAGTCACTTTTAAACTATCTTAAAACTCATATTTATATATAAATAAATAAAATATTTATCAATTCTTTGTATTTTAGTTTTACATATAGGTACTCATGAATGATTTTTTTGATACGTCTTTAGTGCTAACCACTTGTTATGTTGAACTCAATTGAAGAATTATTCTTTTGCACCCGTCGCAAGAAGGGCGGACGAAGCCCGTCATACCAGACGGGACCTCTCATTGTAAAGGTGGCAATATATACAGAAAAGACAAAACACTTAACAAACCAAAATAATCGATTGAACAAAAGATCCTTATCAGGATCCAAGTCAAAACACATCAATTCCCATGATGTAATTCTTTCGTTAAGTCTTCGATTTGCATAATCATCAACACTTAGTATAGAATCACATATATATTATTCATATTCATATATACTTGTATTTCTGCTTATTTTAACTCCCAAATCCTAACTTTCCAAACCACTACATCAACTCGATGCTTAAAACTTATTTTAGTGGGAATCACAAAGCTACTTTTCATACTTTCTCAAAAATAGTCAAAATTAAGGTTCTTCATAGTAAAGAACATAAAATCAGAAATTTCATCGATCTCATATGAAAACCCAACAGCTAAAGGGAGGATTCGTTACCTAATCGAGCTCTCTCGCACATATACAATGCTTTATCGAGATTCTTTTTCAAAAAGAAAGATTTATAGCTCCTGAATGATCGAATTTCATTTTCGTATCAAAAACACTAAGAACGTGCCAAGAACATGAAAAACGAATGAAGACTACGAATAATACACGAAGAACACGAAGAATGTGAAGAACATATTTTTCTCTTAAAACTTCGGCAAAACTTCCCCTTATATAGGGTGATATTTTTAGGAAAATTTTGGCAGATTTTCCCTCTGTATCGGGACATATTTATATAAAAATTTCAGCAGAGTTACCCCTTATATCGGGACATATTTCTAGAAAAATTTCGGTAGAGTTTCCCTTTATATCGGGACATATTTCTAGAAAAAATTCAATAGAATTTCCCCTTATATCGGGACATATTTCAAAAGAAAAACGGAAAAAATTTCCTCTATAAAATTATCGAGAGGAAAACAATAACAAAAATGAAAGAATATAGTCAAACAATAAAGAGATGAAGAATCGGTAGACACCATGCGTCTTAGGTGAGTGAATGTGTGATGAATCACAGGGTCCGTTGACGTGCATAGCCGCCCGCACCTAAGTAGATATTACACAGATTTCTCCATCAAAATAACTATAAAAACAAAATTGAAAGAATAGAAATATAAGCGATGGAGAATCGGTAGACACCACGCGTCTTAGATGAGTGATTGTGTGACGAATCACAGGGTTCACTGACGTGCATAGCCGCCAGCACCTTAGGGTGTTACACAGATTTCTCCTCGAACCACAACAGAAAATGAATCGAAAAGAAAGATGAATCAAGAACAAAGCTTGGAAGAAAAGAGAATGAATTGAAATCCTAGCTTACAAAACAAACTAAGAGAGGATCATACATTTCTCCTCCTCGTTCTCTCGGTAGCGCTTCGCTAGCACTCTTTTTCCGCCTCCCACTCCTCCTCCCGACCTCTCAACCCTAGTCCTTGGGGTGGTAGTGGTAGTGGAAATCGTAGAGAATGAATGGGTAGGGGGGTATTTATAGGCTCCAGAAAACCCCTAACCATGGTTAGTAAACTATGATTTAGCCCTTAACCGCAGTTAGCGGCCCATGGTTTTGGCCAAAACTTATCCGAAACTTAGAGCTTAAGTTATAACATTCTAGAGGATTCTAGATTCTCTTATGACGTTTAATTAATGCTAATAGTGATTAACTTTCACTAATCACGATTTAACTTTCACAACTTATGCTTATCTTTTGCTAACTATTGACTAGTGTTCACCAGTGGTTTTCAATCTGTCATTAGTTTCTTTAATCATGTTTAATTACTGTTAATGACGGTCATTATGGGTTAATGACGTCTTAAAGCTCTTTGCTTCTCTTTCTTCTGAAAATCATGACAATTCCAAACGAAGTCCGATTCATACGAAACAAATTCCGTTGGTTTCCTCTTGACGAGCCGGATCTTATGATACAGGATCCGAGAGGGACCAAGTTCAAGGTTTTACAATTATAACAACCTTAAAGTAAGTCTCGTCATCGAGACTAGAAATGCAGGCATAACAACCTTAAAGATGATTGAAATCATAACAACCTTAAAGAGAATGAACACTATTTCATTTATAAAGAAGATATACAACACATAGTGTTATCACTCAAACAAGTAGGTATTTCTCTCTCATTTCCGCCTCAGGTCCCATGTGGCTTCTTCAAACTCTTGGTTCTACCACAATACTTTAACTAGAGGCACCTCTTTATTCCTTAATTTCTTGATATCTCTACTTAGTATTTCCATAGGCATTTCTTGGTATGTCAGGTCTGACTTAACATGTAAATCATCATAACTTATCTTATGCTCTAGATCCCTAATATACTTTCTCAGATTTGATACATGAAAAACATCATGTATTGCCAAAATATGTAGAGGAAGCAGAAGTATATACATATTTTTTCCAATCCGCTAAATGATTTCGAAGGGAACCACGAACATGGGTGCCAACTTTCCATGCAAGCCAAACCTCTGAACTCCCTTCGTAGGCGATACTTTGAGGAATACAAAGTCACCTATTTCAAACTCAAGCTCTCTTCGCCTGGTATCACTATAGCTTTTCTGGCAACTTTGAGCAGTCAATAGTCTTTTTCGAGCAAGCACTATAGCTTCCGTGTCTCTTGCGGTCTATCTGAATCATAAAGGTTTTTTATTCCGACCTCTTGCCAACACAAAGGAGTAGTATACCTACGCCCGTAAAAGTGCTTCAAATGGTGCCATGCCAATACCTGTATGGTAACTGTTGTTATATGTGAATATGCAAGAGGCAAGTGTTTCAACCATGATCCTTTCCATTCTAAAGCACATGCTCGTAGCATATCCTCTAAAGTGTGAATAGTACGTTTTGATTGACCTTCTGTTTGCGGATGATATGTTGTGCTCAAGCATAGTTGTGTGCATAAGGCTTTCATGAAGTTCTCCCAATAGTGTGAGGTGAATCGTGAATCTCGATCAAAAATTACTTACTTTGAGATACCATGGAGGCAGATCACATGTGTAATATATAACTCAGCAAGCTGATTTAGAGTGAAAGATAAGCTTATTGGAATAAAGTGTGCTACATTCGTCAGACAATCTATTATAATCCAGATACTATCTTTACTAACAGTCGTCCGAGGTAAGCAAGTAATGAAGTCCATGGAAATGCTTTCCCATTTCCATTCACATACAGGGAAGGGTTGCAACAATCCTGGTGGCTTTTGGTGTGAAGCATTTACCTGCTGGCAAGTGAAACATGAATTCACAAATCAGCAATATCTTTCTTCATTCCTGACCACCAAAAGCATGAATGAAGATCCTTATACAGCTTTGTAATTCTTGGATGAATAGATAATTTTGAGCAGTGCGCTTCATGTAAGATGTCTTCCCTTAGTTCAGGTATTTTTGGTACACAAACTCTGTGCTGGTTATACAGTAACCCATCTTGTATCTGGAATCCTTCTATCTCATTATTCTCAAGTTGTTGTTTCAAGTCTTTAAGGACTGAATCATCCTCTTGTCCTTTCTTTATTCTATCCTAGATCTCTGGTTTGTATCGGTGAGGATAGTTATAGTATCGGCACTACTATCAAATGATTTCCATTCACTTAATGTTGATAGTAAACCCAGAAGTGGATAGCACTCACCAACCCATGTGAATAAGTTCTTCTGCTAAGGACATCTGCTACGATGTTCCCCTTAATAGGGTGGTAGGAGATAGTTGATGAATCTCGTATTCATCATGCTAAAAGCCACTAATTAAAACCCCTGCTTAATCAATCCAATAAAAATACCCTCTAATTCTTTGTTTTTATCTTGTAGTATATTGTGTATAAATTACCATTAATTTATTGTATTTAATTTCCTCTATTTTTCTTGTAATTATTTTATCTTCAAAAACCCCTAAAAATTAGATAGAATATTTGTCTATAAATCACTGAACATTAAAAACACTAAAAAATACAAAAACATCTCAAAACCATAAAATCGGTGTTTTTATTCCTCTAAAAATACCTCCAAAAATACGGTTTGTACAAATTACCTCTTTTGGCTTTTTGATTAGCATGAGAGTTGTAGATCACGTCGAGACGAGCAACTTTTATGTTCTGACTTTTTCCAAATTCGGCCTCTAACTATTTCTTTTCTATTTATCTTTGTATTTTTACTCCGAATTTTCTCATTGGGCCATGTGGCGCCCTCTGGGTCGCCCACGTGGCCCGCCTCCCTTTTTGACACCCAGCGCCCTTCTCAACCGTTGGATTCACGCCCCCACCTGCATCTGAGCCCTTCA
Source organism: Ottelia alismoides (assembly GCA_037367405.1). Lineage (NCBI taxonomy): Eukaryota > Viridiplantae > Streptophyta > Magnoliopsida > Alismatales > Hydrocharitaceae > Ottelia > Ottelia alismoides. The sequence goes on along the minus strand of JAZKJV010011790.1, from coordinate 477,214 downwards.
TCTCCGCTTGATTCCCAGCCGTTGGATTTGATTTCCAGATCTAATCTCAACCCTTCGCCCCTGCCTAATCCACAGCCGTTCGATCTCTCCTTCATCGAACGCCCCTCCTCGCGCCACGTCACCCTTCAACCTCCACCACTCGATCGTGTCCTATCTCACGCCTACCCATGTGCCACGTCACCCCGCTCCCTCTCAGCGTTAGATCCCCCCTTCATTTAATCTCGATCGTTCCCTCGCGCTCAAACTCCAGCCGACCGATCAGATCCTAGGATCTGATCTCCACCTTCCAAACACACTCCATTCCCAACCGTTGGATCTCACCATCCAACGGCTGTGGCTCATCGTCCTCCTCCAGTCGTTACCTCCCCCAGGCGTTTGCGACTCGCGACCCCCGCTCCCCTTCCTTTTTTGGCCGGTGAACCAGCCACCTCCTCCTACTCGTAACGCCTCCCCGACTTAAACCATAGATCCACCTTCCTCGCACAGCCTTCATGTCCTCCATTCATCTCCCCGTCGCCATTAAAACTCTCTTCGAAAACCCCTCGCCACAGCCATAACCGTCAGCCTCCGCCTCCTATAAATTGCCACCTCCGCTACCCAAGACCCTCGTCCACCATTCTTGGCTCTAACCTTAGCTTCCTCCGCCCCTCCGGTGACAGCGAAGGGGCGGAATGTAGAGGCGACGATGGGTTTCTGCCGGTGTCGACCCACGGCGATACTCCGTCGTGTTCTGGTGTCTCAGGACACCACTGAGCTCTGAGGACAACAGCTGGCCTCGCGGGCGACGACTCGAGGCTCCCATGGAGCCTCAGCCCAAGCTGCTCCCTCCGCCAACACCTCGCTCCGACGAGGTGAATTTTGTTTCAATTTTCTTCGATTTCTACCTCCCTCTACACTCGCTGCCACCCTCACCTGAACACCTTATTAGCTTCGCCACGCCACCAGCAACCTTGCCGACCCTCTTCCCTTCTCCAAGACCTCCCCTCACTCCGACCCCCTTCTGTTCCAACACTGCCGGAGAAGAAGCTCCGGGCCACCGCTCCCTACGCCCCATGGCCCTCGCTCACCAACCTCTCACTCGCACTGCACTCGCACGAGCACGCTTCGGCTACCTAACGCATGCATGACTTCATTGGCCGGAGTACACGACAGAGCTCCTTCGAGCTTTTCTCCGTCGGCGAGGCTTCACCGACTTTCACCTCCGACCAGCCCGAAGCCTCGCCACGACTCCAAGACCACCGCCAGCAGTCCATGGAGCTTCCCGGATCTTCTTCTCGACAGGAGGGATGCGGCGGAGCAATTGTCAGGTTACCGGAGCCCCGCCTTCTCCAGGGACCTACGACGGATGCACGAGGAGCAGACACCGTCCGATCCTCCTGATCGGACGACCCTGATGACGCCACGTCGACGCCCGAGCCTCTCTTCCTAACCGATTGGCTCGGATTACACTGAACCTCGTCCCGAGCAACCAGACGCGTCCACGTGGCCCGAAGCTGAGGTCCCCTCCCGAGCCTGGGCCCTCACGTGCACCGCACGTGAGGGCTTGGGTAATTTACGCAAAAGACCCTGAAGTTTTCGAGATTTGCATTATGGTCCCCAGGCACGTGCCTTACGTGCATGCCTGGGTATTTTACAGGGAGGCCCTCAAAGGTTTCAGAAATTACAAAAGGCCCCTGCGCGCAATGGAAAAATTACACTTTGGCCCAAGCGGTTTTCGGTAATTGCATTTAGGTCCCTCCAGGGACCTAAATGCAATATTTATCCCTTTATTTTATTGCATTTTTATTACGATCATGCCCTTGCACTGTTTTTAGCTTAACTTGAGCATCGTAGGTCCAAATTGCATGATTTTAGTGTCGCTTTGATCCTTATTTTGTCCTCTTCATTTTAGCATGCTTAATTGTCTCATTTGCTCCTGTTTTAATTAAAGTGATTTTTTATGTGCAAAATGATTCCCTACTCTCCTTGTCTTGCTTTGATCTGATGACCGATTTTTATTGATGTGTTCAAATTGACTCTGATTTCATTTGATATTGTGTTGCTCATATTTTAGAGTATAATTGTAGCCTTTTATTCAGCATACTTATTCCCTTGCATATTTATCCATGCATCTTTTTAACTTGCATAAAAATAAATAAAAAAATTGCATCCATCTTAGCATCGCTTTGTAAATTGCATAATTCTTCATATGAACCTGAAATTGGAATTAATTCACATTGTGCAGTCATTAATCGAAATTCGATAATCTTATTAGGCAGTCGTGTCCCTGTGTTCGACCTTGGTAGACTTGCCAAGTTAAAATATTCCATGACATTCAAAGATCGTGGTTTTTGCTGAACCGAATTCGCCTCCTGTACTACGACTAATTTTACATTATTAAAGAGGTGAATTTGACGCTCATCAAATGGCGCCGTTGCCAGGGACACGGCTTTGCTTAATTATTGAATTTTGATTTCTTTCTGTTGATTAATTTTAATTTTTTTAAGACCTCGGTTTATGCATCCATTTTTGCATCATATCTGCTGATTTAATTTCTCGCGTGTCTAACTTTTCTCTTTTGTGGCAGGGCTCACGATGATCGAGGACGCTTGATCCTCATGGAGGTGTGAAGTCGGGAGCTTCCGCTGGAGAGGCCGCAAAAGACATTTGAAAGAAATTTGAGGATTTTTATCAGTCCTATTGCATTGGATATTGTAAACAAAAAAACTTGCATCTGCTTATTTATTTCCAGTGTGCATGTTGTACACACCCACACACACAAAAAAAAGAGTAGATCACATGATGATCTACCTCCCCCCACACACACCTACACTTGCACATACACCCTCACCCCATCTCCCTTCCCCCTGTATATTTCTCACTTTCTCTCTCTCTCTCTCTCTCTCTCTCTATCTATCTATCTATCTATCTGTATATTTCACGAACCCCCCCATCCTTGTATCATAGGACACTCTTCCCCCCCTAATTCAGACCTTACTTAGGCTATTTGTAGCCTAAGTATAGGGGGAACCTGCCTGCTCATCCCTCTCTCGTTTAGTCTTCTTCTACTTAGGTCAATTTTAGCCTAAGTATAGGGGGACCCTCCTCCTCAGTTCCGCCATATCACACTATATTTGAACCGAGTTGTGGCATCATGGCACTTATGCTATGAGGACATAGCAAAATTTAAGTATATGGGGGTGATTTAGCCAAGATTCGATGGTCTTAAGTACCACACAAAGCGGGAACTCAGTCGAAGCGTTGACCACGCAAAATCTCAAGTAAAGTCAACAATTAACCCACAATCAAATGATTCAAACAATGAAAATCGATCTGAAGTTAAAATTTATTTTTAACTCTACAAACATATGTATAGGTGTAAGTATGTAGAGAGTTCGAACACAGGGAGCAAGGCAGGATAGATCAACAAGTGTGTGTGTGTGTGTGTGCGTGAATGTGATGTAATGTCTACACTATGCAATGCAAATGTTTTTGGGGTTTTAATTTTATACTTTTTTTATTTTTAATCTTTGATTTTATAATTTTGTATTTTGGTTTTTGTATTTTCTTTTTATATTTTATATTTTTATATTTGCTTTTTTTCAAGAATAGGATATATGTACAAGATAAGGAAAGGAGGTGATAAGATATTTATAAAAATAGGCAAAAATAGTCAAAAATCAGGGAAACAAATGTTTTTGGACTTTTTATGATTTTTACCGTTTTTATGGTTTTTAGGTATTTTTCAGAATCTTTTTGGTATTTTTAAATATAAAAACAAGAGAAAATAGTGAATTGGAATTCTGGTCGAAATCAAAATGGGAATGAAAAATATCAAATAGTATCAAAATTTTCCCAAATTAATTTTAAAATAAAGATAATAGAATAAGGAAGCTACAGGACCAGATTTTGTATTTTTAGGAATTTTCTTTGATTTTTTAGATTTTTTGAAGTTTTTAGGTGTTTTCTAATTTTTAAGATTTTTCTTTTGAAATTTTTAGTAGTTTTTGGACTGACACTAGTAGATGATAAAACACACAAAATATATATTTTTTGGAATTTTTTTAAAACATTTTGCTAATTTTTATGGGTTTTCTAATGCAAACAGTAAGAAAAATGCATGTTTTGATTTTTAATAAATATGAAAATGCAATAAAAATGCAATGCAAAAATATGGCGTGAACAAGCAAGTTAACATGAGCTTATGCAATTTTTTTGGCAATTTTTGAAGTTAAAAAGATGCACTAAATAAATAGAGCAAGCAAGCAAGAATACAAGGCCTGGCAGGGACTATTTCGCAATAATAAAAAAGTTCCAGGGCCACAATGTAAAATTCCACAAAATTTAATACTGAATATAAAGTTATCTGGACCAATTAGAAAGACGTAATGTGAAATCCCGTATTCTCTTTTCCAAAAATCTGGAGTATTTTTGACATCCAAAAAAAGCAAATAATCATGCCATTTCGTAGATCTCGTCGAGATCTTTCCAACGAGTCCAAGAACGTCAAATTCCGACATTCCTAGCTCAAGATAATGATGTTTTAAGATGGGTGGCCAAGATCCATATATGGGTCCGAACCGGATCCGAAATTGGATCCAAATTCATCTCTCTTCCTATAAATAGAAGGTGGCGGGCTACTCCCTCAAAGCCCTAGCCACCACCATCTTCCCCTCTCATTGGAGCACCGCCACCTTGACCGGATTTGGTCGCCGGAGGACTGTCGTCGACGTCGGAGAAAGAGCTCCGATCAAAGATCCGCGGCCACCATCATGTAGGAAAGCTCGATGTCACCTTCGTACGTGCACTCACATTCCGATCGAGCGACGGAAATAGTATTTCCGTGTGAGAGGAGAACCCGAGGGAACATCCTCGGAGGTAACGATAATACCCCCTTTTGCTGTTGGGTTCCACGTATTTTTCCTATACACTAAAATACCTCTAGAGTCTTATATGTTTGTAACGATATTATACCTCCCTTTTGTTGTTTGTTTCATACGACTTTTGTGCCCATATGCTTGAAATATTTTAGAGCCTTGGTAAATCTTATGACATGCTTCATACATAAGTAACGACGTTTGTGCTCTTGCTATTGATTTTCACTTGATTATCGGTCCTACCTTTTTCAACATTTTTAGATCCTTTGGTCCTCTCAAGATTCCAATTGCATTCGTCATCTCTCATATAGAGAGAAACTTTTTTAAAATTTATTTTTTATGCAAATCATATATATCAACCAAACGTATACAACAAAATGATCTCTATGTTTGGCTTGATACTATTGATATTCCTTTGTGAACCGGCTAAATACAGATGATTGTATATGAATAAAATATTTGCAGTAGAGAGATTCATGTACAAAAATTCAAGCTATCACATTTACGGGGAAGATCAGTGCTTGTACAAAAAAAATTGGTATTTCAAAATGGGACATTGCTATCATATTAGAGATCGTTAACAGAAAAAATCATCAATGTGTATCGGTTTTATGAAAATCAATAACAGATGTTAAACGCATGGAATTCATTTGGTTGTTTTAAATTCTGAAATTATCATGTTGCGAGTATCATAACGACAGACGTTAAATGCATGGAATTCATTTGGTTGTTTTAAATTCTGAAATTATCATATTGCGAGTATCATAATGGGTATCAACCCGAATGAGAATACAAAACGTGAGGATGGTTTTTGGAAGTAACGAGTTTGTGGATGTTAATATTGTTAATTAATATATTTAGGAAAAAATTATGTCAATGCATGAAGCAATATTAATAGACTATGTTATTAATGTATGGCTAACGTCTTTTGTAATAATATTCTGTTGAGAATATTAATGTGGCAGGATATAGACGTATTAGATAGAATTTTGTGAATATGTTGTACGTATTTCAGAACAATTTCCTTGCATATCCCATGGTGATGCAATTAACATAGTGGTCTACCCAAATTACATACAAATGAGTTATAACAGAAAGTTTTTTTTTCTCACTACTACAAGAAAGAAAAAGAGAGTGACAGTAAGTATAGCAAATTACGTGCATGTGTATGAGGTATATTTGGTTACTTTCAGCTGAACTTTTGCACAACGAATTTATATAAAAAAAATATCATACTCATATGTAATCATTAATATGAGTTGAAGGAATGATGATGATAAGAGTTCATGTTAGACTTCTGATTATGACATATGATCTCGCCAAATAATTCAACGTAGCATCATCGTAAGGGTACATATAAAAATACAGTATCATTCTATGGGTAACAGTGATCGGGTAAGCGGAGTTAGATGCGCAAGGGATTGGGCATGCACCCTTGGGCCCCGAGGAGATGCCTTGAAGGTCACGACCCCAACGGACGAGTTGGGTGACGCGTTGCACCTAGCAGTCCGGTAGCATCCGGAGTCGCTCGACGGAGTTGGCAGGTGACGCGGTTGACATTCTTGGTTTCGCACTTATACACGATATTAAGACTCGATTTAAAATTGATGTGGCCGCATTAAATTCTACTTCGAGTATTACTATTGTGAGAGGTGTTCCGGGATATGGTTTGAAGTTGGAGAATTTGAGGTTGAAATACTTGGAGGTTCATCCAAGATGACAAACAAGTTCCCGTGTGGCGGAGGCCTGCGAGTCGCGTACTTGCGTGTGCTAAAGTAATACGAGAAAGGATAAATAATTTATGATCGGATGCCAGATATTGTATATCATTGTAGGCTCTAACCAACTTGTCAAAATATCAATGATCATCGTGGTAGAACTTAAACGATTATATTTTTTAAATCAATGTGATCAAATGTGATTTTAAATGACTTGGCGTTATTTCTGAATTGTTTCAATACATGCATATTCCATTAAATAAAATTGGGTATACATTCTTTTCTTACCCCTACATTAGTCATTATAGTGTTTGTCTCGTTACTGGGCAATTGCTCATAACGTTACCCTCGTGTGAACCCAACAGGTGTACCTGAGCAGCAACCGCCACAATAGCGGTCATTTGAGGAGATCAGAACTTCCTACGTCATACTTGCACCAGATAGGGTGCGTTTTATTTAGAGTAACTTATTTATTTCCGCATCATTTTATGTTATCACTGAGAGACATTGTAATGAGATATGTGGAGAGCTTTTCTACACTCTTTAAGATTTCATGATGTATCTCTTCTATGGACATGGACTTGATCATCATTATCAATGAGAATGGATGGTGCATTTTATTTCCATTTCTTATTATTCTCCTATTGTCATTTATATTTCAAATATTAATCTAATGTGCATAAGATGGTTTGCTGAGTATCGTAGATCATGGGCGTATTTGGACCGTAGGTCCGACGCTCCCGTCTCGTCGGTTTCGGTAGCCGGGGCGGGGCGTCACAGATGGTATCAGAGCCCGATACTTCATTCTCTCTTTTGCATATTAGAATTGTTAACAATATTTGAAATATAAATATAGTGACAGAGTCTTCTGACCTTGTCGTTAGTAAGGAGAATAATTAAAGTCTTGTTTAAAGTGTCCATTGCCTCTCTAACCATAGAAATAATTTTTTTATATAATGATTCTCGCAGGGAATCATGCCGCCTCGTGTTGACCCTGATATTGCACAACAGTTGGCCTTGCTAGTTCATGCCGTACAGGGTATACAACAACGTCAGGAGGTATTGGAGCAAAGGCTCCTCCAGCAGGATGATTCCTCGTACCAGCCCTCTCGTGAGGAGGAGGGCAGTGTTCACCCTTCGGTGTCTCTGGACCCGAAAGGATCAGATGACCTAGAGACGTTGCAGAAACATCAGACGACCTACGCAGCATATCAGAGATCTAAGGTGCCACAATTCTTAAAAAGGGCAAACGGAAGTTTCAGTACTACGTATTAAATACAACATAATGGCCGGGATTGAGTTGCAATTTACCCAGGCCTAGGCACGGATGGACGGTCGATTGCGCCCCACTTATACACGTGGCGACACCGCAGGAGCCGATGACGGTAAGCGCCAACGCATGAGATTTGATTAGACGAGGTTGATCCAATGGTATTGACGCATCTGATCCGACGACCGCTTAGCGTCTGCGCTTCCTCCAAAATCGGATGGCGACGAGGCATGCTCGACGAGCTGGGAAGAACTCGCGAAGATGCGAGCTTCCCCAGCTGCGATCTCCCCTCTCCGCTGCCCGGTGATGCCACAAAAGGGCCCGATTGCTTCCTGCGAGGTTGCTTCAGGTCCTGGGGGTGCCAAAACGCCCCGGCGGAGACCGGAGTGGCCGCGCGAGTCCGGCGGAGCTGGGCACCTCCCAGCACCATGGTCGGCCTTCAAAATCCCCCCCAGGGATGCTCTTCGACTCCTGACATGCAAGGAAGAAGTAATAGGGTCGGGGGTAAATTGCCCCGACCCTGTAGGATGGTGAAGTGATATGGGGAGGCAGAGACACGGCTCGTCGGAGGTAGCCACAGTGAGGTGGTCAGTGACGCGATTAAATGGGTGAAGAGTGGAATCAGAAGTAGGGGCTAGATCCTACAACTACGGATAAGACAAAAAAAATGCAAGAAAATAGAGTAGAAACAGACCTCAAGGGCTGTGTGCCCGAGGTTGAAACCTCACGGCCAGGAGGTGGCCGGAGATGGTGGAAGCGCGCTTCAGACCGCCCGCTACACCTCAACAGATGGCTGGGTCGATCCTCTGTCACCGGAGACTCACGACAGGTCTCTGGAGGTCTGGGCTTTGGCCAAAAAGCGGTTCAAGAGTCAAATGGAAGGTGGGCTGGGTTTTTGAACAAGGGTCAACGGGCGAGAAGAACGAGGCATGCTAGGCGGAGCAGTGATCCAAATATCAAAATAATCCTAGGGCGTGTAAGCCTGATCATAGGGCTACAAAAGTCGTTTAGAGTGCGAAGCCATTTGGTGAAAGCACGATCTTCGAAAAAAATCTCGAAAGTGATCAAAAACCTCAATCTAACATGAACAGGAGCTGGCTCAGACAGTTGACCCGAGGTCAACTGTCAGAGCCTCCTGATTGGTCCACGTGGACCAACCAGGAAAAACCTGCAAAAAAAGGTTTTATTAATTCAATTAAAAATAGAAAATGGTCGAATTAAATTTAGGTTATTAAATAAAAAGTATTTATTATTTTATAAATTATTTTTATGGTGATTTTTATTTATTTTTATGGGGTTAATACAAGTTACCATTTATGCCCTTTATAGGTATATTACCTATATATTTTATTCTTTTATTTTTATTTTGTGTTTTAATCTCTTTAAATTTGTTTATTATTTTATAAAATTAGAAAATACTTTTATACACTTATTTTTATTTTTATTTTAATTTTCCGATGTGTTTTGTATACTTAATAAAATAAAAGTATGTATTATATAGGTATAAGTATAGGTAGTATACCTATGTATCATATACACATGTATTTTTATTTTGTGGTTCTTTTGCATTTTTATTCTAATTTTAATATACAAATATATTATAAATAATATTTATAAAATTATAAAAATATAAAATTATAAAAATAATGAATAAATAATAAAATGAATATTTTAATCTGTACAAGTATACAATAGGGGTCCAAAACTCAACTTTCAAATCGTAACTCCGAAAAATACAAAACCACCTCCATTAAATAGATTATTTTATGATATATACATTTAAAGTGAGTTTGGTACATTTCGAATTTTTATTTGCAAGATACAGTTCTGGGAAGTTGGAGTTCTGGAATTTTATTCAGACCATAACTTTTTATCTGTACATTATTTTTCAGTGAAATCAATTTGTATTTTTATTTATTTAATTATCTACAACTTTCATGTACAAAGTTTCTTTATTGAAGTATAAAAATTGGAACCAAAAATAGGTCCCAAAATGAATAAAGAATGAATTAAATAAAAGGGGTTTTTATTGTATTTTTGACCCTTATCTCCCCCTACTTTATTCCTTGTCGACCTATTCATCAAGATGCCTAGGTCTCGGGGTTTTGGGTCATAAAATATTTACAATATTATATTATTTTTCTTTTCTTTTATTTATTCTATAATTTTAGCTTTAATTACAGTATTTTATACACTATTTAGATGCACATGCATGAATGCTAAGATGATGGATTTAGTGCTATTTACACGCATTTGCTAGGGTTTTTGATGCCAAAATGATAGAATAAAGATGATGAAATGTGGCTTCATAAGGGGGTATACCGTATATTACTATATATTTACTTTAGCCTTAGCTCGCGTTTTAAATCTCTTTTAAAATTTTATTTTTCAGGCTGGGTTTTGGTAAACTTGTGAACTGGTGTTGTAAAACCTTGTAAAAAATTGTTTTCTTAAAATTGAGGGATTAATCTGTGTAAATAACTGTTTTAAAAAAAATGAAAAAATTGAAAACCTTTCTTTGAATTAGACTCTGACTACTAGGCTTAGTAGACACTTTCAGTGAGCGAACTTCGGTCTCCCTTAGCAGAGTGGGTGGTTTAGAGGACACTGCGAAAGGCACCGTCCTTAAGGATCACGGGTCCGTTTATCGACTCGTACTTACACCCATACTGGCTGAGAGTAGACACTTTTATTCATTTGAGCCTGGGCCAGTCATTGTCTCTCCAAAGAATTAAAAAAATTTTACACAAAAATTACTAACTAAGGAGTTGGTGTATTCCTGACACGTTCACACTCACTCAAGGCTTGAGGATTTGGAGGACACTAGAATTCTGGGATCTTGAGAGTCTGAGTTAACATGCCTTAGTCATTAGGGTTTTCAAGACTTAAATATCCACACTCTCCTGGTTTGAAAGATTTGAGTGCTATATTGCACCCTTCATCTCTAGCTTCAAGAAAATATGATCAGCACAGTCACTTCAACAACTGCATGATTGATGAGCTGAGTTGAGATATCACTTGAGGAACTAGGACCAAAGATTTGAGTTTAGATCCAATCTAATGATATTCGAGGATGGGATAAAGTTAATGAATGCTTCAGAAAACCTGAGTGTCAACAAAACCCTAGCCAGTATGTGAACAAGATTCATATGCTATCTCTTTGATATTTACCTATGTGCCAGGGTGTGATGAAACTTAAAGGAATTTGTTGATCAGTGTGCGTCAACTTTTGGTAAAAGCAGTGGAGCTAGCCAACAAAAGAAATGAAATGTCAAAGTAAAAGCTCTGAATACCAAAATCAAATTGCAAATGAGCTTCCACCAATGGCGAGCGCTCCCAAACATTTTCAAAGTGTCCACTTGGACCAAGCGCTAATTAGGACCAAGGAGTCGGACTGACACCAAAAAAGGGCTCTGCATCGTAAATGCTACAAGTCTGGGTTTCGAAGGTATCTTAGATACTCAAAAGAGACACACCCCGGTGTATTCCCAGAAAAACAAGTGTAGACGACTCCAACTCTCTTAACGGACACATTGATCAACAATATTAAAATTTACATGTATTGAGTAAAAAGGCACTCGATAGGCCCTTGTTCCAATGTGAGGGTGAGAAAAATAGACAAAATCCCATTACCTCCATCATCTGGCCGTCCATCAACATTTCAAGTCTGACAAACTAATGAGACGGTTGACTGAAGCAAGAATAGACATATTTCCTAGTATTGAGGATTAGGTCTAGAGGAGAGTCTTTGGGACAAGAACTTTGAGTGATGCATCAAATCGGCTCTCAGGAAATGCGGTACACTAAATGTCATATCCTTATATTATATGTACAAAAAGAGAGTCTGATAATCAGAGAAGTTGGATTCCTTCTGACTAAGGCTTGGATAAACCCAGAATTTTAGGATCACTTAGGTCAAGGGTCTTCGAAAGATCAAGCCTTGAAAATTTCACACGTACTGTCAGGAATTAATCTAACTCCTTCATTCTTTAGATGCTCGAGGATGAGCATGGTTTAAGTATAGGGGTATGATGAATCTCGTATTCATCATGCTAAAAGCCACTATTAAAACCTCTGCTTAATCAATCCAATAAAAATACCCTCTAATTCCTTGTTTTTATCTTGTAGTATATTGTGTATAAATTACCATTAATTTATTGTATTTAATTTCCTCTATTTTTCTTGTAATTATTTTATCCTCAAAACCCCCTAAAAATTAGATAGAATATTTGTCTATAAATCACTAACCATTAAAAACACTAAAAAATACAAAAACATCTCAAAACCATAAAATCGGTGTTTTTATTCTCCTAAAAATACCCCCAAAAATGTGTTTTGTACAAATGACCTCTTATGGCTTTTTGACCAACATAAAAGTTGTAGATCTCGTCGAGACGAGCAACTTTCATGTTCTGATTTTTTCCAAATTCAGCCTCTAACTATTTTTTTTCTATTTATCTTTGTATTTTTACTCCAAATTTTCTCATTAGGCCATGTGGCGCCCTCTGGGCCGCCCACGTGGCCCGCCTCCCTTTCTAACACCCGGCGCCCTTCTAAGTCGTTGGATTCACGCCCCCCACCCCCGCCTGCATCTGAGCCCTTCATCTCCGCTTGATTCCCAGCCGTTGGATTTGATTTCTAGATCTAATCTCAACCCTTCGCCCCCGCCTAATCCACAGCCGTCCGATCTCTCCTTCATCTAACGCCCCTCCTCACGCCACGTCACCCTTCAACCTCTACTGCTCGATTGTGTCCTATCTCACGCCTACCCATGTGCCACGTCACCCCGCTCCCTCTCACCGTTAGATCCCCCCTTCATTTAATCTTGATCGTTCCCTCACGCTCAAACGCCAGCCGACCGTTCAGATCCAAGTATCTGATCTCCACCTTCCGAACACGCTCCATTCACAGCCGTTGGATCGTCCTCCAGCCGTTACCTCCCCCAGGCATTTGCAACTCGCCACCCCCGCTCCCCTTCCTTTTTTAGCCGGCGAATCAGCCACCTCCTCCTACTCGTAATGCCTCCCCGATGTAAACCATAGATCCACCTTCCTCGCACAGCCTTCATGTCCTCCATTCATCTCCCCTTCGCCATTAAAACCCTCTTCGAAAACCCCTCGCCACAGCCATAACCGTCAGCCTCCGCCTCCTATAAATCGCCACCTCCGCCACCCGAGACCCTCGTCCACCATTCTTGGCTCTAACCTTAGCTTCCTCCGCCCCTCCGGTGACAACGAAGGGGCGGAATGTAGAGGCGACGATGGGATTCTGTCGGTGTCGACCCACGGCGATACTCTGCCGTGTTCTGGTGTCTCAGGACACCACTGAGCTCCGAGGACAAGAGCTGGCCTCGCGGGCGACGGCCGGAGGCTCACATGGAGCCTCAGCCCAAGCTTCTCCCTTCGCCTACACCTCGCCGAAGCGAGGTGAATTTTGTTTCAATTTTCTTCGATTTCTACCTCCCTCTACACTCGCTGCCACCCTCACCTGAACACCTTATTAGCTTCGCCACGCCACCAGCAACCTCACCGACCCTCTTCCCCTTCTCCAGGACCTCCCCTCACTCCGACCCCCTTCTGCTCCAACACCGCCGGAGAAGAAGCTCTGGGCCACCGCTCCCTACGCCCCACGACCCTCGCTCACCCACCTCTCACTCGCACTGCACTCGCATGAGCACGCTTCGGCTACCTAACGCATGCAGGACTTCATTGGCCGGAGTACACGACAGAGCTCCTTCGAGCTTTTCTCCGCCGGCGAGGCTTCACCGACTTTAACCTCCGACCAGCCCCGAAGCCTCGCCACGACTCCAAGACCTCCGCCAGCAGTCCATGGAGCTTCCCGGATCTTCTTCTCGACAGGAGGGATGCGGCGGAGCAATTGGCAGGTCGTCGAAGCCCCGCCTTCTCCGGGGACCTGCGGCGGATGCACGAGGAGCAAACACCGTTCGATCCTCCTGATCGGACGGCCCTGATGACGCCACGTCGATGCCCGAGCCTCTCTTCCTAACCGATTGGCTCGGATTACACCGAACCTCGTCCCGAGCTACCAGACGCGTCCACGTGGCCCGAAGCTGAGGTCCCCTCCCGAGCCTGGGCCCTCACGTGCACCGCATGTGAGGGCTTGGGTAATTTACGCAAAAGACCCTGGAGTTTTCGAGATTTGCATTTTGGTCCCCAGGCACGTGTCTCACGTGTGTGCCTGGGTATTTTACAGGGAGGCCCTCAAAGGTTTCAGAAACTACAAAAAGGCCCTTGCGCGCAATGGAAAATTTACACTTTGTCCCAAGCGGTTTTTGGTAATTGCATTTAGATCCCTCCAGGGAGCTAAATGCAATAGTTATCCCTTTATTTTATTGCATTTTGTTACAATCATGCCCTTGCACTGTTTTTAGCATAACTTGAGCATCGTAGGTCCAAATTGCATGATTTTAGTGTCGTTTTGATCCTTATTTTATCCTCTTCATTTTAGCATGCTTAGTTGTCTCATTTGCTCCTGTTTTAATTAAAGTGAACTTTTATGTGCAAAATGGGACCCTGCTCTCCTTGTCTTGCTTTGATCTGATGACCGATTTTTATTGATGTGTTCAAATTGACTCCGATTTCATTTTATATTGTGTTGCTCATATTTTAGGGTATAATTGTAGCCTTTTATTCAGCATACTTATTCCCTTGCATATTTATCCATGCATCATTTTAACTTGCATAAAAATAAATAAAAAAAATGCATCCATCTTAGCATCGCTTTGTAAATTGCATAATTCTTCATATGGACCTGAAATTGGAATAAATTCACATTGTACAGTCATGAATCGAAATTCGATAATCTTATTAGGCAGTCGTGTCCCTGTGTTCGACCTTGGTAGACTTGCCAAGTTAAAATATTCCACGACATTCAAAGATCGTGGTTTTTGCTGAACCAAATTCGCCTCCTGTACTACGGCTAATTTTACATTATTAAAGAGGCGAATTTGACGCTCATCAATAGTGCAATCATAGTCTTTCAACAATTCAAGCCACCGTCTATGTCTCGTATTGAGTTCCTTATGATCAAATAGATATTTCAAAATTTTATAATCAGTGAAGATTTCAAAAGTAGTACCATATAGGTAATGTCTCCATATCTTTAAAGCAAAAACTATAGTAGCTAATTCAAGGTCATGTGTTGGGTAGTTCTTTTCATGTGTCCTGAGCTGTCGTGATGCATACGCAACTACCTTACCATGTTGCATAAGAACTGCCCCAAGTCCTTCTTTAGTCGCATCAATGTACACTGTAAACCCTTCACTCCCAGAGGGTAGAGTAAGGATAGGTGCAGATGTTAGGAATTCTTTCAGTGTCTGAAAACTAGCTTCACATGTGTCAGACCATATGAATAGGACTTCCTTCTGAGTTAGTCTAGTCATTGGCAATGCTATTCGTGAAAAGTCCTTCATGAATCTTTTATAATATCCAACTAAAACCAGAAAAATTCGTATTTCTGTAACAGTCTTCGGGCGTTCCCAACTCATCACCGCACTAACATTTGTAGGATCAACTGATATACCTTCCCCAGAAATAACATGGCCTAAGAAAGTACTTCAGATAACCAAAAGTCACATTTGATATATTTATCATACTATTTGTTATTCCTTAATGTTTCAAGTGCCCGCCTGAGATGGTATTAGATACTTATCCTTGGAGTAAATAAGCACATCATCAATGTTATCTAAGAACTCCTTGGATACTCTATTCATGAGATCCATGAAAGCTGATGGGGCATTTGTCAGTCCAAAAGGCATAACTAAGAATTCATAATGTCCATATCTAGTTTGAAAGGCTGTCTTGGGGATATCCTCATCTTTTATCTTCAGCTGATAGTATCCAGATCTTAAACCAATCTTGGAATACACAGTCGAACCCTGTAACTGGTCAAAGAGATCATCTATCCTTGGTAGAGGATACTTATTCTTTATTGTTCTCTTGTTTAACTATTTATAGTCATCCTGACAAATAAGACAGGTGCTCCCCATGGTGAAGTACTAGGATGAATGAATCCTTTATCTAACAGTTCTTGCAACTGTGCCTTTAACTCTCGTAACTCAGCTGGTGTCATCCTATATGGAGGGATAGAGATAAGTTGAGTATCAGGTATAAGAGAGATTTCAAATTCAATCTCTCGCTCAGGTGGTAATCCAAGTAGTTCATCTGGAAATACATCAGGAAACTCACACACTATAGGCACATCTTCTATCATTCTTTCTGACCCTGATATAGTGGATACATAAGCTAAATAGCCTTGGTACCCTTGGTCTAACAGCTGTTGAGCCTTTAGAGTAGATAGGTACTTGACATCATCATTGGATGTCTTTTCAATAAATTGGAACTTTATCGAGTTAGGAATATAAAAAGTTATGGTCTTCTGGAAACAATCAAGGCATGCATGATGCCTTTCTAGCCAATCCACCCAAGGATGAGATCAAATTCATCCATTTCAATAAGTAATAGGGAAACAAGTAACTGATATCTTGCTATCAGTACTACACAATCATCCAGGATTTCTCGGATTATAAATACTTGTCCTCCTGGTCCCTTGATCAGATAGGATTGTTGTGCTTCTACTGGTACCTTACCCAAAGTGGATACTAACCGTCGAGCAATAAATGAATGTGAAGCACCGGAATCAAATAAGGTGATGATCGCAAAATCTGCCTCTTTAATAATCGGTAATTATAGTATAGGAGGCGAAAATCGGTCGATCAAAATACCACAATCTTTGAATGTTGTGGAATATTTTTACTTGGCAAGTTTACCAAGGTCGAACACAGGGAACATTTATTTTTAGTTGCATGGTCTTGAATTAATTTAAAATAATTAATTATTTGCACGATTAATATCCATGTCAGAAAATGAAGAGGCAAATTGATGATGCAATGCTAAAAAGCACAAAGAAAGATATTAAGCGCAGGATCTGTGACGAAAATTTTAATCCAAATAAATTGATCGGTTCTCTCAAAAATAATCACAGATCGAATAACTGTAGGATAAACCTGCAATAAAAAATATTCCTCAATTGATCTCACAATTCTCTCTGATTTGATTCTAAAATAATTTGAGTTTAATCACACTATTTATTGTCAATTGAGCTGAATCCCCTACAAAGGTTAGAACCTCAATATTATGCAGAAAGGTATCAAGGGATCAAATCAATTTCACGTCCTCTCACTACATCCCCTGCAAATACGTCATTGATATTCTCAGTTAAGAAAGGCACGAATATGTCAAGACATAGCCTACATTAATCAAAATGCTCCTCAAATGATAAACCTCAGAAAAAAACTTCAGATGTGTCCAAAGATAAGTAAGATGAAAGAGCATGAAAAGAGCTTCAAAATGACATATTATATGCTAAAAACGGAATTCGTACGAGAAAGATATGCTCAAATGAATTTGTAGGGACTAAAATATAAATAAAATAAAGTTTTTTTTCAAAAAGGTCCTTGGAGGGGCTTATTTGCAAATAGTAGAAGTTGCCTAGTGAAAATGTAATTTTTTTAGGGCAGCCACGTGCGCTTCACGTGATGCTTGCCGGCGGGAGTTCTTTTGCCTTTTTTTTGAAGCTTTCAGGGGCTCAGATGCAAATTATCCTTCATGCACGTGCATCGCATGTCTCGCAGGAGGCATGGACGTGTGCGCGAATAGCGATGAAGAGGGGGAGCTGGTTTGCGAATTGCCCGGCAAGTGCGTGCTCCTCACGTGCTCTGCCAGGCGTGGGTGCGGCAGGCCGGCTTCTGCGGAGGAGCAGCAGGACACCGACAAGGCGCGAGTTGCGACGGTGAATGAGGTCGGTGAAGGCGGTGAAATGCGGCACCATGAAGTGATGAGGCGAAGGTCGATTAGTTGAGCGGAGATGCGGCTGGTTGGAGGTCGAGTACGGTAGTGGCTACTCCCGTGATTTCTTTTCTTCTGTTAGGCATTGGAAAAATCCTCTCGAGTGCATCTTCAATCCCTACACATTATTTAATAGAATCAAATTGTGTAGGAAACGTGTGATTTATACTGTAGATTATCAAATACAAACAATTGGGATGAGAATCTATCCATAAAATTGACAGTTGTTTTCAATCTATAATGTTTGCAAATCCTCTACAGTTTTCAAATCGAACTTCAACACAATTAAGTATTCTGTAAGAATGGGGTACCAATGCATCTTTAGTTCAGATGATGTGTTTCTTTTTCAAACAAGTTGTGTACATTTGTAAGCTATAGGCTTTTAAATTGACAACGGATAAACACATGCCCAAGAGATGCTACAACAACTTAGAATATTTAAATCAAATGGATCTCAACATTCTCGGCCATGAATAAATCAATAGAGTAATAAACACAATATGGAATATTAAATTCTGGCTCTTTGTGTCCAATCCATATGTAAGAAATTTGATTCTCCAGAGATCGAAAGAACATGTTGTTATGTTTCAATATGAAAGGATGATTCAAGTTATATAGATCATTGACACATGTTAGAGATGACTGCTACAACCATAATTCCAACGGCTAAACTTATCTGATTGCATTATTTGTTCAACATTAAACTCACCACTAACATGTATTTGATAATAAGTTGAACAACATTAGAAAATAAGGTGCGTACCTTAGAGAATGGAATAATATTCAGATAAGACCTCAATTACTTTTGCTATTGTATCACCAATTCTTATGGTACATGTCCAACTCAGAGGGGTGACGTTGAACTATTTGATTTTGTGCGGATTTTGCAAGAAAGATATGGATGGATCTCGGATGCAGTGATCTTCAACGTTGCATAGATGGGCTCCTTTCTCCAACGAGGCAGAGCTGCTGTGTGAGTTCTTAGAGGGGGCCTGTAAAACGCTAAAAATCTGGTGCGAGCTATTCTGGTTTGGACTTAGCGTTACAACAAGGAAATGAAGGGGATGGAGCTCCATAAGATGTGAAGGAATAGGAGCAGAACCTCAGCTCCGATGAGCTGAGAAGGAGAGGTTGTGTGGGGTAGAAACGAAGCGAGGGGACTGAGAGGTGAAGGAGGAAAGGTCGAGTGGTTCAGATTTGGATGGGAAGATCATCATAGTTGAGAAATAAAAGGGCAAGGTAACGAAAGAGAAAAAGAAATAGGGATAAGGAGGAAGTAATGGGGTTTACCTGGGAATGGAGGAGCAGGGGCTCACTCCTGGTGTTCTTGCTCGAGCCACTCGGCAAGATGGCGAGCGCAGTAGCTCGATGAGGCTGCAACAGAGCTTGGAGCTCTGGATCACGCCGGGAGAAGGAGCAGCACGCCGCTGTCACCGGCTGCGCAAGGGGAAGGGCAGATGCCAAGAACTTCGGCAAGGAGAGGCTTTATAGGAAGGCGTGAGTGGGTGTTATGTGCGAGGGGAGTGGCCGAGAGGCGGGGAGGAGGAGCGTTGGTGGGGGGTCAGCCGTTACGAGAGGAGGAGGAGAAATGACTATGGAGGAGGCGGCTTCCGTTTTGGGTTGGGGGAGAACGGATGGGGAAGGGGCGCGGATCCTCTGCCGTAAGTGGATTGCAGCGGACTCTGTTGCAATCCACGGATGGCTGACACGTGTCCATCTCTTGATCCGACGGTGCGCCCCCGCGCCTCCTCTCTCTCTCGAATCCCTCTCGCCCCCGCCCCTCCCGAATCCCTCTCGCCCACCATCGCCGCCTCTCCGAATCTCTCTCGCCCACCCCCGAGCATCCCTCCCTGACTCTCTCTCGCCCACCCGCCGCCTCTCGCCGCGCACGACATAGCCGCCTCCCCGAGCCTCTTGTCGACCACCCGCTGCCAAGCCGTCTCTCGCCCCCGACCATCGCCGCCCCTCGATCCCCTCGCCGCCCACCTCCGAGCACGGCCCTTCTCGGCACGGCCCTCTTGACGCCTCGCCGCCAACCTCTCCCCCGACCCCGAGCCCCCTCTCGCCCTCGATTCCACTATATTGAGGCTGTCTCTGCAAGAGACAACATCCCATCCCCCGACTCGGCCTCCACGGCCCTGCCTCTCTCCGATCATGTGCTTTTCTTGTTGTTGGCATAATCAAGAAGTAAAGAGTATTCAACTACTTAAAATTATCATGTCATGTTATTTGATATTGTGTGGGTGTTTAAATTTATTTGATTTTTTAGAATGGCGGCCTCTACAAGCAACACTCGTCGCAAGAAGATCTCGGTTGATGACGATAAGAGATTTTCGTCATCTACCACCACTGATGGAGCAACATGTAAGATATTTATATTTGACGCAAATGAGTAAATTGTATAATCATTCCGCTTAAGAAAACATTGCTAACAGGGAGGAACGTTGTGAAGACCAGATGTTCAATTCGGTGGTACTTGTCCTCCATCGAACAAATTTCCCCTAAAGATATTCATTATCGACGTATGAGCAAGACACCTTTTTCGAGACTATTGAACATCCCTGAAATTGATGTCAATGCTTATCTACTGGATGAACTTCTGGGTAGATATTTGGGGGATAACAAATTTGATATTGGAGGACTCCAAGTAGAGCCGAAACACGCACATATATACCAAAATATACACTTCCATACAACAGAGAGCACATTTATACTAAAACTCGCACATTCAAACCAAAACACGCACATATATACCAAGAGGCCTTTTATCCAAGTAGAGCCTCCTCTATACCGAAACACGCACATATATACCAAAACACGCACATATATACCAAGAGGCCTTTTATCCAAGTAGAGCCTCCTCCATACCGAAACACGCACATATATACCAATAGAGACACTTCCATACAACAGAAAGCACATTTATACTAAAATTCGCACATTCATACCAAAACACGCACATATATACCAAGAGACATATTATCCAAGTAGAGCCTCTTTCATACCGAAACACGCACATATATATATCAAAATAGACACTTCCATACAATAGAAAGCACATTCATACCAAAACTTGCACTTCCATACCAAAACACGCACATATATACCAAAAGACCTTTTGTCCAAGTAGAGCCTCTTCCATACCAAAACACGCACATATATACCAAAACACGCACATATATACCAAGAGGCCTTTTATCCAAGTAGAGCCTCCTCCATACCGAAACACGCACATATACACCAAACTAGACACTTCCATACAACAGAAAGCACATTTATACTAAAACTCGCACATTCATACCAAAACACGCACATATATACAAAGAGGCCTTTTATCCAAGTAGAGCCTCTTCCATACCGAAACACGTACATATACACCAAAATAGACACTTTCATACAACAGAAAGCATATTTATACTAAAACTTGGACTTTATACCAAAACGTGCATTGACATACAAAAGTGGACCATTCCATATATACCAAAAGTGGACCATTCCATTCCTATGAAGTGAGTTTACATATATGTTTGAGTTCATACAGAAGTTCATATCTAATACTCCAAAAAATGTGAATTCTCAGGTTCTAATATACCAATCTTACTTTCCAAACAAAAAAATTCCTCTCCACGAATCACATGGTGGGCGAGAGAGAGAGTCGGAGAGGCGGCGATGGTGGGCGAGAGGGATTCGGGAGGGGAGCGGGCGAGAGGGATTCGGGAGGGGGCGAGGGCGAGAGGGATTCGGGAGAGAGGAGGTGCGGGGGCGCACCGTCGGATCAAGAGATGGACACGTGTCAGCCATCCGTGGATTGCAGCAGAGTCTGCTGCAATCCACTTACGGCAGAGGATCCGCGCCCATGGGGAAGATGGTCACGTGCTTGGCACGTGACTAGAGATGGTTGGCAGGAGGGAGAGAAAGTGGGGTGCCATGTGGCACGCCCAGGAGCTGCCATGTGACATCCCAAAAAAAATTCAAAATTTAAAAGGTAGACGAAAATAGAAAAAAATAGGAGGATACCTCGGATCAAAAAAATTCCTTCACAAAAGTTGTTCGTATCGACGAGATCTACAACTTTTATGAAGGACCCGTGAGCAACAGAGGTCATCCGTGTGAAGTGGTATTTTTGGTGATTCTCCATATGTATAGAATATCGGTTTTTTGGAGTTTGTAATTTTTTGATGGTTTTAAGGAGGATAAAAATTCTTGAAAAAATATGATAAAATATAAAGAAATTAATTACACACTAATCTGATTTTTTTATTTTTATTAAATAATAAAGTGGGAAAATAAAATAGAAGTATGAAACACACAATTTTTGTACAGACAGACAACGGACACTCAGATACAGTCAGTTTCTTTGATTTCAGTTTTAATCTGGAATTGGATTTTTGTATCGCTTATTAAAAATTTTATCAAAGGACACAAGTGAAGAAGAAATAAAATTAAAAGGGTTATTTATGTACATAAAAACTCAGGTCAAAAATAGCAAAAAGTCAAAATGCGCAAAAGAAGCCCAAAACCCAACTTTCACATATGAGATCCGAATTTTACGAAGTTGGTCTTGTTTTGAAGGTATTTGAAAATAGAGTACTTTAAAAGTGAGTAGACTAAAATCAGACATTGTATGAGGGAGATATGCTCGTTTTAGTCCGTCAGATGTGAAATTAGACTTTGTGATTATTTAACACTTATTGGAGTTAGTAATTTTTTTGTATTTTTTATTTAATAAGATTAGTAATATCTACATAATGGAAGTGGTTTGGGGTCAATCAGAGTTAGGATGAATTAAATAAAAACATGAGAAGTTAGCAGCTTTTTGGGCTAATTTACACTTGGGATTTTTAACGCAATTATGCATGATGAAATGCAAATATTATTTACACATGTATGAGCACTATTGATGCTTTATTAATGATTAAATGCATGTGAATGTTAAGGAATAGAGCTTAACAGATCAATTTTAACACGATGAATACGGGATTCATCATAAGGCATGTACTAAAAATCCATGAATAGTAACAATACCTCGTACAACCGTGCCTGAGTTGTAGGCTTGTTCTTCGGTAATTGCATTGAGCTGATCATTAGGAATAGACAAGCTAGAAATCGCAACGCTTTGTGGTGGTTGTTGTGTAGGAGATGCTCCTTGTGAGCCATGACACTCTACCATGTCTTCCTCCGCGTGTTGCTCATTGATCGGGGTGAATGTTTTACTATTAATCGGAGTTGGTTTAAATCCTGAACCTCTCAACTGCGGAAAGTCTTTCCTCATGTGACATTCTTGATGATAATGATAACATGCACGCATTCCTGTCTGAGCTGAATACCCAACCACAGAGGTACTAGTTCCTGGTGCTGAGTTACGAGGCTATAGTGGAGGTCTAGAGAAACCCCCTCTTCCTGATAATTCTTGACCCAAGGTCTGTAGTGAGCTTATACTGGAACCAACTGGATGATAGCGATGATCTCTACGGTTATAATGTGCCTTTGCGTTTGGATGGTCCTCCATTAAAGTGGAAACTTCTTCTTTTGTGGTTTTCATCCCTCTCTATCTCAATACGAGAGGCGATGTCCATTCCTTCATCTATGGTTGTAGCTAGGGTTGGGCATTGAGCTAGGCCGGCCCGACCCGGCCCAAAACCCGACCCGTATAACCCGACCCAAACCGGAACTCGAAATTTAATGGGCGGGTCGTGGACCTTAAAATGAGCCCATATTGATTATCGGACCGGGTTTGGGCCTGAGAAGGCCCAAACCCGTTAGCCCGATAGCCTGACCCATTCTAAAGCAAGTATATTCATATCTAGTACGGTATAATTATATCAATTATATTCATGTTCATTCCAAATACCATGTTCTAACTTTAATATCCTTATTCGAGTGTAGAATAAATGCTTAGACACATTGATAATCATATCCATTAGTGGATTGAGGATATTATTACATCAATATACAAGATTATTACATTAATATGCAAGAACGGAATCTGTGTCCATTCTGATGACACGAAAACCCGAGCGACTAAGGTATAAGGTACAGAAATTAGGTCGTTGCGACCTCAGTCACTCAGAAGTGTCAATCAAGAAAAATGAACCACTCGAAATTATGTCAAATCAATAAAATCGCAAAGAAGCGGTCCTGCTATGAGATTTACCTGGTATAGCACCCAAGGTCGAACTCAAGGAGCACGGATTGGCCGAAGGCCTACGAAGTAGTCAAAAATGAATAAGATAAAAGACAAAAGATTTTTTAGTGGTTTTTAATGATTTTTATAATTTTTTGGGATTTTTAATATGTGAAGAAAATAAGAAAAGCAAAAACAAGCAAACTTTGACAAATTATTTAATGCATCAAAAATCAAGCAAAAACTCAAACCAAAATATTTTTGTGTTTTTTTATATTTTTTAATGTTTTTGGTGAATTTTTGGAATTTTTATGATGTGTATTTTATTTTCTAAAAATCAAACAGTAGCAAAAATGCAAGGTACTGTCCAGCCAGGCCCAAAATCCCTAGATAAAATATCTAAGGACCTTATAAGGGCCTGGAGGTATTTTTCCTGTAAACTAGGTAAAAGAAGGAAAATTTGAGTACCAAAATTATTGTTTTTGGGTTTTTAGGTTATTTAATAGAACTTTTAGGGGTTTTTAGGTGTTTTTAAGTTTTTATAGTTTTTAAGCAGTGAAAAATAGCCAAAATTGGCTAGAAAATCAAGGAACACAAAATAAACAGTACCTAATTTTTGTAGCATTTTTGGGGGGAGTTTTATATTTTTTTGTGGTTTTTAACTCTAAACAGTAGCAAAAATGTATGTTTTTGAATTTTTAAAAATAACAAATAAACTCAGAAATGTCCTCAAAAAATCTCAAAAATCCTACACCATGGCAGGAGCCATATGTCAAATTTTCATCGAATTTGGAGGTGATTTGATATTTTATTCAAAAATGACAAGAGGGCACTGTGCACAGGGACCAAATTGCAAATACCCAAAGTTCTAGAGGTCCAGGTGCAATTAACCCAAGAAGTCACGCGCCAAGCACGTGCCTGGGGCACTCAGGGACCTATATGTAAAGAAAACAAGTCCCGAGGACCTATTGGTAACTCGTACCAAAAGTCCAGGGGGCTATGTCGCAAATTACCCACAAATAAACGCACATGCGAAATTAAACCATTCACAGGGGCATAAATGCAAATATCAAAAAGATTTCATTCATTTCATAACAACCAGAACTACCAGGGTAAAGGATGCAAATACACCAACAAAACACGTGACGAAGCACGTGGGTCACAACAGGCAGGGGTATAAATGCAAGCAAACTAAAGCTCAGGGTCCATTGTGCAATTTAACCTAAAACTAAACAACGTCTCTAAATATTTACAGTACTGATATGAAATAACGCAAAGATGAGGGCCTAAGGGTAATTTACCCTTTATTAAGTCGAGCCGACGGATGGGCGCCACGTGGGTAGATGAACGGCTGGGAATGGGTGACGCTCCAACGCTGAGGTCCTCGCAGCGATCGGACGGTCGAGGGTGCGCCACGTGGGGGATCGAACGGGTGAGGCTCTCGGTGGCTACACCTCGTGCAACGGACGGTCCAGATCGCCTCTCCAAGATCTGACGGTGGCTGGATCTCCTCAAGTGGACGGTCAGGATGAGAACTGGAGGTCGAGGACGATCGGACGGTCGGGGAAGATGCTGGAAGAACAGTTGGCCGGCGAGTTTCGCCGGCCTCGTGCGTGCGCTGGGATCCTCCCCTGTTGCCTCTAGAGATCGGAGAAGCTCCGCGATGATGCTCCGCAGCTGATGGTGGATTCCGATGACCCAGCTGAGCCCTGGAGGGCTCCGGCGACGTCGGCGGAGATGAAGCTCCTGGCCCGAATGACCCAAGCCCTCAGATGGGTTGGAAAGCACCTGCAAAGTAAACCAGGAGACTCGCGGGTCGAGGGCAAAGTGCCTCGACCCCGGTTAGGCAGGTGAAGGTGGACGGTGCGGTGGTGCGGGCGAACCCTGGCGATGCGACGGCGAAGGGGTTCGAATCCCAGCTCCTGTGCGAGCTGGGTTGAACGGAGGGGTGGAGAAGGTGCGCGGGGGAAAGGCGAACGTGACGGGGGATTCCGATGATCGAACGGAAGGGGGAGATGGTCGGAATCGATGAGGGTCGGCGACGGCGAGATTTGGGGGAAATCGAAAATTAGACTAAATACCTAAGCTAAATGATTACCTGGGTGGAGGAATGGGTTGTGGTCGAGCTTGCGCAGCTCTGGGTCTTCGCCTCAAGGACCGCCGACGTCCGAGGCTCGAGCTCCAACTCGGGGCGGAGCACGGCGGTGAAGAATCGCCGGATCGATGGCTTTCGCCTCCTCTCCTCGCTACAACAGGTCGAGGCGCGAGTTGTCACCTCTCTCTCTCTCTCTCTCTGGAGCTCACTGGATAACGAAGCAAATGGCCAAAGATGCCGATTGAAGCGGCGGAGCTCGAAATATATACCATGGAGGGTCCGGAAAGAGGCGCGCGGGTAGGGCAATCTGGAGCGCGGATCCCGAGGCTAAGGCTCCGGCGAGGTTGGCGAACATGTAGTGCATGGATCTGACCCGGGGTTTAGGTGAGACGCAATCGGGTTTAGGCGCTAAAAATCAGGGAACTCGGGTCGGGCGCCCAAACCCGAGAGAAGTGGTCCTGGGGGGGCCAGTTGACCGGGCGGTCAACATCCCCAGGACCCAATGAAATCAGGCCACGTGGCTGAATCTTGAGGTGACAAATTGGGGTAGCTAGGGGCCGGATCTGCAAAAACTCCCAACATGAAATATTTTTCTTTTATTTTTTTCAATTTTTTGGTGATTTTTAATTAATTTTTGGAAATAAAAATAAGGTATTTAAATTATATAGGTATATATATAATATGTAGTGTTTTGATTTTTGATTTTTAATTTTTATTTTTATACAATTTTATTCCCATTTTAAATTTTATTTATTTACATTATAAAATAAGGAATAAAAGGGTGTTTTTATTTTATTTTTATTATTTATATACATAGGTAAAATAAATAGTTATGTACATCTATATACATGGTATATGTACAGTGTGTTTTTGTATTTTTGATTTTTTCTATTTTTAGTTTACTTTGATTTTGATTCTTTTTATTTTATTTATGTACAATACATAACATAGAATATTTACAAAAAATTTGAAAATAACTTTATTTATTTATAAGGTTAAGTCAATGTAGGAGCATGGTCTATGTACATGGTGAAAGGGTATTTTTGTTCTTTTTGATTTTTTAACTTTTTATTTTGTTTTTATCTTTTATAAATAGGTACAAGTATTTACAAGCATATTTTTGGGTGAGGAAAATATAGTTTTATGTGTTTACACAAATATTTACACATGAGCTCCTATCTCCCTCTACTTTGGCTTTTATGCGGTCAGGCCCATGCTGAGCCCTCCCTTGGGTTAGGATGCTCAATATTTATTCTAAATATTTCCCTCTTTTTCTTTTTAATCTTTATTCTTTTATTTTTGCACAAAAACATGCTAATTATAGGTTTTTACACAATGCATGCTTTTGGTAATTATTTGTATTTACATATATTTACATGCATTTGCAAAGGTTTTTGTAGCTAAAATATAAGAATAGAGAGTGATGAATGGGTATTCATCACCCCCCTATACTTAACTTTGCTAGTCCCTTAGCAAACACTTATTTGAAAAAGAAGTGAAAAAGAAAGAAAAAGAAAAAGAGGATGTACATGGATCAAGGTTGATTATTAAACTTGCCTTTATTAAATTGGGATATGGAGCTCGATCAGATCTTTGGATTATTAATGTGTCGGAACCTTATTTGGACTTAAGCTTAAAACCCAACAGCCTCTAAGTTCCACCAATCTATGGGCAAGACTCCTTAATTAACCAGATCAGAACAAGTCTACATACACAAACTCTAATGACCATGAATCTTTCCATGCAGTGTAAGTGATATGTGGCTCCCCACTTCAGAAGTAACAAAGAAACAGCCTCCCTCAACCTGGTAACTCTAATGCCTCGGTCTAGCAACTCTTTCCTCGAGAAGCGGGGTATTCCCTTCTAAGTTCAAGTGCAACCGGCTCAAGAAGAGGGGGAAGAAGTATAGACTTTTGGAAGCTTAGCCAGTGTAGCTAAGTCTCCCGCTGCAAGCTTCATGAGATGTAACATGGATACCATAAGCTTTGCTTTATTTGACTATATACACTCCGGTGGGGTTATTAAATTTTCAATCCGACCCACCACTTTTTTGGAGTTCTTTTTGCATTTTGCATTTTTTTTCAAGGACTTCTATACAACATATCTACATGGTGCGGCATATACAAGAAATTTTCCTCTTGAGCCAGTAGACTATCCCTCTTTTGAAGCTTTATTGCAACCCACAGCTTCTGTCTTTAGCCTTCATCACCACTAGACCAAGTTGAGACGCAGTTCCTTCACTAGAAGAAGAAGAGAGGTTCCGCCTAGAAGTACTACCCTCATATGCTACCCCAAGCCAAAGGAAACTGCCTCCTCACCACCTCATCCGTGGAGAGCCATGTGTAAAGTGCAGGTGCAAGTCAAGCCATTGTCTCTAAGAGTCGTGCGTGTGTTGTTAAGTGCTCTACTTAGGCTCATCAAGATGACATATGCTCATAGCCTAGTGGACTCAAAGAATTAAGTCCTTATGGACCTGAAAAGCCTTAACCCTAAGTCCTATAAGGTTCCTCTTAGAGTTAAGTGGATTAAGATCTTATTCAAGCTCCATTTCTCAATTTAATTCCAGGCTTGGTTTAAATGTCAACTCTCATCCAAGAAAAACTATATATATTTATGTACACAAGATGTTATTTACAAATATTTTACAATCATGCAAAATTTTTGAAAAATGTTTTGAAATCATGGATGAATGATGCATGAGGTGCAAGTTTTGCAAAAAGTTATTTACAAATATTTACAAAAGATTTTTGCAAACTTTTGATTTTCAAAACATTTTGGAAAAATTTTGTACTACATACATAATTTTGATACAAAAATATTTACACAAGCTTTACACAAAAGATTTTTGAAATCATTTTTACAAAAATACTTTGTACACTAGCTATGTATGTGCAAAAAGAAGTTTATGTACCTGAAAAATTTTAATTTTTTTATGATTTTTAGCCATTTTATTTATTAACACACTCACACAAAGTACGAGTTATGGCTAAAGTATATATAAAATATATACACCCCCCATACTTAGCTCGAACGATGTCCTCAGAGTGATCAAGAGCGATGAAGAAGACATAACTCGTGCTTAGTAACAGGGAAGTGAAAAGGAATGGCTAAGTACAGAAACGAATAAGTGAATAGAATGAGAGGGACTCGGTGGTTTCCCCCTATACTTAGGATTAACTAATCCTAAGTATAGCAAGCTGTACATGAAGGGAAATCCGAGTGAAGAAGATACAGAGTCTGCCCCCCCTATACTTAGGGTAAAATATCCCTAAGTATAGGCAGCAAAACAGGAGCAGAAAGAATGAAAAGAATACTCGCAGGTCCTACATCCCCCTATACTTAGGGTAAAGTACACCCTAAGTATAGCATAATCATAAGATGAGAAAAGGGATGTGGGGCTAAAGAATAGAATGATATGGACAACTGAATCTATACAGGCGGAGGAACAGTGAAAATCAGGCGTGAGATGCAAAAGATGTGAGTCAAGAGACCACATCTCACGCAAAATGAATAGGGGCAACAATAACGTCCCGCGGCTCATGATCTAGAAATGGCTTGAGCCGCTGGCCGTTCACTCGAAAGGTACTCTCAGAAGACAACTCGGATATATCAATGCTACCATTGTCGTGTACCTTTCTGACCAAGTAAGGACCCTTCCATTTGCTCTGCAGCTTCCCTGGAAACAAACGAAGCCTCGCATCAAACAGCCATACTCTCTGTCCAATCTCAAAATGCTTGTGGCTGATGTGAGAATCATGCCACTCCTTGACTTTCTCCTTATAATGTAGGCTGCTTGAGAAAGCTGTATCTCTAAGCTCCTCCAGGGCAGCTAACTCTGCCCTCCTCTGGTCTCCTACACCATCTGGATCCATCAAAATATCTGTAACTGCCCAAAGTGACTTGTGCCTCAGCTCAACAGGTAAATGGCACGGCTTGCCATATACGAGGCGAAAGGGAGATGTGCCCAAAGGTGTCTTGAAAGACGTCCTATATGCCCACAAGACCGAGTCCAAAAGTTGTGACCAATCCTTTCGGTCAGGGCGGACGACTTTCTGCAGAATAGTCTTGATCTCCCTATTCGACACCTCAGCTAGACCATTCGACTGTGGATGGTAAGGTGTGGCAACACGATGGTCTATACTGAACTCGCTAGCAAGGGCCTTCACCTGGTCGTTGATGAAGTGAGATCCCCCATCAGAAATCAGAACTCGTGGAATCCCGAACCGCGAGATGATATGCTTCCTCAAAAATCTGCAAACTGTCCTCGCATCAGCGGCTCGGGCGGGGATAGCCTCCACCCAACGACTCACATAATCAACGGCCAACAGAATGTACTCAAATCCCTGACTCTTAGGGAATGGACCCATGAAATCGATGCCCCATGCGTCAAAAACCTCACAGAAGTGAATGGGCTGCATCGGCATCACATCACGCTGTCCACAAGTGCCCATCCTCTGACAGTCAGTACACCTCTTCACGAACTCATCAGAGTCCTTGAAGAGGGTAGGCCACCACAAGCCAGACTGAAGCACTTTCTGTGCCGTTCTCCTCCCAGAATGATGTCCTCCTGCCTCAAGCTTGTGGCAGTAAGTGAGGACGCTATGGTGTTCCTCCTGAGGAATACACCGACGCCAGACGCTATCCCCTCCTTCGTGGTAAAGGACGGGATCCTCCCAGTGGTAGGACTTGGCCCTCGCAAGAAAGGTCTCAAGCCTCTGCCTGGGCCAATCTTGTGGGACTTTCCCAGCAACGAGAAAGTTCACAATATCGGCATACCACGGGAGTGAGGCGATAGCAAGGATCGCCTCATCTGGGAAGGTATCTCGAATAGGGTCAATCTGCTCAGAATCCTCAGGCTGCTCTAGTCGGGAAAGATGATCCGCCACCACATTCTTGACTCCAGGCTTATCCTTAATCTCAATGTCAAACTCCTGGAGTAGAAGGATCCATCTAGTCAGTCTGGCCTTGGCATCCTTCTTTGCCATGAGGTACCTGATGGCGGTGTGATCTGTAAACAAAGTCACTCTAGATCCAATGATATACGATCTGAACTTATCCAGGGCAAACACTACGGCTAGCATCTCCTTCTCTGTGACCGTATAATTCCGCTGGGCGGAATCCAATGTGCGGCTAGCGTAGTGTATGGCAAATGGAGCTCCATCCCTCCTCTGTCCCAGCACTGCCCCTACGGCAAAATCGGAGGCGTCCGTCATGATCTCGAATGGGAGAGACCAATCAGGCGGCTGGAGAACAGGAGCCTCAATAACACACTGCTGGAGAGTCGCAAAGGACGAAAGACACTTGTCATCGACAAGGAACTCGGTGTCTTTCGTTAATAGGTCAGTCAACGGTCGGGCGATCTTGCTGAAATCCTGAATAAACCTCCTATAAAATCCAACGTGCCCCAGGAATGACCGTAGCTGCCTCAAATTGGACGGCGGTGTGAGTTTCCTAATGACATCAACCTTGGCCGGATCAACCTCCATGCCCCTGTTGGAGATGATGTGGCCAAGCACCGTCCCTTGAGTCACCATGAAGTGACTCTTCTCCCAAGATAGAACCAAATGATACTCAATACATCGCTGGAGTACTCGGTCTAGGAAGTCAAGACAGGAGTCGAATCCGTCGTCGTAGACCGAGAAATCGTCCATGAAGACCTCCAAACACTCCCCTACCATGTCCGAAAAAATCGACAGCATGCACCTCTGAAAAGTCGCAGGGGCGTTGCATAGCCCAAATGGCATGCGTCGAAAAGCATATGTGCCGAAGGGACAGGTAAAGGTGGTCTTCTCCTGATCCTCAGGAGCGATGGCCACTTGGTTGTAGCCCGAGTACCCATCCAGGAAGCAATAATGGCTCTTCCCTGCCAGTCTCTCAATAATCTGGTCAATAAAAGGCAGGGGGAAATGGTCCTTCTTGGTGGCTTGGTTGAGTCTCCTGTAGTCAATGCAAACCCTCCAAGAGGTGGGTACTCGTGTAGCGATCTCCTCTCCCGACTCACTGATCACAGTCGTGATGCCCGTCTTCTTGGGCACCACATGCAAGGGGCTGACCCACTTGGAGTCGGAAATGGGATAAATAAAATCTGCACTCCATCATTTCGATATTTCCTTCATCACAACCTCTCTCAGGTTGGGGTTTAGTCGCCGCTGGAACTCACGCGACAGCTTCGCCCCCTCCTCGAGATAGATATGGTGGGAGCACACTGCTGGACTAATCCCATGGAGATCCGCTATGCTCCATCCGATCGCCTTGCGGTTCTTTTCAAGAACCCCCATCAAACGGGATTCCTTCTCTCCAGTCAACTCAGCGGAGATGATGACTGGGTACATCTCTGGATCGCCCGCAAGGAATCGATACTTCAGCGAAGTAGGGAGCGGCTTCAGCTCTGGAATGCTGGGTGCTGGCAAATCTGGCTGCGGAAGAAACTGAGTGAAAGCTGCTAGGTCTGCCAAATCTGCCTGGGAAAGTGAAAGCGTACTCTCGCAAACTGGATCGGGAGAAGGCTGCTCAACTGCACTGTCTCTGCTCGGCTCTGCATCTACCTCCTCCGCATCTATAGGCTCAGGTGGACTCAGGTCTGGCATCTGATCACAGCAATCGGCCCAATCAGACTCTGAATCCGAGGGATCTGTATCAATCGCGGTGGCATCAGTACCACCGGAAAACAAGGTGGCCTCAGCACCACCATCACTGAACATCGTGTCGCGATCAAGGACCGGCTCTGCTGCCTCTATGGTATCCTGAACCAGGGTTGTGCTCTCCAGACTCTTCTCTGCTATCGTCTCGGCATCAGCTGTATCTGAATATGAGAGGATGGTCTGTGCTGCAGGATCTGCCCAAGCTGCCTCATCGTCTGTGATCACAAAATCACAGTCCTGGTGGATGTCTGGCTCTGTGTCTGTCAGCTGCTCTGAATCTGTACTCGCATCTGAGCGGGTTCTCTCTCTAGCTCTGTAGTCCTCGACCGTCTCTATTTGTATACTCTCGCCCTCGACACGAAAGTACACCTTCCCGCTATCATGATCAGTCACCGCCTTGGCTGTGGCCAAAAACGGACGACCAAGGATGATGGGGGTATCGGCCACTGACTCAGGGATCTCCATGTCCAACACGACGAAGTCCACGGGGAATTTCAGGCCCTGAATCGTGACGATAACATCTCGTAATAACCCCTTCGGCCTCTTGACAGATCGATCAGCGAACTGAAGGACTGTCCTGCTCTGTCGAAGAGTGCCCAACTCGAAGCGGTCGAGAAGGGCTGCCGGAAGAAGGTTAATCGACGATCCGCTATCTAGAAGAGTACGGTCGAACCTCTGCTCACTGATCTGGCATCTGACATACGGGGCCCCTGAGTCTGGCCTCTTGGCAGGCAGCGGTTCTGGATCGCAAAACACGTGGCTTTGGTCAGCACGTGAATCTCGGAAGTGTGGTTCCTCCTCCTCCTCCTGACTGTAGTCCTGTCTCTCAAAGAACGCTGGAGAAGGGGGATGTGCTGCAAAGCCTCCTGGAGGGTCAGCTGGATGTGGAATCGATCGATCATGCTCTGGCTGAACTCTCAAGCTCTCTTTTTTTCGGATTTTCTTTTTTCTTCCCCTTCCCCATCTGAAGGGCTCTAGGAAAGGGGATCACAGGGTCCTTCTCAGATGAAGGACTAGGAAAAGGCCTAGACGGTTCGATGACCGGATCCAGACATACATCATGCACCACAGTGGGACCCAGAAGAAACTAAACCTTTTCCTTTATTCAAACCAAAGTTCTGAGATACATCAAGGCGAGGAAAGACAACATCTCTCTCAACACAAACATCGGTGGCCTCAGTACCACCACAGGCTGGCTCTGCTGCTGCTGCAGGTAGACGTCTCGCGGCATCAGTACCGCGGGCTGGCTCGGCTCTACTGGTGGCGTCAGTACCACCTCCTCGAACTGGTGAGCGGCGGCCTCAGTACCGCGGGTGGGATCAGCATCCTTGGTGGCATCAGTGCCACCATCATCATCTGGAGCGGCCTCAGTACCGCTCTCCTCCTCCTCATGTGGCGCCTCTGATGTATCCTCGTGGTGAAGCTCAGATGAGGCCGCCGCCTGCTGGGGTCCTACCGCTCCTAAGTGTGACAAAATCAGCATCAAATAGATCCGAAGATGTATCAACAAATGGATCACTAGGAGTGGCTAACTCAGTGTGTACTACCTGCTCAGATTTCCTCTTGAGGTTGTTCGGATTCGGCTCAATCTGGGCTGGAATGGCGGCCTTCCCTCTCACCAAGTCCCGCATCTCCTGGCGGAACTCGTCCATCTCCCGTCTGAATGTGGCCTGCTGGTCCGTGAAGAGGCGGGCGATGTCATCCAAAGCGGGGCTCTCGTGGGAACCCGACGGGTAGCCTCTCTGGTGCTGAGGCTGCTGGAGCTGTTGCTGGTGGTGGTGATAGGAATATGAGGAAGGGTGCTGTTGCTGAACTGGGTGAGCCTGCTGCTCACGTCTCCACGACTGTCCCTGCTGCTGATAGGACGCGGACCGAAGGATGATGGCTGGTGCTGCTGGTATGCTGGGGCTGCTGCTGCTGCTGCTGGTGATCTCTCTGCTGGGAGTACTGCCCTCCCTGTCCTGATGGCTGCTGCTGGGGCTGGGCACCACCATTCCCCCACTTGAATCCGGGATGGTCTCGTCGGATCCCAGGCTGGGGGCGGTCATACCAAATCCCGTTGACATCCATCAACGGCTCTGCATCGAAGGGGTCTGGCGGCAATACTGCCAGAGGCTGATCCGGCTGGTAGACCACCATCTGCATGTCTGGAGATGGTGGAGACTGGTAGGTAGGCTGCGGCTGCTGGTACGGCTCCGCCTGTACAAGGTGAACCTGTCTAGGCTGCTGTGAGGAGCTGGAGCGCTGGGACGAGCTGCCGCTGCCGCCGGTATCGCCTCGCGACAGAAGACGGGGTTGTGAAGCCGTCTGTGCCTCCTGGAGACACATGAGCTGGGTCTTCATGTCGCTCAGAACCTGTGCCATCTGCTCCATCTGAGTGATGCTCTGGCACTGCTTCTTCTTAATCAGCTCCATGCGGTCCAACTTCTCGCTGATAATACCCATGTCCGCAGCGGATGACTCTGCTGTGCTGCTGCGACTACGGACGAACTGGATGGACCTGCATCTACCCGTGCTATCCGCTGGTACTGCACGGGTCCTGGCTGCTGTGGCTGGGGTCTCTGAGTATACAACCTGGTCTGGGACATCACCATGTAGTTTTCGGCCATCTCCTCGTAGATGGCCCAGACCTGGTCGTGGTCCTTGGCAAAGTAGGACCCGCCGCAAGAAGCGTTCACCAGACCCTGAAGCTCTGGCGTCATCCCGCTGAAAAAAGCTCTGAACCAAGTTCGGCTTGGAGATGTCGTGGTGCGGGCATCTGTCTAAGAGCTCTCGAAACCTCTCCCATGCCTCGTGAAACTGCTCGTTGGGGAACATGGAGAAGTTGCTGATCAGGGCCCTCACTGCATTCGTCCGCCCGAGTGGATAGTACTTATTCAAGTACTCGGTGCGGAGCTGCTCCCAGGTGTAGACAAACTTCCCTAGATGCTTCACCCAGGTGGCTGCTCTATCTGCCAGTGAAAAAGGGAAGGCTATCATCCGAATCGTGTCCTGATCCACGTGGCGATCATGGACAGTGCTGCAGATCATCAGGAACTCCTGGAGGTGGAGGTGGGGCTCCTCAGTGGCAAGTCCGTGGAAACGGGGCAGTAATTGCAAGGTGTTCGGGAGGAACTTGAAGTCCCCCACGATCGCTGGCACTACTACCCAGTGATGCATCAGAGTCGATCCGGGATTGTGCAACTCTGCATCGGTCGTGGTGGTCCTCCTGCCGCGGCGGCTGCTGCTGCGGCGGCGGCTGCTGCTGCGGCTGCTGCGGCTGCGGCCTCTGCATCTGGTATCTCCTCAGGCTCGCTCTGCTCTGAGCCTCGCTCTGCTCTGAGCCTCTCCAACTCTCGCCTCATGTCTATCATGAATGCCCCCTGATCACGTAACTGCTGTTGAACTGTCTCGAGTGATGCGATCAGGGTGGAGTTGATCGCCCCTGGTCCAGTACAAAATGATGGTCTCCTCGTGAACCTCCGGGGTGATCGCCTGAACTGGCGGCCATGGCGACGTCTGCAAAATCAAATGAGCCCAACTCAGGTGCCGTCAAATCTGCTAATCTCTCCTCGGGCTCATGTCTCTCAATACCAGAAGAAAGGGGGTCGAGGGGGAACAGGGCGGAGTCGTACTCGGGCTCGGAGAGCTGGTCTCGACTCTCACGGGCCAACCTAGATGATCGGGTAGACGTGCCCGAAAGCGGTGCAGCCAGAGGCTGCCTAAGAGACCGTCTACCCATCATCTTGATCTGGCGAGTAAGGCGGATGAGATCTGGAGTCAACTATGATCACAAACAAACCCCCGGTTCACCAACGCAACACGAGCTGAAGACCGTGAAAGTTCGGTCAACTTATCTTGTCTATTTTATTTGGTGAACACACAACATATCAGAGCGCTTACGTGACCTGTTAGGATATCCGATGCTATCCCAACCGACTGGTCCGCACAGAAGAGTCGGTAATCAGTCCGGGACTAGCACCGGGAGGCTCTACCTAGGGTGCGGGTCACTCTCTCGCGCATCCAAACCATACAATGAGGGGGTTGCTCTCCCCAAGACAAAATTTTAGGGTGAGCGGTTTTTAAGGTCAATAGTTTTAGCCAATCCCAATTTTATGGTTTTTCTTTTTAATATTTTTCAAATAAAAACAAGCGCCTAACGAATTTTTCGGCTTCTCCTGATTATTTAATCAAAAACAGGGGAGAGAAGTCGAAAAAGCCAATGCGCGAGAAATCAATGATGCATGCTGAGATAGAAATGCGTACCTTGTCTCCAGCACTCTACATGCAAGTGATCCGCGCAGAATTGAAAGACAGAAAGAAAACTACCTATATGATGCAACGGGGAAAACCGAGTCCTAGACGAGCAATTTCTAGCGAAGAACCGTCTAACTCAGTCACTCGCCCTCGATCCAAAGAGTCCGGTCTAGACCCACCCCTCCTCTTCTTGACATGTCGAGTTCAGGAGGCGCGTAGTCTCTCAGGAAAGCGACTAAGTTATTTTTATTAATGATTTATTAGTAGGTCCAATTAACGTTCTATGGGTACAGATAATCAATTAGGTGTGTGGATCCTACTAACTACGGCACAATCGCCAGAAATTCCTAAGTCTAGGGGCTCGAGCAAAAACCGCGTAAACACTGGAAAAGGCAGTAAAAAGAAGAAGAAAACCGCGTCAAAAACCGCGAAAATCTCCTAAGGGTCCCCCGAGCACACCGGTGCTCGGCGAAACAGACCCGCTAAGTGTCAAGCACAGTTCAAGTCTGATCTGAGTCTCTGTATTATTACAATAATAGTCAAATATCCTAATCTAACCTCACCCACTCAACTCTCTCTCTCTCGCTCTCTCCTGCGGCTCCGTGCAGAAGGGAGCCGCCTCCGAGTCTCGCGGTTGCGTCGGCTTCTCGAAATCGGCCGCCTCGATCCTCGGACCCTCGCAAGAAACAGAGACAAGTGGTCAGTCCAATGTTATTGTCAGATAATATGAAAAATATATAGATACAAAAATCTATACAAAAAGCCACGAAAATCAAAAAGCCACGGAAAACTCAAAAAGCGACTACTAAGCCGTGCTCCCCGGCAACGGCGCCATTCTGATGACACGAAAACCCGAGCGACTAAGGTATAAGGTACAGAAATTAGGTCGTTGCGACCTCAGTCACTCAGAAGTGTCAATCAAGAAAAATGAACCAGTCGAAATTATGTCAAATCAATAAAATCGCAAAAGAAGCGGTCCTGCTATGAGATTTACCTGGTATAGCACCCAGGGTCGAACTCAAGGAGCACGGATTGGCTGAAGGCCTACGAAGTAGTAAAAAATGAATAAGATAAAAGACAAAAGATTTTTTAGTGGTTTTTAATGATTTTTATATTTTTTTGGGATTTTTAATATGTGAAGAAAATAAGAAAAGCAAAAACAAGCAAACTTTGACAAATTATTTAATGCATCAAAAATCAAGCAAGAATTCAAACAAAAATATTTTTGTGTTTTTTATGTTTTTTAATGTTTTTGGTGAATTTTTGGAATTTTTATGATGTGTATTTTATTTTCTAAAAATCAAACAATAGCAAAAATGCAAGGTACTGTCCAGCCAGGCCCAAAATCCCTAGATAAAATATCTAAGGACCTTAAAAGGGCCTGGAGGTATTTTTCTGTAAACTAGGTAAAACAAGGAAAATTTGAGTACCAAAATTATTGTTTTTGGGTTTTTAGGTTATTTAATAGAATTTTTAGGGGTTTTTAGGTGTTTTTAAGTTTTTATGGTTTTTAAGCAGTGAAAAATAGCCAAAATTGGCTAGAAAATCAAGGAACACAAAATAAACCGTACCTATTTTTTGTAGAATTTTTGGGGGGAGTTTTATATTTTTTGTGGTTTTTAACTCTAGACAATAGCAAAAATGTATGTTTTTGAATTTTTAAAAATAACAAATAAACTCATAAATGTCCTCAAAAATTCTCAAAAATCCTACACCATGGCAGGAGCCATGTGTGAAATTTTCATCGAATTTGGAGGTGATTTGATATTTTATTCAAAAATGACAAGAGGGCACTGTGCATAGGGACCAAAGTGCAAATACCCAAAGTTCTGGAGGTCCAGGTGCAATTAACCCAAGAAGTCACGCGCCAAGCGCGTGCCTGGGGCACTCAGGGACCTATATGTAAAGAAAACAAGTCCCGAAGACCTATTGGTAACTCGTACCAAAAGTCCAGGGGGCTATGTCGCAAATTACCCACAAATAAACGCACATGCGAAATTAAACCATTCATAGGGGCATAAATGCAAATATCAAAAGATTTCATTCATTTCATAACAACCAGAACTACCAGGGTAAAGGATGCAAATACACCAACAAAACACGTGAGGTAGCTAGGGGCCGGATCTGCAAAAACTCCCAACATGAAATATTTTTCTTTTATTTTTTTCTATTTTTTGGTGATTTTTAATTAATTTTTGGAAATAAAAATAAGGTATTTACATTATATAGGTATATATATAATATGTAGTGTTTTGATTTTTGATTTTTAATTTTTATTTTTATGCAATTTTATTCCCATTTTAAATTTTATTTATTTACATTATAAAATAAGGAATAAAAGGGTGTTTTTATTTTATTTTTATTATTTATATACATAGGTAAAATAAATAGTTATGTACATCTATATACATGGTATATGTACAGTGTGTTTTTGTATTTTTGATTTTTTCTATTTTTAGTTTACTTTGATTTTGATTCTTTTTATTTTATTTATGTACAATACATAACATAGAATATTTACAAAAAAATTTGAAAATAACTTTATTTATTTATAAGGTTAAGTCAATGTAGGAGCATGGTCTATGTACATGGTGAAAGGGTATTTTTGTTCTTTTTGATTTTTTAACTTTTTATTTTGTTTTTATCTTTTATAAATAGGTACAAGTATTTACAAGCATATTTTTGGGTGAGGAAAATATAGTTTTATGTGTTTACACAAATATTTACACATGAGCTCCTATCTCCCTCTACTTTGGCTTTTATGCGGTCAGGCCCATGCTGAGCCCTCCCTTGGGTTAGGATGCTCAATATTTATTCTAAATATTTCCCTCTTTTTCTTTTTAATCTTTATTCTTTTATTTTTGCACAAAAACATGCTAATTATAGGTTTTTACACAATGCATGCTTTTGGTAATTATTTGTATTTACATATATTTACATGCATTTGCAAAGGTTTTTGTAGCTAAAATATAAGAATAAAGAGTGATGAATGGGTATTCATCATGTCCTCAAGTGTTACAGCATGTACAACTGTAAGCAACCAATCTGTATTGGGTCATAGTGCCCGCATCTACAATAGAATATGTAATGGTGAGTTGAATGGTGATTTAAGTCACCATATTTTTACACATTTGTATTTCCAACATACAACTAATGTTAAAATCATAAATTAGTTTGCATGCTTTTATAGTTTTAAGCATGCACACATGCATAAGAAACAACCATACAAATGCAAGAAGAATGGAAGACATGATATTGGTATACATAGGTGTTAAATTGGGTCGGCCCGACCCGAACCCGACCCATTATGTTTGGGCCGGGTTTGGACTTGGGCCTAATTTTTGAAAATAAAATGGACCTAGGCCCGACCCGTTAGCCCATATTTTAAAATGAGCTTGGGTCGGGCCAAGGCGAACCCGGCCCGAGCCCGGCCCATGCCCAACCCTAGTTGTAGATCTAAAACCAGCAAGCTTTTCTCGCAGATCTCCCTGAAGACCGCTAACAAATTTGGTAAGAAACTCTTGTGGTGAAGCTTCTAGAGCTGGTGTGTAACATAGTAGCTCGGTAAAGTGGATATGATAATCTCGTACGGTCTTAGAACCCTGGTTCAAAGAAGCCAACTCTCTCCTCTTTAATTCTTCCCAATGAGAGGGAAAGAAGTGAGCTCGAACCCTCTCTTCAAAGATATCCCATGGAACAGGATCTGCTAATTTCTTGGAAATTGCTCTCCACCATCGTCATGAATAATTTGCTAGGGAGTAATAAGCAAAGTGCAACCAGGTGTCAACTGATGCATGGATTATCCTCAACATCCTACTAACGTCATCGAGTCATAATTCAGCTTCGGCAGGTGTCTCTACACCTTTGAATCGAGGAATTTTTCCCTTTCGGTAATTATCTAGTAATGTTTGGTGTCTAAGAAGGGCCTTGCCCATTTTTTCTTCAGCTGGAGTAGGAGAAGACTTAGTTGAAGGATGGTAATTAGATTCTTCCTTAGAAAGATGGACAAAATATTCAATCCTAGTATCCATAGGTCTGGATGCATTAGGTCTCTCAGCTTGTGCATTGAGCCTCTCCTCTAACGCTTGCTGCTTTTGTCCCATTTCTTGCAGCATTGTCATCATAGCTACTAATTGCCTAGACACATCTTGTTCTGTCGTGATTCTGGGATGAGTTAAGGTTAAAGGTCAGATCCTATATGTCTTAGCATGATTTACATAAGGGACAATGACTTGTGAATGATACGGTAGTCAGTTTGTTAAGATCGAAGGATCTTAATACAATTTTAGTTTCTTAATACCGCTCATAGTTGTCAATTACTAAATAAACTACTGGAATAACCGAGCTCTGATACCAAACTGTCACGACCTCGATTCTCGGGCCGTCTGATTTTCTCATAACCGGATCTGGTTACTCAACAATAATTTATTTAGTAATCACAACTAACATTCGAAAACAGACTGCAAATAAAGTATATTAAGAAGAAAGTATTTCAACACTTTTCCATTTACAAAATAAAATTTAGATGATACATTGTCCTACTATAACCATTTACGTATACATCAGTTTGAAAGGAAAATACACAAAAAGATTACTAACTACCTTACAAAGTAAAGTTACTGCGGTTGGCTGGATGTCTACTAAGGTCCATGCGATGGCTCCCCACGCCTGTTGCATTTCCATAAATCATAAGATAACAATTAGCGAATGCTAAGTAACGAAGAAGCGAAAAGCAAACAAATTGTCTAATTTTTCAAAAAGTTGTTATCACAAAAAGTTTCATTCTTTCTCATTAATTTAAGTCATATTCCTTTCTATTCCACGTCAGGGATTTGTCCAACCCCATCACTCTTGGACTCCGGAGTTGTGGATACTTCGAGATTGGAGATTGCGTTGATCTGATGAGCTTATATTGTTGCACGTCGCCTCAATCATTCCTTCAATACTACCCTGACCATTTCCTTTTCTTTTATTAATCAGGATCTCAAACCCTCAGCCTGAAAAATAAAGGAGCACATCGTCCTCAAGGATTCGGTTGCTTAAGCATCATGCTAACATTTAATCATATAACCTAACAGGTTTAAATACATATTATCGTGACCTAGCTGCTATTGAACCACCCGTGCCTCCACACGGCACGCCCACATCTTCCGTCATTCAACCCGAAGATATTGGCTCCCGATATCA
Source organism: Ottelia alismoides (assembly GCA_037367405.1). NCBI lineage: Eukaryota > Viridiplantae > Streptophyta > Magnoliopsida > Alismatales > Hydrocharitaceae > Ottelia > Ottelia alismoides. The sequence continues at coordinate 435,221 of JAZKJV010011790.1, read as the reverse complement.
CGCGTTGCAAATCATTCATTTCGTGCGCACTTATCATAACAAGGCAATCGTGTACCACCTAGGTAAGGAAACACCAATACGGGTTCCTTCCGACAAACCTACAGGTTGCATGCTCGACCTGTAATTCTACTCCTAGTCATTCTTAACATGACACACAATCCTTTTCAGGATCCAACTCAAAATACATCAATTCCCATTATGTAATTCTTTCGTTAAGTCTTTAATTTGTATAATCATCAACACTTAGTATAGACTTACATAGATATTATTCATATTCCTATATACTCGTATTTCTGCTTATTTTAACTCCCAAATCCTAATTTTCCAAACCACTCCATCAACTCGATGCTTAAACCTTATTTTAGTGGGAATCACAAAGTAATTTTTCATACTTTCTCAGAAATAGCCAAAATTAAGGTTCCTCATAGCAAAGAAGATAAAATCAGAAATTTCAGCGATCTCATATGAAAACCCAACAACAAAGGTAGGATTTCATTACCTAATCGAGCTCTCTCGCACGTATACAATACTTTATCGTGATTCTTTTTCAAAAAGAAAGATTTATAGCTCTTGAAATAATCAAATTTCATTTTTGTGTCTAAAACACTAAGAACGTGCCAAGAACACGAAAAACGAACGAAGAATACACGAAGAACATGAAGAACATATTTTTTCTCTTAAAACTTCGGCAAAACTTCCCCTTATATAGGGTGATATTTCTAGAAAAAAATTCAGCAAAATTTCTCTCTGTATCGGGATATATTTCTATAAAATTTTAGTAGAGTTTTCCCTTATATCGGGACATATTTTTAGAAAAATTTCGGCAGAGTTTCCCCTTATATCGGGACATATTTCAAAAGAAAAATGGAAAGAGTTTCTCTATAAAATCATCGAGAGGAAAACAATAACGAAGATGAAAGAATATACTCAAACAACAAGAGATGAAGAATCGGTAGACACCACGCGTCTTAGGTGAGTGAATGTGTGACGAATCATAGGGTTCACTGACGTGCATAGTCGCCCGCACCTAAGTAGGTATTACACAAATTTCTCCAACAAAATAACTATAAAAGTATAATTGAAAGAATAGAAATATAAGCAATGGAGAATCGGTAGACACCACGCGTCTTAGATGAGTGAAGTGTGGCATATCATAGGGTTCACTGACGTGCATAGACGCCCGCACCTTAGGGTGTTACATAGATCTCCTCGAACCGCAATAGAAAACGAATCACAAAGAAAGATGAATCAAGAACAAAGCTTAGAAGAAAAGAGAATGAATTGAAATCCTTATTTACAAAGCAAACTAAGAGATGATCATACCTTTCTCCTCCTCGTTCTCCCTAGCGCTTCGCTAGCACTCTTTCTACGCCTCCCACTCCTCCTCCTGACCTCTCAACCCTAGCCCTTGGGGTGGTGATGGTAGTGAAAATCGTAGAGAATGAATGGGTAGGGGGGTATTCATAGGTTCCAGAAAACCCCTAACCATGGTTAGTAAATCATGGTTTAGCCCTTAACCACGGTTAGCGGCCTATGGTTTTGTCCCATGATTTTGGCCAAAACTTATCCGAAACTTAGGGCTTAAGTTAGAACAATCCAGAGGATTCTAGATTCTCTAATGATATTTAATTAACGTTAATCGTAATCAGCTTTCACTAATCTTGATTTAACTTTAGTAGCTTATGCTGATCTTTTACTGACTATTGATTAGTGTTCACTAATGGTCATTAGTGGTTTTCAATCTGTCATTAGTTTCTTTAATCATGTTTAAATAATCTTAATGACGATCATTATGAGTTAATGATGTCTTAAACCTCTTTACTTCTCTTTCTTCCAAAAATTATAACAATTCCAAACGAAGTCCGATTGACAGTTGATTTCCTCTTGACGAGCTGGATCTTATGATATAGGATCCAAGAGGGATCAAGTTCAAGGCTTTACATCAGGTTTAGGAATCTCCTTATGGATATCTATGTGTGCATATGGTGTATGCTACAAAGCAATCAGATCTACATCAGTTGGCTTGTAGTTATTTCGAGATGGTTTCTTGGCTTCCTTCTAAATATTTTCAATGTTGTGATCTTCAGCAAAGATTACATCTTGACTTCTCATGAACTTCCTTTTATAGGATCGTATAACATGTATCCAAACTCATCATGTCTATATCCCACAAAGATACACTGTAAGGTCTTTGATTCCTACTTTGATCTCTCATTTGTTGGAACGTGCACAAAGACTCTGCAACAAAACACACATAAGTGCTCGAAGGAAACATCTCTTTCATACCAGACTCTGTCAAGGATATCTCCATCGGAAGTAGTATGTGGAGACATATGATCACATGAGAAACAGTGCTCAAGGTTTCATTCTAAAATACAAGGGGTAGTTTTGCCTCAGAAAATAGGCACCTGACTCTCTCCATGAAAGTCTTGTTCATCCTCTCAACAATGACATTCAACTAAGGAGTTTTCAATGAATTCTTCTGATGTCTAATTCCATGAGATGACAATAAATATCGAAGGGTTCCACATACTCTCCACCATTTATCGTTGCGTATGCACCTCATATTCTTTCATGTTTTCCTCTCTATGTGAGAATGAAAGTCATTAAATACAGTAGGAACCCAATCCTTCTTCTTAAGGATATAAACCCATAGCTTTCTGGAAAAATCATCAATAAAGGTGACAAAAGAAAGTGTACCACCAAGACCACTAACCTTTAGGAGGACGACATAAATATGTATGAACCGGCTCCATTGTTTGTGCCTTCTTAGAGAGTGAGTTACTTTTGAATGTAGCTATAGGTTGCTTTTCGACAAGTAAATGTTGCATCATTCAATCTTTTCTTTCTTTACGCTTGAAAGAAAATTCCTCCTGATTAAAGTTTAAAATTCCGTCTTGCTCATATGGTCGAGCCTTCTATGCCATAACTCAGTTGAATTTCCATCATGTGTTGCATTCACTATAAACTCGGAGACTGATGCCTACATAACATAGAGATTATTGTTGCACTTCTTCCATTTTGCCACAAGGGAAGTACTCTTGGTAAGTTTCCATTGTCAACCACAAAAAATTGTTGCAATGACTTGCATCATCAAGCTTTCCCGTGGATATTAATTTCATATGCATATCAGGAGCATACCTCACATCTTCTTGCTTCAAAGCAACTCATATATCATTCTACAAAAAATTTTCGTCCTTGCCAATAAATTTAGACAAGGAACTATTGCTCATTCTAAGAGTATTCAAATCACAAGAAGTGTAAGATATGAAAAACTCAATGTTGGAAGTTACATGTAGAGATGAACCACTGTCGACTAGCCAACATGTATCATCTCTAACGATATTCCCCATGTTCATATCGGATACTTATAACAAATCATACTCAGCAACAACAACAATAATATTTTCATCCTTACCGTTCTTCTCATGCTATTTCTTGATGTGTCCTTTCTTTCTGCAGTAATGACATTCCAAATCTTGTGTATTTTGATATCTATTTGCTTCAACTGCATCAATGCATTGAATACAAACAACTTGTGATGACATTTCCATTCTTGAATTTCAACTGCATCAACGCCTTGAGTAGAATCAACTTGTTATTCCCTATCTTTGAAGTGTACAAGTTCTCCAACTTCAAACAAAATATGCGTACACATGTCTTGTTTTGAATGTGATTGTACACATTCTCATCCTCAAACTGTTGGATATTATTGCTTTTGCGTGATAAAATTTGGAAGATACATGACCTTCACAAATAGTAAGTCTTTCATCTATTTTCCACAGGTTGTAGTTGATCTCATTTAGGCTAATCATCGTACTGGTGATGTATTCCATCTTATCAACCATACTAGTTCTGATACCAGTTGTTGGGAACAGATTTCCCATATGGATCGAATTGTGGAAGATTACCAAAGTTGATAAGCATATCCTGCATGATATATCAACGACAATCATGGATAGAAAATTTCAATAAAAGATAATCAACCAGAGGTACACGGAAATTTTTGACATGGAAAACTTCAATATGAGGCAAAAAATCACAGAATTGATTACAATCAAAAAAATCAAGTGCTATAATCAAAATAATTTAACAAGAGGGGCTTTCACAAAGTCGACCCTCTATATGGTGCTACAAATTACTAAACAATGGCGAATGGTAGAGGGGAGAAATATCATCAAACCAATAAAACTGCCACCAAACTGTAGGGAAGAATGCTGAAGAAAAACTGCTCTGAAGATTACTCTCCTAAATATTGCTGCTACCGTCGATTTTCTTTCTTCTTCCTCTCTCTCCCTCTCTCTTATTTCTTTCTTGTCCTATGAAAACTTGTGTTGAGATGATGTTGGTGTGCACCACATGCCCCTCTGTTTATATTCTATGGAGAAGAGAAACATAAGGAAGAATGAACTCCTATTTCACATAGGAATAAGAAAAGTGTTGACCCATATTCCTAAAAAGTAATTGATTCTCTTCTCCAATCAGGGCCTGATTTTTTCTTTTCTAAATAGGACTACCGATTTCATATACGTATTCGGTTCCCACAAGAAGGGAAACCCATCCAACACAAAATCTTCTTCTAGGGATCCAACAAGATTTTGGTCCTCTTGCATGGATCTAAAAGTAATTAATATTGTTTATCTTGTCATTTCTTATAATTTATATTTTGTTTTGGACTTATACACAAATATTTCAATCTCATATTTTTGTATTCAATGCAATTTGCATCAATATCCTTGTTAGTTGTTTAATTCATATGTTAGATTAATATTATTAATAGATAATCAGTAACTTTAATGAACAATTTACAATTGTGTCCCTAAATTCTGCATTCAAAACCCTCCGTTACATAATCAGATGAGTTGTGTGGAATTTGTGAATGGCAAATTATTTTATCTTTAGCTTTTAGTAATTGTAGGCATGACATATGCTATTATTTCAATTTAATGAATGTTTTCTTTCTTTGCATTTTTTTGGAAGTAATCCTAAGGATAATATTTAGTTCATTCAAGTAAATTTAGGATAAACTTTATGTATATCATTTAAAAATAAAAAAATATTTTCAACTCTTATAAATCTATAAGAAATAAATGAAAGTCTCAAACAATCAGATATACATATATATAAATGGTTGAACGCAATACTTTCATGTTACCTCATGAGCTCTTTGCGGAAATGACATGGAATCTTTAAACAGATACGAATGCAAATGTTAAAATCCATATAATGGCAGACTAGATATTTATATATCCATATATGTTTGCATATATGTTTGCATCCATCGAGGCCCAACTTCGTCTAATCACGAGCTTTTAGCCGTTGTGTTGTGGGAGTACGTTAAGTCTAACGTCAAGCACGGTGACACTAATCTCCTTACCTACAAACATTGTGCAAACATCCTTTACAATGTACATAATATCTGGTTGAATTTTGTAAGGATACATGGGCATCCATATTATTGCAAAAAAAAAAGTAGAGCATAATTGTAATTGCAGAATTTTATAAAAGAAATCCTAACTTTTTATTAGGGTAGAACATGGGCCGGGTTCGGGCCGGACGGCTTGGCCCGGCACAAACCCATTTTAGTATACGGGTTAACGGACCGGGCCTAGGTTCGTTTTATTTTTCAAAATCTAGGCCCAAGCCCAAGCCCGACCCTAACATTATGGGTCGGGTCGGGCCGGGCTGGCCCAATTGAAACTCCATGACATATTGAGCTTGTTTTTATCTTTCAAATACACCACCCATCCCCGATAAAAATGCGTATTCTTTACCCATGCAAATATGTTTTACCATATTGATAATAATAATGAATCATGTCCACGATACGAATTTGCTATGTACAACAACATGCTCTAAACATGACGAATATATTACCAGTGTAATATAATTGTTTATAATATATGTTCATTAAAATGATAAATTATTATCATAATGGTATATATAACAATGATGGTTGTTAAGTTTAATTAAATTAGTATGTTCAGAATATAATATCTATCTGAATTCTATCATCACTCATATGCAGAAGTAATGGGATGAGCTAATGGACCAGGCAGGTTGGGCCCTTTAAACGGGCCAAGCTAACGGGCCGGACTATCGGGCTCTCGGGTTTGGGCCCTATCAGGCCTGGGCCCGGCCCGAATATACATTTGGGCTTGAATTAAGGCCCAAAGCTCGGCCCAATTATTTGCGGGCTCGGGTTCGGGACGGGCTACATGGGCCGGATTTCAGACCGGGTCGGGTTGGGTCGGCCCAATGCTCAACCCTACTTTTTATGCTAGAAATATGGAAATATTACGAAACAGATTCTTGATTCTTTACTAGACATGTCCCTCGGCCCCGGGGCCTGTTTGGTTACTGGGTTGGGTTGAATTGGAGTATCTTCCTGTGAATAGTAGCTGTTTGGAGGGTTTTGGGATGGTTGGAATGATAATTGTGATGCGAGGTGATATTGATTATGTGTTATATTTATTTTTTAATGATTATACTATATTTTTTATGTTAATAATTTTATTTGAATATGGTTAAAAAATATTATACCAAAGAAATTGTAGGGACAATACAAATAATTCCAATCTCGGAATATAAGGTTGGAGCTAAAAGTATGCTATAGTACCTCGGTGTACCCAACAACCAAACATGGTCTCGAAGTTGGGTGATGATGATGGCCATTCAAGGATCACGAAAACAAGTTCCTGTACAGTTAAATTTATGTAACGTCGTTTGGACTATTGGTTTACCGCATTGTTACCTTTTTAATTAATTTTAAAATTTAAATCGTTAGACCATTAACTTTCGAGATCAAATTGGTATCATATGTAAATTTTGAGAACCTTCCAGTAAATTACTCAACATTTTATTTTATTTCTAGACGTGATCGCCTTCTTCCTAATAAAAACTACTCGATCTTAAGAAAAAAGTTTCGGAGGGGCACATTTATAAAAGTCACAACTTTCGCAGCTCGATTGATCGAACCCCAGGTCCCCCGGTGTCCGCTCTGCGAGTCCAACGATGGACACCGGCACCGCCGCGGCGCGCCCCTCACGCAGCACCTTAGCGAGCGCCATGCTCCAAGACCGCCACCTCCGCGCCAAACCCCTCTCCCGCTCCCCGCCCTCCTCCTCCTCCCTCTCCTCCTCCTCCTCCTCCACCTCCACCAGAGCCTCCCTCATCCTCGCCTTCGTCTCCTGCCTCGCTTGGCTCTACGTGGCCGGCAGGTCCGCCTCTCCTCCCCAACTATAAAACCCCTTCCACTATCCCTTTTCCTGACATCTTCTCTCTCAGGTTATGGCAGGACGCCCAGAGCCGGATCCTCCTATCCGCCCTCCTCCAGAGGAGCGCTATCCAGGTTTTCTCCCACTCCTCCTCCGCAGCTCTATCCACATGGTTTCGATTCTCAGATCGCGGATCTGATCTGATGTTCGTTGTTTGGGAAGCAGCACCCGATGATGCTGACGGTGGAGGATAAGCTGACGAGTCTCGGATGCAAGTAAGGGTTTTGTTTGTAGTGGTTGTTGGTGATCGGCGCAAATCTGATGTTCGTTTCGTGTGTGTGTAGGGAGGTGGGGAAGAAGATGGTGGAGGTGGAGATGGACCTGACGCTGGCGAAGAGCCGGGGGTACCTGAGGCAGGGGAATTCGTCATCGGCCGCTGGGCAGAAGCTGCTCGCGGTGGTCGGTGTTTACACGGGGTTCGGGAGCAGGCTCAAGAGGAATGTTTTTAGGGGATCCTGGATGCCTACAGGTCCCGATCTTTTTTGGCTTTGCTGCATTTTCCATGTGATCTAGTTTTAATGAGATGCATATTTGGATAATGCAGTGCGACATTTAGTAATGGACAGAAAGAATTAAGAAATTGAAAAACAGTTTCATAACATTAAATACGATGCCACAGAAAGCATTATAAGAAATTCAAAAACAGTTCTAACGTTAATCAGTAAATTAGAGTCTGCCAAACACCAAAATCACATTCCAGGGAATCACACTAAGTTACGACTGGTGTAATGTGATCGGATGATGGGTAAACTTATGAAAGTAATTAGATTGTATATGGCTCTTAATGGGCAGTCTTGTGTATGTCTTCAAAACCTCTCCAATCAATTGGTTGGGGAGCACCTCATAGTCTTTGATAGCATGGGTGGACCCTGAATCATTCATAATCGAGGACCTACAAACTGCGAACACATAGTAACAAACATGTGGAGAATCAACAAAAGAATGCTTCAAGTACAAGAAAACATGTGCCAATGCGTAACGATGTAAAAGGATTAAAGAAAAGGCCAGGAGGGAGATGTAGATATTTGTGGTATTCTGACAGTTTCTTGCATGATTATGTAAATAGTTTTCTGATTTTTCACCTATGCCTTCAATGTAGTATCGTAGACATGCTTTTCAGGGGAGAATGAATTCTTCTGTTATAGATTTATCCAAACAAGCATAATTCTATAAGCAGCTTGAAGACTGCAGTGCAGCTTTTATCAGCGACACGATTTTCTCAGTCATGTAAACCAGACGCTTCACGAACAATCTCACTCTATATAAAAAGCATTGTGAATGTAGCTGCAACTTATGGATTAATTAGAGGGGGGCACCTGATGTATTTAATGCAGCATTACAATATTCTTTTTCAAGAGACTAATATAAGCAACTCCACAATAGGTTAGCTGATAAAAGTTCTACTTTTCTTATAGGTGACGCCTTGAGAAGGTTGGAGGAGAAAGGCGTGGTCATCCGTTTTATAATTGGTCGAAGGTAAACTTCAATTCTTCAATATCTATTTTAAGATATATTGCGATTACTTAGTCCACTTCAATCTTATTCGAAGAGTTGTACATGCAGTGCTAATCGTGGTGATAGTCTGGACAAGAACATCGATAAAGAAAATCGTCGAACGAATGATTTCTTCATACTTGTGAGTATTAGTTGATTAATGAAAAAATGGTTTTAATATTCGTTTATTGATTAAGTTTCATTTAAACAATAAAAATCACCATAGTATGTATGCATATTAATGTTAATTAATTGGAATGTAGGGTAGCATGATGAAAATCAAGTCATATCCCTTATAATTGGGGTTTATTGCTTTATTTATACCTTTTTTGATTTCTTGTTCTATGCATTAATTCGTGCAAAGTTATGTACCATTTCATTTTGTTAAATTATATTATTTATGAGAAATTTAGACGTGGTTGGTCCTAAGCTCGGGTAAATGAGGAGGGTTGCACGTTAAGTAGCCGACAACCAACGTAAAAGAGACAAATTCCTAACTAACTGTTCTTTTTAAGAAAACTATTTAAGAATTTGTCTCAAAATAGACATGTCTTTTCAATATAGATTTAAGCAAACATTTAGATTCGTTGAGGCGCTCTCTACCAGTGACATGTTGCATCACCCGAATGCAATGAGAAGTAACAAGTGTTGCTACATCGATGTACATATGTGGTTCAAACTTAACAGGGGTTCTTGCATGAGGAATACATGCGAGTAAATAAGCTAGTTCCATTGCATTTACGCATGGATGCAGTCCAAAATTTGCAAGGGTTGTTGCATGATGGATGTATGCGAGTAAAGAAGTTAGTCCAAAAGAGGTCACAAAAGAAGTTGCGGATAGGTAGTTGGAATATTGGCAATTTAACTGGCAAATTGATGAAGATAGTAGATACAATGGAACAAATGGAGATTCATATACCATGTCTCCAGAGACAAAGGAGAGAAAGCAAGGGAGATTGAGAAGACATTGCTTTAAATTATAGTATTTTGGTTAAGAAAAGGACAGAAATGATGTTGGAGTTGTTTATAAGGACATGAAGAATAGTTTCGTTGAGGTGCAAGGATTCGAGGATCAGATTATTTTCTTAAAGTGGTTCTCGAAGAAGAAGTTTTGAATATCATCTTAGTTTATGCACCATAAATTGGTTTATATGAAAGGATTAAACAAGCTTTCTGGGAGGATTTGGATAAGATTTTGCAAGGAATCCTATAAAGATATATGATTTGTCTAGGTGGAGATCTTAATGGAGTTGTGGGAAAGGATTCTTCTGGGTATGCTAGTGTTCATGAAGGACATGTCTCTGGGGATAGAAATGAAGAGGGAAAAGTCATTCTGAATTTTGTAACGGCGTATGATTTTTCATAGCAAACACTCTTTTCAAGAAGAGGGATGGACATTTAATTACTTATAAGAGTGACCTGACTTGAACACAAATAGATTCGTTTACATTGAGGAGAAACGTTAGGTTATGTTGCAAAAACTGCAAAGTAATCTTAGGATAGATTGACAATTCAACATTGCTTGTTAGTCATGTATGTGCAAATAAAAGGGTTGGTGAAGAAAAGAAAGGTTCCTAAGATCACTAGAACTAAATGGTGGAATCTTCCGTTGGAGCAATCAAGTTTTAAGGAGAATGTTTTAGAAGACTTATATTGGGATTGTAATGGAAGTTCACATGAGATGTGGGAGGCAGTAGCATCTTGTATTCAACGACAAACAAATAGATGTTAGGAGAGTCAAAGGGAGGAGTTCTAGACCAAAAAGGAAGCTTGGTGGTAGAGTGGAAGCGTGCATGGGAAGCTTAAAATTGAAATGGCTTGCTTTAAAGTTCTGTATAAGGATAGAACAAAGGAACCTATCACAAACTACAAAATTGCAAAGAAGGAAGCAAAGAAGGCTGCAAGTGAAGCTAAATCAAAATCTTATGAAGTTTTGTATAAAAATATTTACTCTAAGGGGGCCCATAAGGATATATTCAGATTAGCCAAAGTAAGAAAAAAATGCCAAAGATCTTTCTCAAGTGAGATGTATTAAGAATGAGGAAGGACACGTGCTTGTTACTTAGAATGATACAGAGATTAGATGGTAGAAATATTTCCATAAGCTTTCAGTGGGGAAGGAAATAAAGAGACCACTTTTGGAAGATGTAGCTCGTAGTGAAAGTTACTTGAATTGTGCTAGTTATTGACATATACAAAGGAAGGAAGTAGAGGATGCTTTGAAGGTTATGAAACATGGAACGTGGTTTGAGTTGGCTTACCAATTTATTCTATGTTATTTGGTGAAGCAAGAAAATGCCTGAAGAATGGAGGAGAATGGTGCTTCTTTATAAGAATAAAGGATACGTTCAAAATAGTTTGAATTACAGAGGTATCGAGTTGATGAGTCATAATATGAAAATTTGAGAATGCGTGATGGAAAGAAGGTTGGGCCAAGTTTCTAATGTAAAAGAAAATTAATTCGGATTCTTAACAAGTTGTTCCACTATTGAAGCCATCCACTTGTTGAGAACAATGGAGAAGAGCTAGAAGGAAGAACCTCCATATGTTTTTTTTATGGATTTGGCGACGGCTTATGATTCTGTCCCACAGAGATATTGTGGAGAGTTTTGAAAAATCGACAAGTATCCATCTTATACATTAACCTTATAAAGGATATGTATGATGTGGTTTCATCTTGTGTGAGGATCCATCTGGGATTTTGGGATGACTGACTTGACATCAGCATTGCTTTGTATAATTGTTCAACTTTGAGTGCATTTATTTTTAATTTGATTATGGACGAGTTGACTAGTCACATTCAAGACGAGATAACTTGGTATATATATTATTCTTTGATGATATTGTGTTGATTGATGAGTCTGGAGATGGAGTAAATGAGAAGCTTGAGTTTTGGAGGCATGCCTTAGAGACTAAAGGATTTCGTATAAGTAAGACTTAGGCTGAATATATGGACTGTACATTTGATGGAAGCAATGGTGAATGAATCATGGTGAAGATTGGTGACGATAACATTCAGAAGAAATATTCTTTTAGATTGGGATCTATTTTGCAACATGATGGAGAAATCGATGGAGATGTTACTCATAGAATAAATGTAGATTGCCTAAAGTCGAGAGGAGCCTCTACAGTTTTATGTGATAAGAAAATTCCTTTAAAAATCAAAAGAAAGTTTTATAAGGCCCTAAATGTCGGTTTCGGTCACCATTTCCGCGACTGACCGAAAGGGAATTTCGGCCGAAATTCGGTCGTTTTTTGTACTAGGGCCCCCATATTTCGGTCATTTCGGCCATTTCGATCGAATTTCGATTTCGACATGATATTGATATTCGACACAAATTTGACTGAATTTCGCTATAATTTGAGGCCATGAGTTTTACAACTTAGCTGTGCGGCCTGCTATGCTCCGTGGATTTGAATGTTGGCGTGTGAACCTCAATCATGTGAAGAGAATGACCGTATTATAATTGAAAAATGCTTACATGGATGCGTGTACATACACATAATGATCAGATTCGGAATGATGAAATCTGAAGGAAAGTTGGTGTAACTCCGTTAGATGATTAAATGAGAGAAAACTTTTTTTTTGAGAAATATTAAATTAGAGAAAACTACGTAAGATGGTTTGGCCATCGGAAAAGGAGGTTGGTTGTTGCACTAGTTAGGAGATGCAAGTTTTGGGATGTTGAGCGGTTAAGAGGGGACGAGGAAGGCTTAAGAAGTGTTGAAATGACTATCCAAAAGGATCTTAGTTTTTTGAATCTAAACATGAGAATGACCCAAGATAAATCTGAATTGAGGCAAAGAATCCATGTCGACTCTACTTAATGTGGGAAAAAGCTTTATTGTTGTATATTATTTATGAGTATCTTCATTGGACATCATGGTAGATGGCACAAACATCAAGCATGTGATTTCTTCTGACCTATTGAATTCGCGTTCCAGTTATATAGAGAAACCCGAGTTCTTGTTGTTGGGGAGATCTTAGCTGTGGCGAGGGAGTTCTGGGAATGAATTTGGGGTTCAACATGCAAAATTGTTTCTTTCACATTGCTGAAAAGAGAAAAATGTAAATGGTGGATGGATTATAGCGAAGATGCTGGTGAACACGCTCATGGTAGTGGTGAGAGAGTTGGTTTCACGAGTTAAGTTTACTTTTTTTTATTGAGGGGTAGTTGACTTCATAGTCTTGTATTGAGTCTTGTGTTGGCAGAGGGTTGAAAAATTCATTTTTCCATGGAAGGTGGTTTCCTTCAACAAGGCAATGGGACACTGTATACGGTTTTGTTGTATGAGTATTGTGTGACGAGAGTAACCTTCTCTATTTGATAAATGGGACATTACTGGTTAGGTCGGTAGTATACATGGAGGAAGGTGTGATAGGGTAGCTTACATGCTCCTTACTTTTATTTGAACCAATGTAGTCGACATCCATCGTAAAACAGTCGGAGACAACTTCTTAAATAATATTTTTTTTAAATACTGTTAGGAGGTTCCCTGATGACAATCAGATCTTTTTAATATGGATTTAAGCAAACATATAGATTTCGTTGGGGCATTCCCTACTTGCGATGCGTTCCATCGTCCGACTGCAATGAAAAATCGGCAAGGGTCGCGTCATCGCGGCCTGGATGTAGTTCAAAATTTGTAAGGGCTCTCGCATGAGGAATGCATGCGGGTAAATAAACTAGTTCCGCTGCATTAATGCCTGTATGCAGTCCAAAATTTGCAAGGGTTCTCGCATAATGGACGCATGCGAGCAAAGAAGTTAGTCCAAAAGAGATTGCAAAGGAAGCTACGGATTGGTAGTTGGAATATTAGCATTTTAACTGAAAAATTGATGGAGATAGTGGATACGATGGAAAGAAGGAAGATTCATATATAATGTCTTCAAGAGACTAAATGGATTGGAGATAAAGCAAGAGAGATTAAGACATACTTTAGACCTTGGTATTTAGGTAAAGATAAGGGCAAAATTGGTATTGGAGTGGTTGTTCCTAAGGATTTGAACTTGAAGGATTGTGTGGTTTAGGTGCAAAGATTCATGGATCGGATTATTTTGCTACAATTGGTGCTTGAAGAAGAAATTCTGAGTATCATCTCAGTTTATGCACCGCAAATTAGTTTAGATGAAGGGACTAAATAAGTTTTTTAGGAGGATCTGGATAAGATTTTACAAGGAATCCCACAAAGAGATATAATTTACATATGCGGAGATCTTAATGGACATGTGGGAAAAGATGCTTCAGGATATGCTAGTGTTCATGGAGGACATGATTTTGGAGATAGAAATGAAGAGGGAAAAGTCATTCTGGATTTTGTAACGACATGATCTTTTCATAGCAATCACTCTCTTCTAGAAGAGGGAGGAACATTTAATTACCTATAAGAGCAGCCCAACTAGAACACAGATAGATTACTTTGCGTTGAGGAGAAAAGATCAGTTGTGTTGTAAAGACTGCAAAGTAATCTCAGGAGAGAGTTTGACAACCCAACATCGTTTGTTAGTCTTAGATGTACAAATAAAAGGGCTAGTAAAGAAAATGAAGGTTCCTAAGATCACTAGAACTAGATGGTGGAATCTTCCACTGAAGCAATCGAGCTTCAGGGAGAAGGTTCTAGAATATTTATCTTGGGATTTTAGCGGAAGTGCAAATGAGATGTGGGAGGCAGTAACATCTTCTATCCGAAAGGTAGCCAAAGAGATGCTAGGCGAGTCAAAGGGAGGAGCTCTTGGTCAAAAAGATGCTTGGTGGTGGAGTAAAGGGGTGCAAGAGAAGCTAAAAATCAAAAGAGCTTGCTTTAATGCTATGTCTAAGGATATAACATAGGAAACTATCACAAACTACAAAATAGCGAAGAAGGAAGCAAAGAAGACTGTAAGCGAAGCTAAGTCAAAAGCATATGAAGTTTTGTATAAAAATCTTGACTCTAAAGAGGGCCAAAAGGATATATTTAGGTTGGTCAAAGTAAGAGAAAGAAAGACCAAGACCTTTCTCAAGTGAGATGCATTACAGACGGGGAAGGTCACGTACTCATTACTCAGAAGGATATAGAGATTAGATGGAGTAGTACTTACATAAACTTTTCATTGGGGAAGGAAGTAGATAGATCACTTTGGGTGATCTAGCTAGTAGTGAAAGTTACTTGAATCGTGTAAGCTATAGACGGATACAAAGAAAGAAGGTAGAGGAGGCTTTGAAGGTTGAGTCCTGGGAAAGCTGTATGCCTGGGTGACCTCTCTGTAGAAGTATAGAGAGTTTTAGGTGAGCGTGGGTTGACTTGGCTTACGAATCTATTCAATGTTATTTGACGAAGCAAGAAAATGCCTGAATATTGGAGGCGGGGTATCCTGGTGCCTTTTTATAAGAATGAAGTACAGAGGTATTCAAAATTGTTCAAATTACAGAGGTATCAAGCTGATGAGTCATACAATGAAAATTTTAGAACGTGTGATCGAATGAAGGTTGAGACAAGTTTCCAAAGTAAAAGAAAACTAATTCCGATTCGTGCCAGTCGCTCAACTATTGATGCTATCCATTTGCTGAGGAGAACAATGGGGATTTATAGAGGTAAAAGGAAGAACCTCCATATGATCTTTATTGATTTAGAGAAGACTTGCGATTCTGTTCCACAAGAGATATTGTGGAGAGTTTTGGAAACGAGACAAGTACCTGTCCTATACATTAACCTCATAAAGGATATGTATGATAGGGCTTTATCTTGTGTAAGGACCCTGTCTGGGAAGACTGACTATTTTGACATCAACATTGGTTTACACCAAGGTTCAGCTTTGAGTCCATTTCCTTTTACTTTGATTATGGACGGCTTGACAAGTTACATTCAGGATGAGTTACCTTGGTGTATGTTATTTGCTGATGATATTGTGTTGATTGGCGAGACTAGAGATGGAGTAAATGAGAAGTGTGAGGTCTGGAGACATGCATTGGAGACTAAAGGATTTCGTATAAGTAGGGATAAGACAGAATATATGGAGTGCACCTTCGATGGAAGCAATGGTGAATGAATCGAGGTGAAGATTGGTGACGATAACATTCAAAAGAGAGATTCTTTTAGATATATGGGGTCTATTTTGCAACTTGATGTGGAAATTGATAGAGATGTTACTAATAGAATAAATACAGACTGGCTAAAGTGGAGAGGAGCTTCTGTTGTTCTTTGTGATAAGAAAAGTCCTTTAAAAATTACAGAAAAGTTTTACAAAGCATCCATGAGACCTGCTATGCGCTAATAGATCTGAATGTTGGCCTATGAACCATAGACATGTGCAAAGAATGGCTGTAGCTGAAATGAAAATGCTAAGGTGGACGTGTGGACACACACGTAAATATCGGATCCGGAATGATGTAATCAGAAAGAAAGTTGGTATGGTGCCAATCGAGGATAAGATGCGAGAAAACCGCTTAAAATGATTTCGTCATTAGCAAAGAAGGTCAGCTGATGCACCGGTTAAGAGATGCAAGTGTTGGGTTGAGCCGGCTAAGAGAGGGCGAGGACAACCCAAGAAGTGTTGGAAAGAGACTATTCGAAGGGATCTTAGTTTTTTTGGATATAAGCTCGAGATTGACCTACGATAGATCTGAATGGAGGCGAAGAATCCATGTAGCAGACCTTACTTAATTGTGGGAAAAGGCTTTGTTGTTGTTGTTGCAATGTAGTCGTGGATGCTATAGAGGACCTCATCGCCAATGCCACGTACTGCCAAAGACTTGGAGATATAGTGGACACTATTGACATAAGCATGCCAGACAAGCCTAAACAAATGGTATAGAAGAACTGGGGGACTCAACACAACACTGACACATGATTAGAAATATGATAATCTGTCATCCCAGCTATAGGAGATGGTAATTCCTTCCTCGCCTACCCCATCATATGCATCATCTGCCTTTGCTACTTTTGTTGGCCCACCAGACATTAGCCTTGCTCTTAATACTTATGAAGATGATGCATGATGTATAGCTTGATTTAGGTATTTTCCGCTATCTTTGTGGAAGCAAGAAGCGATTTACTTCATATAACACCTCTACTCCAGGTTAGTTGGTTATGTTAAACAATGTGCATTGCTTTTTTAAGGTAAAAGAGGTGCGATGTTGAAGAGATGCTCCCCCAAAAAGTCTTCTAGATATTCACAACAAAGAGTAGTTAGAGGGATTAAAAGTTCTTGTGGCTTTTGGCATGTTTAAAAGTAAGGTTCATGAAGCGGTATGTCAATACGTTCGGATAGGTCACCGAATAATGATTAAGAAGTACAAATGGGTATATGCGCTTTTATGCAGTTTTGTAATTTTTAATTCAAAAATAAATAAATAAATACCTACAAAAATTCCAAATTTATATAACAAAAGTAGAGTTTAAGATTTAGGAAAGGAATTTTCATGTAAAGCTCAAAATAAAATCTGTTGGAGTATTTGGTTGTGCGCCATATGACTTGTAGGAGGGTAAATGGATCCTGGAGAAGATCCATTTACCCCATCAACATGTTTAATCCCACATCGACCAGTGGTGGGACTTAGAGGCTCTGTGGAGGCTATATAAGGAGCCACAAACCTTCTGTTTCCATTGAGAAAGTGCAATGCATAACATGCCCCTTTGAGGGCTTCTTCTGTGGTTTCATCCCGCTCCTTACGGAGTAGGGTTCCACGTTAAATCCCGTTGTTCTTATTCTTCTTTATTCTTTTTCCATGTTCGCTTCTGTTTCTGTATGTTTATTTTCTAACATGGTATCGGAGTGGGTTCGATTCTCGCGGAGATAGTTTTCCATTTGTTCGAGACTCGAGTTTGGTGATTTTATTTCTTTACAGATCTTTTCAAATTCTTTATTTGTGTCCAAGAATTCGATAATCATGAAGATTCATAAGTTCTTGGCGATTTGGATTTGAATATTAGTATTTGAGATCTAGGGTTTTTTGTTTAAATCCTATACGTTCCTGTTCAAGTTGGTTATGCCGGCATCTCCTGACCAATCCAAGCCTTTTAGATCTCGCTGGCACATCGATCTT
Source organism: Ottelia alismoides (assembly GCA_037367405.1). Taxonomy (NCBI): domain Eukaryota; kingdom Viridiplantae; phylum Streptophyta; class Magnoliopsida; order Alismatales; family Hydrocharitaceae; genus Ottelia; species Ottelia alismoides. The sequence goes on along the minus strand of JAZKJV010011790.1, from coordinate 417,427 downwards.
TCCCTGTTTAGATCCAGAAGTGGTGAGCCGCACGGAACGTCCCCGCCAGGCGGTATCCAGTGCCGCACACCAGTGCCTGCGCCGCACCCCAGCAACCTCGCATTCGTGCGCATTTTCAAGGCAGCACCGCTAGGAATATCTCGTGTGCCCCGACGCACCCCACCTCCACTCAATGCGGAGCCCTATCAACAGGAGGTGACCCCGCTGGTCACCCCCTCTAGTCCTAGACCGCCAGGAGATGGCGTCCTCAGGCGGCAGCGCGCACCGGTGATGGAGCCCAGAATAGACCCACACGCAGACGACATGAGTCCCCGCTCCAGCCGCGTGCACCAGTAGTGCCGCCCCCTTCTAGCGGCGTTCTCCAGGCCACACATCCCAGTCGCGTGCACCTCTTCAGATGCGGCTCTAGAGGAGATCATATCCTAGCTGGCAAAATCCTTCAGATTCCAGGCGTGCCATCGGTGCCGCTCCAGCAGCATACTCGCCGGAGGCGGCGCCCTCCTTCCAGGTTTTTTGCGATTCCTCCGTCTCCAGGCCTCTCCCAGGCAGCACATCCCGGGCGAGCTCCTCGGCAAAGGCACCCGGGTTGTCTTCATCGACTCTCCAACGCGCAGGAAGGGCGTTCTCCAGGGGCAGCGGTCATGGGTTGCGGAACCCTAAAGGGTCACGGTTCCCTTTGTTAAAAAAACGTTTTTATTGTAACAGCCCAAGTGGGCATGGATGTACACCCGAATGTTAAAAAAAAGGGAGTTGCAGATTTAAAAGAGAGAGAGAGGGGCCTCCTTCGAAAAAAAAGAGAAGGGAGAGGTTTTGGGCCTAAGTTGGTCCGTGTGTTCAAAAAAAAGAGAAAAAAATTTTCATTTTTTTTGAGAAAAAGGCGCGTACAAATTAAAAAAGGATGTACACAAAGTTTTCAAAAAAATATTGCATGGAAAAGCCCTTAAAAATGTTGAGATGGCTTTAAAAAAAGATTTGAAAAGTCGGAAACAAAATAATTCGAAACAACGTATAAAGAAAAAAAAAGAGAATGAAAGAGAAGAAAAGCCGCTAGAATTCTTTGAATGCCATGTTTACCCCTATTTTATTGTCTTCTCCCAACTTGATCGATGATTGTCATTCCAACCATTATGGGAGAAAGGGGGAGTATATGTAGAGTCACAGGTCTTGCTTCAGATTCCAGATTCAAATGTCAGTCTCCAGACCAGCCAGTTGTTTAGACTCTACAGATTCTAGTTTCAGAGTCGACGATCATGGTTCCGAGTCGTCACTTTCAGACATGCACAAGTATGCGGTCTTCTTTCAGATGTGCACATGTTTGCCATCATTGTTAGTGGTCTCCATCTTTTTCTTGTTTTGTCGACCTGAGTTTTCATGTGAGCCATACGAACTCCAGAGCAGAGGACCATTCCCTATGCCATGTGGGCATGGGTTTTTATGTGGTATCATAGAGAATCCAGAGTAGAGTACCATTCTCTGAGCCAGATGGGAGAGACACAGTTCTCCGACGAGGAGACATTTCAGACTCCATTCTCCGACGACCGTGGACTTCGACGAGGATTGCACTTCTACGGCCTTTTCTGTTCGACCCTTTTTCAGAGATGGAGCAGTTGTCCACATCATTTCCAGTTGTAGTGATTCTGACAGGCACCGTTCAGAGCACATGCTCTCCGACGAGGAGATTCAGCAGACGCACACTCCAGCCCGTTCGCCCTCCTCACCTACACGACATGAGAAGCAACGTCCTCGACATCAACAATTGTGCGCATTGAGTTGATATTGTCTGTAGTGTCCTGTAGCATTGAATTGAGTTTCTTTCTATTTGTCCAAATCGAGCATTGCATGCTCCAGCTTGAGGGGGAGTGTTGGAGTATTTGGTTGTGCGTCATATGAGATGTAGGAGGGTAAATGGATCCTGGAGAAGATCCATTTAGCCCGTCCACATGTTTAGTCCCACATCGACTGGTGGTGGGACTTTGAGGCTCTGTGGAGGCTATATAAGGAGTCACAGACCTCCTGTATCCATTGAGAAAGTGCAATGCATAACATGCCCCTTTGTGGGCTTCTCCCGTGGTTTCATCCCGCTCCTCACGGAGTAGGATTCCACGTTAAATCCTGTTGTTGTTATTCTTCTTTATTCTTTTTCCATGTTCGCTTCCGCATGTTTATTTTCTAACAATATCTATGTATCGAATATCATAAAAAGTTAGCACACTTAATAGTTGTCTTGATAAAAAACACTTAATAATTGAAAAAAATATAGAATGTTGTAGCAATAATAACAAGTTAGCAACTAAGGACATTGTAGCATATTTATATAATTGGATAAAATATAACATTACATCGTACATTCATACATCCAGGACATTACACCATTACAGAATAGCATTTGAGGCAAGCGAGTGGTCGAATAGAGGTCGCAATAGTCATGATTTGAACCTCCAAGCGAAGGAGCATCATGTAATGGGGGTTGCCATTTGATGAAGCTGCAGTTGCGCAGGAATAGGAGGTGGTGAAGGTAGGGCAGCAAGTCCAGAGTGTTCAAGGTTTGGTGAGTGCTAGAGTAGCAGGTCCCGGATGCAGGTTTAGTCCGGACATGAGCGCAAGAGCTTGGAGGTGATGGCGAGCAACTGAGCGCAGAAGCTTGGAAGTGGTGAGGAATCAACGATGGTGAGCGCCCATGGGATTAGGCTTAGGTTTATGTCACGAGCGCATGTGGAGAAGAGGGTCTTATTATTTGGATATTGCTTTTATTTCTATCAGAATTCATATCGGTTGAGTTCCGATTACAATAAATGGGCACTTGGCGCATGCTAATGCATAATCGACTACATATGCTTGCAATATATGCACAATGACCATATGTAAGATTGATTGCGGAATCAATTTGATCCAATGTTCGCATGCGCCATGCGGTCGATTTGTTGAACACTGTTCAATAGTATTCTCTATGTGCATTTTCTCCAATAACATGACCCCATTTTGTGCTAACCACAAAGACTGGAGGATAGCCACGACCAAAATATTGACGCAGTCATTGCCGGTCCCGTCTTTTAATGAACTAGAAAAGCAACCCAATCATTGGTTGTCGCTGCATCAGTGTGCGTCGCAGACCAAACCTCCCTCAAAACAAGGCACCCAAAAAAGAGATGCTTAACATCCTTGTCTAACGTTGAACAAAGCTCGCATGTGCCCACATTGCTCAAGAAATATGGTCCGTTCGCCAGTCATTAACTGATTTTGTTTCAGTATCCAAATAAAGAATTCCTTAGGGAAACTTTTTGTGATATGTGTTTGAATTAATTTGAGGTTATCCTAAGGTCGAATACTCTTGTCAATAGAAGGCCATGTATGCCTTCCTCATTGTGAAGCGCCCATCTACCCAAGTCTAGTGGTCAACAATGTCAAAAAGACCATCGATTATTAGCAGGGTCTCCAGAAGAAGTAGGAGGTCTGTAAACCTTTGATTTAACAAAGCCTAATAAAAAAGAGGAAGCCACTCGTTCGCTTCCTTGCACTCCCTCATTGTGCAACTTGCATCAACAACCAAAGCGAAAAGTCTAGGGGATTCTGGAATCAAGCATGCCTAGACCCATTCAATCAACGATCCAAAATTAAAATCACGTTCTATTACTCAGAACTGGCTTCATGAGTGGGATCAATCGCACGAGAATCGAACAAATGCTCCTTTAAAAGTTGGAAGATGAGTTTATGACATTGATTTTGGTTTCGTTTCAATAAAAAAACTTAAAATAAAAAATCGGTGAAATGTCCAGAATTTGGGGAACTTACTTGTTAACTCTTTTTTTTCTAAAATTAAGATCTCCAATGTTATTTAACTCAATATCTGAGGTATAATACACACTGTTTTTGCTAATAATAAGATATTAATGTGATATGTTACATGAAATTTCCGTTCAATCACTATAGCAATAAAAAAATAGTATGCTACTCAGAACCAGAATCAGATTTAGAACCGAAATTAGAAGACATTAGTTTCACCTCTTAAACATGAAGAGAATGGTGACAATGCAATAGTAACAGATATAAACACATGCCACCAAAGAGTACTAGCAAAATGATATCTTATGTACGAAATTGAAGATCAAAATGATAGCTTAGAAGTTGTATCTAACCAAAATAATTTCAACTTACGAAAATATTTAATTTTAGAAATAAAATAAGGCATACACATACACACAAACACAAATCTTTCTATCATGTATGTCTAACAGATGCATTATATTGCTTGTGATCGTAAAATATATAATACACAAGACACAAACAAATGAATTAGCACCAAGAAAATGTGTGGCATTCTCAAACACAATCTGTATCCAACCTTATAGTCAGCAAATACTTACAATCACAAGATTTAGAAGGTTGCTATCAACTTAGCACTCGTACAACCACACGTACTTCTTGTAGTAGAGAGCAACCCAAAGAAAGCAAAGCCTTAAATTTTGGATTTCGGTTGCATTTTGCCAAAAGTCCGGAAAGAAAATTTTTGGAGAATTTCAGTGAAATCATCGGAAATCTTATAAATGACTGTAAATGACTTTTCCAAAAACTAAAGTTTTTAATATATCCCTAAGTCAATAAATAAAATAGAAATGCATACTTATTTGGACATAGAATTGTAATATAAGTTTTAAGTTATATTACCATCATGATTCATAATCATCACGCATGTTGATATGTAGACTAACATGGCCTAGAGTCAGAACTGTTTGATAATCTAGAAGAAAACCGTGATAGTCTCATCATCAGTAAGAATGAGATGACACATATAATAACTACATGATGAAGCTCCCCTTCCACGTTTACCTCGTTGGCTCTTTCTTGGGTTCAAATTTTCTTCGGCACCACTAGCATGTGCTACGACACCCCATGTCAGTCCGGAACCTGGAAAAACCTCCTCATCATGAACATCAACATTTCTGGTCCATTCAATCATGTGTACACGATCACGAGATGAGAGAGGATCTCTTTCTTTCTCAACTTGATGTTCTTGCAGGTTGGAATTGAAACACACATACACAAGATAGTTCAGCTTCTTCGTCTCCAACCTGTTTTACTTGGTATGGATCTGAAGACCAAAAAAATTAACTTTATATCAATTACTAATTCAAATTTTACTATTCCAATCGAATTGAGTGGGTGGAGTGGAGTCATTATCGAGTCAAATGTATTCCAGGTACACTCCCATCCCGATGATGAAGACGTCAAGCTCAATATTTTGATAGCCATAGCTTTCAAATGAGGCGTGTCATCTCCATGATTATGCCACCAATTAGCTATTAAAATAGAGAATTGGCCAACTTAATAAAATAATGATTAACATTAATAGAAAATAATGATTGAAATACCTGGATCAAAATTGCCATCATTTGTCATCCTCTGTCTCACAGCTAAAGGCTTCCCAAAATCTCCACGACCAAGTCTATATATCAGAAGCTCGTCCCTAGTAATTGCATCTTGTATATCCAAATCTGGATAAAATTTTTCCATGCAGTCCTTAAATCTTCTCCTCACCACAACATCTGGATCACCATGAGACTCAATACAGAAGAAAAATGAGTTCAAGTAATAATCTGCTAGATGCAATGAAGTATCGAGCATCCCTTTGGTCTTGGAGGTGATAACATCCACAAAAAATTTATAAGATGACTCCACACCATTGAATGCTGCAATTACTTCTTGCTTGACTTCTTCAAGCCCTCCATAGACAAAGCCCATGGATGAGCATCGATCTGCATCAAACACACGTAATAAACGAACCAATGGAGTGAAAACTCTGATAGCATGTGTTGTATGGTTCTGTAATGTAGGGCTGAAAACAATAGAACTCGCAGCTTCGCCCTTCATGGTCTTATACCACTTGCAGTTTCTTCACTCTTCTGAGGAAAACATCAATCTCAGCTTGTCTTTCTTCTCATTTAGGCTCTCATGAGTGAGAAAAGTTGTTGCAAATCTTGTTTGTCCGGGCCTTGCAATGTCGCTCTTGTTAGTGAACTTGCGCATCAAGCTTAGAGTTTTGGTGTGAGTGTAGATGAAAACTGTAAGCCTCTTCGCCTTTGTGATCGCACTTCTCACCTTTGTCTCTCTGCTTATCTCCTCCAAAGCATGATCAATGGAGTGCGCAACACAAGGAGTCCACCAAATCTACGGATATTTAGTGACCAACAATCTTCCTGCTGCTACATTGGCGGATGCATTATCCGCCACTTTATCCACTCCCACTTCATTCAGGCACTCCACCAACTTGCAGATGTATTCCGCAGTGTGAGCCTATTCTGAGGCATCTATGGACTTCAAAAATGAAGTCCCCAATGTGCAATTGACAAAAAAATTGATGATGCTCCTTCCACACTTATCCGTCCACGCATCAATCATCAAAGAGCATCCTGTTGATGTCCACGTATCACGATGACCTTGCAATCCATCGTGAATCTCCTTCACTGCCTTCTTCAGAACTGGATCACTATGCTCATACCTCGTGGGAGGCTTTAGTCCATGCTCATACTTCCCAATAGCCTCCACCATCTGTAAGAAGTTTTTCATCGTCAATGCATTAGACGAAATCGTCGATGTATATGCCCATTTGGAGATGCAAGGTTCAGAAATGCGGTATGCGGTATTCGTTTGGTCATGCGGTCTAAAGCGAGTAAGCGGATATGCGGAGGAGTATACGGAAGTATATGCGGTTCATGCGGTTTATAATATTTTAATTTAAGATATTATAAAATAAACAATAAAATGTGTTTATATATAAAAGTTGATGATCTAACAAAATTCAAAATCAAAATTTTCAAATAAGATAATATAATCAATAAGATATATGATTATTTTTTAGTGTGTATTTTGAATTTAATGCATATATATACATATACATAATTGGATACAATAGGGAATACATGATTCTATAAGAAAACCTTTAATGTATATATCAAGGCCTTAAATGTCGGTTTCGGTCACCATTTCGGTATTGACCAAAACAGAATTTCGGTGGAACTTCGACCGGAATTTCGGTCATTTCGATCATTTTTTGTACTAGGACCCCATATTTCGGTCATTTCGGTCGAATTTCGATTTCGACTGGATATCGATTTTCGACAGAAATTCGACCGAATTTTGCTGAAATTTGAGGCCATGGTATATATAGATCCTATAGATAACAAAAGCAAAAGAATAATCATATGTACATACCCAAAATTATACACATATATGTATCTCCAAGGGATAAAATATGTTCACACAAAATATAGAGGAAGATTGTTTGCATATAAAATTTATTAGAAACATAAAAATGTAAAGTGTCAAAATGTTAGTCAATTATTTCATGTTTTATTTGATGAATTAGAATGAATTTCATTATATAGGAATTCAAAAAGTAGTAAACAATTCATTAATAACTGTTGAGAACAATGGAAAAAATGGATAAGAGAAAAAATATCCTAGATTATATTCCCAAATGCAACATATACGAGAATAATGAAAAGATGTATCAATGCAAATGATGATATAAGAGTTGCTTGGAAAAAAATCGAGTTAATGTGTCATCAACATGCCATGGATTAACATGACTCCTATTAGATATGCGGCCGCATATGCGGCCGCATATGCCGCATATGCGGCCGCATATGCCGCATATGCGGACCGCATATGCGTTTTGGCCGCATATTGCCGCATATGGCATATGCGCTTCGGTCAAGTGACCGAATACGCATATGCGGCCGCATATGCGGCCGCATGGACCGCATTTCCGAACACTGTGGAGATGTATGATGTAACCCTGTCACGATGATCCTTGGATAATGCATCCTTGATGGTCATCTGTCGTGATGACCCTTCCACTGCGATAGTCTGCTCCAAGTATTCAGATACTCGCAATCTCTTCTTCGAACCCACATTTCCAGTGATATCAACTTCCTCCTCATCTCATGAACATCAACGGCTTTCCGGGATTTCTTCCTGGCAACATCGTCAAGGTACACAATCATCTTCATCTTTGTTTCCTCATCCACCTTGGGACATGCAGCAATGTTCCCTCTTTTATGTGCTAGATGTTGCTTGAACCTATACACACCACCCTTGACAATCTTCTTGCACAATCTGCAAGTGATCGTATTTGGATCCGTACAGCTCACAAGGTAACCGTATTGCCATGCAGGATCAGTTGATCCCGATGGCACATAAAAAGATGAGTCGCTACCGGAAGCAATGTTCGCTGGAGGTGTAGCCATCTACATAATAAAAAAATTGACGAATCATGCTATAATAAAAATCAATGACATTATATACAATACAATATAATAGTAGAACAAACCCGAAACATCAAGCATACACCATAATTATAATTGCATACAACCTAAATATACCATCTTATCTTAAAAAAATGCAAAATATTCCTAATATAAAGGTTTTTCTAAATTCTAATAAAATCACATCTCAACAAATCCCATCAGCAACAAAACCATCCATCCAAACATCAAAATAATAAACAAATATGTTTTCAAATTGTTATCCACCATCTTATCCCTCTAAAAACATTAACCCTCAAGTGGATTACCCTTGAAATATCCTCAACGTGAACAATTATATACCAAAAAATATATTCAATTATATGTGACTACTACTGCAGAAAAAATATGTTTTCAACTTGTTATATCATCTTCTATAATTATCAGAAAAAATACAGTAAGTTGTTTAATACCTTATTAGAATATACACAATCCATTTTCGCCCCAAAGGAAATTAGCGTAGGGAAAATAGAATATAGACATGTTTAGCTCAACTTTTAGAAATTATTTATGTTAGCATAATAATCAAATGCAAATGCTAGATCAAACAATATCCCGATTATTGATGGTAAAATAATTTGTAATTAGGGTTCTAGAGAATGGCATAGACTATATATAATGTTATTATCATATAATACAATATAAAAATAAAAAATAAAAAAAAACAAAAACCCTAACCTGGGCGGTGAGCGGTGAGCGACGAGTTAGCTGGCTTCGTGGGGATCGCCTTCGGGCTACGCGGTGTGGCGGCGATGGAGGAGTGTCGAGGTGGCTTGGCAGAGGAGCGGAGCGTCGATGAAGGAGCGACGATGGAGCAAAGGAGAGGTGTCGAGAGGGAGGAGGCGCACAACATGAGTTAAGGCTGCGGGTGGTTCGAAAAATGAAGAGAGACTTAATGTGCGACAATAAGTTCTCAAAAGATTTTTTTCGGGTTATATGGTTTTTAGGGATCCGATTACTTCTTGCAAAAAGCACCCGCCTAATCGCCCGATTAAACCAATTACTCAACCGAGTAATCGGGTATACCCGATTATTGCCCGACTATGGCTAATCTACTCGGCTACCCCACCGAGTCGTCTTATTGGACCAACTAATCGGATTAGTCGGCCGATTTTTACAACTGTAAAATAATAATAACAATGAAGAACACCGAGATTTTACATGGAACCGTACTCCTTAATGAGCGTTATGAAACCATAGGAGAATGCCTCAAAGGGCTGATGTTGCATTCAACTTTATCATCTGATGCAATGGGTGTGAGATTTCTTATATAGCTCCCACTGTATCTCCAAGTCCCACTAATAGTAAATGTGGGGCTAAAAACCTGGATGTGGTAATTGGATCATGGAGGGATCCAATTACCCATCTCTACATATGACGCGTATGCTCCAACAATACTCATGTTTCTTCATCAAAGTAGACAACAAATATTTACCAAATCTCTCCATAGGACTTTCCATAAGTATTTGTCTTAGACTCTTAGCTGGCATGATAGGTATCCATACTCCAGCTTTAGGATAGTTGGGCTGCCTGTCATAGTATAGAAAAAATATTCCTCTCTCCTTTCAACTATGGTCAATCATTAAGTTTACCCTAATTTTCTTCAATTTGGATTTGGAAGGGGACATGATGCATGTAGAATTTTTTTAGGTTCCATGGGTTGAGTTGAAAAGGGTGGAAAGATGTTGCTATTGGGCGTGCTTGGTCCATCTGATATCGACGTTTTGAAATATCACTTCATCACATTCATGTCTTCACATTTCTAATGGATGTTGAAATTGGATTGGACATGTTAAAAAAGAGTTTCTAGAAGGTTTTGAGGTCTGGGGATTGGGTCTTTGGAGGTAGTGTGATATGTTGATGCACTCAATATGAGTTTTTCAATTTTCTTTTCTTGTGTTTTTATTTATCTTTATATATGCAAGAGTATATCCTTTAAAGGTGTCCTTTAGATATAGAGTTGTGCCTTTTAGGCGAAAAGATATGCATAATAGATGGTATTTGCTCATCATATAAAGCAACTTTTATGTATAATGATTTGACAATAGTGATATGTGGCTTAACTCTTCGGATTGATATCTGTCTCTACTTTTGATTGTTGTTTTTCTTAAATTCTCCAACCATGTACTGCCTCATATCGAGTCTGTGGGGCTCTCTGAGTCTAACCTATGACTGGGCGTCAACCAGATGAATTAGCCCCTACATTGATTTTCTTTTTGAGGCCGGCTTTACCTTCGCATTTCCTGCTGAGATCCCATGTCTCCAAGTGGGCCTTTCTTGGCCAACCATGACCGTCAGCTTTTTAGAGAATCTCGCTCCTGTGTCGTAGGACTTGTAGCTCGACAGTCCACCGAGTAGGTTTGTTGTCCAGTTTCGAGTGTCCTCTTTCTTCTTCTCTATCACTTGGTTAGGCATTCTCATCTTTCCCCTCAACCTTATTTCTTCCCTTCTGAGCTTTCTCCTTCAATTTTCCTCCTTAAAATTTGATGTTCATGAAATGGTGTTAGAGAATGGCTTCCTAGTTATTCTCATGATTTCATGATCTAGGAAAATCTTGAATAAAAGAAAGATCGAAAAGGTAAGTGGCTTACGTCTTTGGATTCATGTTAAAAAGTCTTTATCCATCATGCTTGAATAATCTTGCTACAATAAAATGGATGCACGAGGGGTTCAAATCCTTTTAATTAGAAATGATGAACGCCAAGGGCATGATTGAGTTTCCACAACTCCAGCTTTCTACCCTTCCAAGCGGATGAACCGTCTCTACTTGAATCACCGCCAATATTATTGTTGAATTGTTGCTTATAATAAATAATGCAATGAACTTTCGTCCACATATGATGGTGGTGGGTCCAACAATGACCACCACTATTATCGAGGCCAGTCGTGACATAGGGGTCACAATCGAGGCTCTCAACTTTGTCATCTGAAAAAGGTCGTAGATGTTAGAATTGCATTGATGATTACCCCACCACCATTGCTTGCTCGGACCTTGTTCAAACTGACACCAATTAGTTTTTGTCGCATTGTGGAAAAAACAAGGTCCATCCTTATCGCAAGGCATCAATCCTTTTAGTATTCAAATCGTGCGAGTGTCAATGTGTCCTGATAATGTAACCACAAATTCGATCACCCCAAAAGCTTCTGTTAGCTTCCCCATCGTAACAAATTGTCAACATCAAGTCATTTTCATTTCACCATCCTCCTCGCTACTCCATCACCACGTCTTCTCCTCGAGAGACATCCGTCTACTTAGCTTCTTTCTATAGCCGATATATTCAACAAAATAGCAATTCCTCATGTGATGCGACCTAATGTCTCGTTTCATTTTTCTTGTATTTTTATTTATTTTTGTAAATCCAAAAGGGGTACGCTTTGGAGGTGGATAAAGAGTAGCAACTTTTAGGTGAATTTATGCCTCATAGGTGGTATTGTTAGCCATGTGAGCCCAGTGCGAACAATTCCTACAATAAATGTTATTGTAATGTTTGATATGTCAATAAAAGTTATTGGTTTATTTTACTTCCTGTCTAAAATTAAGAGAATGAATGCACTATAAGGTCCCTATGTACAATTAGGGTTATGTACCTTGGCTGTCTTGATATCATAAAGCTGTTAATTCAATTGTTGAATCATAGAGGTTGGTGCTTGGATGAATATCTAAAGAGTTAGATTGAGGACTCATCAAGCACCGTCAAATGATTGTCAAGATGTGATCTGCAGCCTGAGTGGGAGATGGCAATCCTATCTCTAAAGGTTGATATCTGACCGACCTCTTGATGTAGGTCCTCTGCATGGGAATAGAGATTCGGGGGTGTCAGATAAGTTAGATCAAAGAGTTGACTTAGCGAGATCGAGATAACCAAAGACCTATGTCGTATGCTGTCACGATGTAGGCACGCATCCTCTGACCTGAGACAGATGTATTGCTATATGTCTGAGTATGTATATTTGCAGACCAATGGGTTTATGGCCTAATCAAGGTCTATATACTGGCGAGCTGGCGTGCATGTAAGGGCATATGAGTGATACGATCTCTCAAAGGGATCATCATGGTTATTAAGGCGGCAAGGCGACAAGGCGTTACACCTGGGCGCCTAGACGCCTAGGCGTTTTCAAAGTGGCATCAAGAAATTTCAAAAATATTGCATTTGGATGCTAAATTATTAAGAAATTATATCGCATTTCAAAAATACGACATGTATATCACATTTTCAAAATGTGCAATGTATATCGCATTTTGTAAATGCACAATGTATATCGCATTGTGAAGATGAGATATCTGTGTAGTGTGCATGAAAAATAGTCACCTAGGCGTCAAGGCATGGCTAGGCGCACCTAGGCGGTCTCCTAGGCGCCCAGGCGACCCAAGGCGCACGCCATTTGCTATAAAAGCAAGGCGCTCGTTCTAGGCGCACGGCCTGGGGCGCCTGGACGCCTAGGCGACCGCCTAGGCGCGCCTAGTAGGGGTGTAAACGAGCCGAACCTGAGCGAACCAACCCAAGCTCGGTTCGGCTCGTTTAGCATACTTTCAGGCTCGGGCTCGGTTCGGCTCGATAAAATGAAAACTGTAATCCGGTTCGGCTCGACTCGAGTAAGGTTCGTAAATGTTTGGTTCGGCTTGTTAAAGGTTCGTTTAAGAATAAATGTTGTGCATGTGTTTCTGTTCAAAGGGAAAAACCGCAGTTGCAGGGGAGGGTTTTGTGGGATTTCGAGAATAGGGAATATGGACTTAGGGAGTAGATAATTGGATGGGTTTGGAAAAATAAGTGAATGCCCTTATGCTAATATATAATGTATTTTTTCCTTGTATATATACAATATGTATGTATATATACTTTTATATATGTATGTATGTAATCGAACTTTTAACGAACCGAACCTATGTTTTTGAGGTTCGGTTCGTTTATTTAATCGAGCCCAAACTCATGTTCAGGTTCGGTTCGTTTATTTTCGAATTAAATCTGAATCGAACTTTTAGCGAACCGAATCTGAGCGAATGTCGAACCTGAGAAATTTCTGACAACCCTAGCACCTAGGCGTGTGCCTTAACATCTATGGGGATCATACATGTTCACTGTCGAACTAGAAGACATGAGCTCACTCATGAGGTATTGGGATGTATGAAATTCCATGCATGGTCGTCTTGCTTTGGAAGCTTGACAGAATTTATAGGTATGATATATGCTTTTGGAATGCATATGATCGATACCAAATCCCAATGACTAAATGAGAATCTTAATGATAAAACCCTGAAGAAGACAGTCTAATGTGATCTTAGACTTCGGGTTTATTCTAGGTCTGCCAGTATGCAGGATGTACATGTATTGGGAATACCTGAGGGTGATGTGATAATAAACGATTGTATAACCATGACGCTTTCATTCCAAGGGAGTGATGAAACATGTCTGGATTTTAGTGACTCCTCTCAGTGGAGAGACACAATCTAATCTTGGTCCAAGAGTTGGACATTGGTCTGAATGAGATTCAGATGCAATGAGAAGATTAGATCTACGGACTTGATTTAATCAAGCATCTATGAGAGGTCCCTGAGATCTGGATTTGAGATATGATCTCAATATCCAAGTCACTATACATGGATCGTACAATCGTCCTGTCCTTATCTCCAACTATCTACGGAGAAAGCACATTATTGTTGAAGGAGTTCAAGAATAGTTCCTTTGATGAATTATGTATACAAGCAACATGATATTGATAATTGAATGAGATTTAATTATCAAGAATGATATGAATGAGATTCATATTATGAGAATGATTATCATAGATAATTAAATGACATTTAATTATCAAGGATATGAAGAATGTGGATAATACTATCCATGCTATCCATAATATCAATGTATATTATAAATATGATTTTGGAGAGAGCTCATTTGTAAATAATATTTTATAATTGGTTGTTAATGTGAATTGGATTCACATTAAGCAATTAATTAGAAATATAATTTACATTTTTATTTGGGTTGTGAATGTGATTCACATTTTTTCAATGGCATGATTGAAATATTCGCTAATTAATTTGGAATTAATTTAATGAATATATTTGCAATAAATGTTGTTGTAAATAATTAAAAGATAATGGGTTTTTATCTCATAAAATAAAGAAGATAAATACTCACCTAATGGAGAGGTGGCGTTACCCATGAATTATTCGAAGTTGACGCCCCATCTTTTAAGTGGAGGTTTTTATCCTCTTTATTATCTTGTGTTAATTAATTTTATTAAGTTCAATTATGTTGATGATAATGCAACATATATTTAATTTAATATAAATTAATAAGTTGTTGCTTTATTAAACAACAATGATCATGACCATTGATTAAAAACACAACTCAATCTAACCGTTGATTTTGTGTATCCAATGGATTGTGATCCATGGACTCCCAAACTACTATATAAGAAAGGGCAACCCTAGCCCCTCAAATACACGTCTAATCTCTCTCTCTCTCTCTATCTTCATTCTCACGCCCCATCTCTCTCTCTCTCTCTAAGTGTGGCCGTCCACCTTGGGAGTTGAGAGAATTGCAGTCATCGCTACTCCATCGTGCTGTCGCCTCGATTGCTCGTGGATCTTCGTCTTCCTTGGTGCTTCTAGCACTAGTAGAAGTCGTCGGATTTCGTTTGACGAAATCATGAGATTCATTGCTTGGATCTTCATCTTGGATTGCGGGAAGCATGCATCTCATCATTACGCCCGCGAGTGCCTTCTTCGTAGATCGAACTGGAATCAGGAGGATCTCTTACTTTAGAGATCAAGTGATCACAACCACTGTTCAAGAGGTATTTCTAATACTCTGTGGTTAGATGAAACGATCCAAGAAATGTTCTTGGATCATATGATTTCATCATATGATTTAAAAGTTTTAAATTCCGCTGCACCGAGCAACTAGTACGACTAGTCGCTCCTATCGCATTGGATGCGATCATTACGCTTCCTTGATGCGCTTAAGGATTTCCCGTATCCTTCAGGTATTGCCTCTTTGTATAAAGTTATTATTATGTGTAATGAAAGGCATTGAACACTATGATTCTTGGTTAGCATCATGGCCTCAAATTTCAGCGAAATTCGGTCGAATTTCTATCGAATATCGATATCCAGTCGAAATCAAAATTCGATCGAAATGACTGAAATATGGAGGTCCTAGTACAAAAAATGACCGAAATGACCGAAATTTCGGTCGAAATTCCACCGAAATTCCATCGAATTTCTGTTTTGGTCGATACCGAAATGGTGACCGAAACCGACATTTAGGGCCTTGGTTAGCATTAGGCTTAATGTTCGTCCTCTTTTTTAGATTCTTTCTCTTAATCCTTCACTCTTGTCCTCCACTCTTTTCTACTACCACTACACTACTTGGCTTGCTTATCGTCCTTGTTACTCCTATTCATGGTATGAAAAATCTATTCTCGAGGCACTCGAGGCATACACATCGAGGTGAGGGGTTCCCCCTCGAGGACATTAGGTGTTTTATTGATGTGTTTTTGCTTTTTGAAACATTTTGTAGACGATTTTAATGCTTTACTTGGTAGTTTGAGAAGCTTATAAATGTTTTCTTATTTAAGATAGTGATTATAGAAGATGAATGCCTAAATCTGATGTTTCTTTCGTGTCCATAACTTTATATTTACCATTGATCGTGCCAACTATTTTGGTAAACTCTTATCATTTTACTCTTAACGAATGAATTCATAAATATCAAATACAACAATACTCGTAATGTAACCAGCTTTGCAATGTGTCAAACAAAACAAAATTGATAGGATTCAAGATTTCTCATTCTGCCATATATTTTATATTCATAATATAAATTTCTTTCACATATATTTAATCGTATTTTTATGTGCAATAACACTTCAAAGATATATATATATATATATGCATTGTTTAATTCTTTCGCAGCATTTACATGTTATGAATTCCTCTTTGATTGGATGAACATGTTATAGAAATGTATATGAAGTTGTTATATCTTTTGTTTTGGTATTCTTATCTCTATTATTTTTATCATATCTTATGTTGTCAAGTATAATATGTTGGGCATAAAACATATGATTACATGAGGATAGGGAGTATGCACCCAGGTGCATGTAATTCTACATGCACCCGGGCCTATAACTCCCATTTTTTTTACTTTTCCGAAAAATACCGCCATGTATATTCATCTATATATCCCTCCTGTATGTCATTCCAATTTCGTCAGAAACAGAGACCCCTACGTCCTCCATCCAGAACAGGTCGATTACAACAATTCTAAGACTGTTAAAATAATGTGTTCTAGATGGAGGATGTAGGGGTCTCTATTTCTGATGAAATGAGAATGGCATATAGGAGGAATATATAGATGAATACTACGTCTCACCTCGGTCTCACCTCGATTATGAGGAAAACACCTTATTTTGCCTTTCATTTTTTGAAACTCTGCTCCTATTTCTTCCTTCTCATCTCCGTTTTGTCCTCCCTAAGGTATGAGTTGCTGTAGGTGTGCAAGGTGGTGGAAGAGGGAGGACTCAGGATTTGATATCTTAGGTCTCTGAATGCTGCTTAATAAACATGGTAACGGATCATAACAATTCCGAATTCTGTGCTTCAAGAAGAAATTACGATTAAAATACTCAGGTCCATTTCTTAACAAAACCATGGTGGAGTACATCAGGAGATGACTCAACAGTAAAAAAATGTGTAATTAGTGCCGCTCTTTTTAAATTCATGGTGCTTATGAGAAGATCTCCACAAATGGTAATAGATTACGAAGAGAAGTCAACTTTGTGCTGAGAAGAAATTAAGGATAAACTAGTCAGGTCCATTTCTTAAAAAAATCAAGGTGCAGGACTGCCGTAGAACCCACAACATTAAAAATGAGTAATTAGTTCCGTCCTTATAAAATCACGGTGCCCTCTCGCTTTATTCTTTAAAATAGATAATAGCTGGTACACTTTTTTAATACTTTATTTTTGAATCTTATTCATTTTCTTTCTTTGTGCCCTATTATTGCTTTGGCTTGTCACTTTCTTTTGTGCTCAGTTTGTGGTTTTTCTTCTTCTGAATTACAGGAAAACCATGAAGAAGCTGCTGAAGAGTTACCAAAGAAGGTGAAATTCTTCTTTAGTGCCGCAGTGGAAATGTGGGATGCCGAGTTTTATGTTAAAGTTGATGACAATATCAACCTTGACCTAGGTAAGTTACTGTTTGAATTTGCAGCTATAATGATGCATGCCTGATTCTGATGATGTAAAAATTTATTACTTGTAATGAGATAGAGAATATTTTCATTTTTATTAGATGGATTGACGGAGATTCTTGAAAAGCACCGGGGGCAACTTGGCACTTACATGGGATGTATGAAGTCGGGGGAGGTCATTGGTGAAGTGTAAGTTCAATTCACCATTAACTAATAGACATCCCTGTTTCCACTAAACTTTAGCTCGCTTCTTATGAAGTTCTCTTCTCCATTTTTAGATATTGAGAAAGTAAACAATTGTTACCTTTCTCCAATTAATGAGGTCACTAGTGTTAAGTGCTTGAGATTCTAGTTTATGATTAAGATTGTATGCAAGGTTATTGATTTGTCTTAGACCAAATTCATGTAATATTTTGGAGTTACTCTTTTCAAAAAAATTATTTCAGATTCTTTCATTCTTGAAACTCACATCTATTATATATTTAGACAATGGAACTACATACCTAACAGATGCGATTTATGGATTCTAAAGAATAGTACCTTCACACATTGAATGCGATTTATGGATTCTAAAGAATAGTCCCTTCACTCGGTCATTAGGTAGAGGGTAACCCGAACGATCGAGCGGTACAAAAGGGTAAAAGAAAAATTTCACTAGGCAGAGTTCATCAAAGCAAATCATAAATCCTCAAAGAGGATTCAATAAAGTAGAAACCAAAAACACCCTTGACCTGGAGACGTGATGTCGAGCGTACTTTCCTCTTAAATTATGCAGTCAGTGAAGGCCGCTATATAGTTGGGAGAGTCTTTCTATTAATATATATATATATTTATAGATCCTACTCGGCGATGCTTTTCATATAGAAATATAATAGTTAATGTTGTCCATGCGTGTCAACTTCAAAGGAAGGAATACCTTTTCTTTTGGGGACTCCTATGCCCCCCGTTCTCTCGAACCACCCAGCATTAATATGTATGGGGGCAAGGATTTCATTTACAACGTCATACTCTATATAATTTCTGCCTAGCACTTGTTGAGTCCTTTCCTTCTATTTGGTAATAATTTCCTTGAGATATGCACCATCGTACTAACTCCTGCGTCTTCCTTGATAGTTCTACTGAAAGTTCATTGTGGACTATTCCACTACTGCAATATGGTTTTTGGTGGAGAGAAATTTAGAGGAGAGGAAGATGTGGAAATGCACTGGTTGTACGAGATTTGGGAGCAAAAATGCTGAAATGGGTGGTGGGAGAATGAAAAAGGAGAGTGTTGGAGTATTTGATTGTCCACCATATGAGTTATAGGAGGGTAAATGGATCCTGTAGAGATACATTTACCCCATCCATATGTTTAGTCTCACATCTACCAATGTTGGGACTTTGGAGGCTCTGTGGAGTCTATTAAGGAACTTCAGACCTCCTGAATCCATTGAGATAGTGCAATGCAATAATATGTCCCTTTGAGGGTTTCTCCCGTGGTTTCATCCCGCTCCTTAGGGAGTAGGGTTCCACGTTAAATCCCGTGTGTTCTTTAAGTTTTATCTTTATTCTGATAAGCTTCCGCATTCTCTATTTTTTAACATAGTATCAGAGCAATTTGATTCTCGATGCATTTACTTCATTATTTTATTCGAGATTCGATTTGTGTTCTTAAAAGATTATTATTCTGTGTAATTCAAGTTCATGATCATTCAAGAAAATTGTATGAGTTCTTTTCGAAACCTAATTCGTCGTCATCACTGATCTTGGTTTCCAAAGATTCAGTTCCGATTTTGCTTCGGTAGCTTTCTGGGTTTTCATATTCTATGTTCAAAGTTCTCCAATGCCTTCTTCGCGGCTGTCGCAATCCCTTAGGCGCATTCAACTGTCCAGGGAGCGCCTTCCTTCTTCGTTCAAGCACATGGCTGGAACTCTTGATCTGGAACATGATGTAGAACTCTCCTTCCACGATCTCCATGGCAGCGAGCTTATCCGCCACGTCTTCTCTTGGTTCTGGCGCAAGGTTGGATCTCACCCTGACAGAGCCGCAGATCCCAGGCTTTGCCCTCCTTCCACGATCTCCAGGCCAACGGACTTCTCCCACCTTTAGCCGCCTATCTTCAGGCGGAGGCTCAGTACCTCATTCCATCCTCGTCAGATGATCCCCAACATCCCGTGAGGCCGTGAGGGTACTCAAGTGGTATCCTCGAGGGAATGGGTTCCCAAGCGGGGAACCCTAGAGGCAGCCCCGACCTCGCGAGATCTCCGAGTGGCGCTTCTCGTGGCTCCAAGGTGGCGCTACTCGTGGCGGCATATCAAACGACGATGCAGTACATCGCACAGGCAACTCCTCTTACGTTCCCGGACGGAGCCCTCCTCCAGCCGCATACCACGCAGGAGACGCATGGCAGCATGCCACGACTCCCGTGCGCCTTCGGCGGTGCACTCTAGAGCAGCGAAGCCCGGAGGGCTCTCCAGGCAATGCCGAAGGTCCAGACAGTGTTGGCGATGGTGCACGTGCTCTCTCCCATCGCAAGTTTATCTCGAGGATTGCCCCCATCGAGTGGGGAGGCGAGTTCGAGTAAAATGGGGTTCCCACAGTGGGAACACTAAGGTATAACGGACAGAAAAATCAGTGGGCCCGGGGTTTAACAAAATTCTTTTGTTTTGTAAAGGCCCAAGTAGGCTGAAAATTTAAAAAAATAGAGAGACAGAAGCCCTTTTGGGCTGAGTTCTTTTGGGCCTCCTAGTCGGGCCAAGTTTCATTGTTCCAAAAAAATGTTGAAAAGAGGCACGTACAAAAGAAAAGTCGTACACAATTTTTTTTAAAATGACGATGAAAAGCTGTAAAGAAAAATGATGGAACGACTTATTAAAAAAAGGGTGTGTTTTTAAAAAAATGATTTGAATAGTCGTTAAAAAATGGTGAATGACAGTTAAAAAAATTAATTTGAGAAGACGGGAAAAAAATTATATCGGCATTTGAGATGTTTTATTTTCTCCCCAATTTCTTTGTCTTCTCCCAACTTGGTCAACGCCCATGTTTTCCTACAAGTATGGGAAAAAGGGGGAGTATTATGTAGAGTCACATGTCTATTCAGATGTTCCAGATGCCAGATCTCCAAATTCCAGGCTAGACATATTTTCTAGACTCTGCAGTTCAGATTATCTAGACTCGACGTCATATGTTTCCGAGTCTTCTTCAGTTTTAGACACGCATATGTTTGCGATCATTTTCAGATGTGCTGATGTTTGCCATCTTTTGTAGTGGTCCTCATCATTCTTCTTATTTTGTCGGTCAGAGTTTTCATGTGAGTCATAGGGACTCCAGAGTAGACAACCATTCCCTATGCCATGTTGGTAAGTGTTTTCATGTGGTATCATAGGTACTCCAGAGTAGAGTACCTTTCTCTGTGCCAAATGGGAAAGACCAGTTCTCCGACGAGGAGACTTTTCAGACTCCATTCTCTAGCGACCGTGAAATTCGACGAGGATTGCACTTCCACGGCCTTTTTCCAGTTCGGCCCTTTTCAGAGATGGAGCCACGGTTGTAAAAGTCGGCCGACTAGGCCGATTAGTCGGCCCGACTAGTCGAGTAGGTGGGGTCGGTCCTTAGTTGGTCAACCCGACTAATCGGGCCGACTAGTCCGCCTAGTCGCCCGACTACAAGGCCGACTTTTACATAGAGATTTTTTATTTTTTTAGTTTTTCAATTTTTTAAAAGCAAACTTATTCTAATATGTTTAATGTTATATTTAAAGATAATTACTTCTTTTATTTCATTATTATAGTATAAAAAATATACAAATCAATACAAATACATAAGAATATGTGTATAAAAATTGATTTATATATTTAAAATAAATAAAAAATTCAAAACCGACTAATAATCGACTAAATCCGATTAGTCGCCCGACTGCCGATTAATCCTTAGTCAGTGACCCTACCGACCGAGTACCGACTACTGCTTTCTGCAACCTTGGATGGAGCAATTGTCCACATGTTGTGGCGGGCCAGAGTACTCCGACGAGGAGACTCTTTTCCAGTTGCAGTGACTCTGACAGACGCAGTTCAGAGCACATGCTCTCCGACGAGGAAATTCAACAGACTCACACTCCAGCCTGTTGTCCTCCTCGCCTGCATAACATGAGAAGCAACGTCCTCGACAACAGCCGTTGGTTGTGCGCGTTGAGTTGATATTGTCTGTAGTGTCATGTAGCGTGAGTTGAGTTTCTTTCTGTTTGTCCAAGCTGAGTATTGCATGCTCCAGCTTGAGGGGGAGTGTTGGAGTTTTTGGTTGTGCTCCATATTAATTGTTGGAGGGTAAATGGATCTTGGTGAGATCCATTTATCCCATCCATATGTTTAGTCCCACATCTACCAGTGGTGGGACTTGGAGGCTCTATGGAGGCTATATAAGGAGACCCAGACCTCTTGTATCCACTGAGAAAGTGCAATGCGACATATGCCTATTTGAGGGTTTCTCCTGTGGTTTCATCCCGCTACTCAGGGAGTAGAGTTCCACGTTAAATCCCATGTGTTCTTCAAGTTTTATCTTTATTCTGATATGCTTCCGCATTCTCTATTTTATAACAGAGAGAATACTAGAGAAACTCCAATTTATTTTCATCCTTAACAACCTCAAAACGTTGAATCTAAGCCCCTTTATATTGAGGGAAATAAACGAAAATCTAATCCCTAATTTGTCTCTCTAAGTTACTTTCATGACTAAGTAGAAATAACATTAGATCTCGTCATTTAGATAAAACCAAATTTAAGCTAAATTGAACAACACAACCCCTAATTAAACTCTAATCGGATAAAATCAAAGTTACGACAAATTCGAAATCAATCAAGATCCTAATTTTCCCTAATTCCTAATTTTATGCTGCATCAGCTTTCTGTCGTTATGAAAAAATCCTCTCTCATGCACTGCGTAATCTTATGATTATGGGCGCAAATGCATGCCATGATGTTGTTGAGCCCGTGATGAAAGAATATATGATGTCCATAAGGTGTGGCCCAAGTTATTCATGCGACCCTCCTCAAGTTATCATCAATTTGGAGAGGGCGCCATTGAAGAACTTATATAACGCATGTAGTGGTGCCCATTAAGCAATTGCAATTTTTCAAGAATTATTCTTGTCGTAGTTGAAGAGAATTGTTTTTCTTTTCCTTCAAATTAGTGTTTTCCTCCACTGCATGTAGAAAAGGAATAAATAAATCAATCAAATTACGAGAACCCTCGTAAAGTGCTTCTTTTGGAGTTAAACTCCTATTTGTCCATACTTTGAGAAAAAGGATTACTTGTTTTTCATTCCCATTCCCATAGGAATAAATACTATGATTCGCATTTCGAACAAGCATGGATACAACATCTATAGGATAACTTACATCTTGAGCTTTCCTTTTCCTATTTGAGCATTCCTTATATAAATATTTCTCACTAGATGATGCGTATGCAATATTTCTGCACCTTCAATTAAATCAATTCTCCCTCTTTGAGTGAAGAGCTTGCCCATAAATTCTCCATAGCAGCAAGGTTTCCCTAATTTTAAAGAAATGATTTTTATTGGAGTCTCAAGAACAAATCCCCTTAGGATTTTCTCACCCATCCTGCGTCAGTAACATGGGAGCCTAGAGGTTGTAGCGGCGATGCTGCTTGTAAATTAGGAGGCTGGTTCATGGAAGCTCACAATTGTTGCCTCGTGATCGGGGGATGTCTTTTTGCGCGGGAGGAGAATGCAGTAAAGACGTGATTTGCATCACCAGAAGCAAATGCTTCTTGCATTGGCAGGGTCGGGTGCTTCAGCATCGACACCAAAGATGACGGAGGATCATATATAGGTGATGCTTAATTTCCGTAGGAGATGGTTGTTCACGATCTTCTCCAACGACAAATGCTCATGTTGTGGTGATTGAGGGTCCTCGGGAGATAACTGTGGAAGCCCCATAAAGGGCTGCAACAACGGTGTGAGTCATGGTGATGTTGCTTGAAGTGTCAGCGAGCAAGTAAGACATGATGGCTGGGGGTTTGATCTTCTTTGTCGGAGTGAAGTTGCGACGCTGATTAGTGTGACCAAAGTTGCAACGAATACAACAGTGGTGCCCGCACGTGGAGGCAAAATACCTCCAGGGTTCGCATTAGTGTTAGAGGTAGTAGCGTGAAGGTTGTGGTCAGCGTTGCAGGTGGTGGATGTAGCTGCATTAGTGGGCAATCTTAATATGGTTGTCATTCTTGTTTTCTTTTTCTTTTAGATTTATGGTGCTCTTTGTACATGGAACCACCTTTTATTGTTATTGAGCAAGCAATGTCTTTTTTAACTAAGGGCATTAGTAACAAATTCTTCAACTTTCTTGTGTGCATTGCAGACAAAATTCTCTTGCCATGTGTGTCCTCAATCGTCTTGAAGGATCGTTAAATTGTGAGAACGACGTATGCGATTTGTTTTGATACCAATTGATGCAAATAAGGTTTTTGTGGAAAGAAATTCAGAGGAGAGAGAGAAGGTAGAAACATGTCGGTTGCATGGGATTCGGGAGCAGAAACATCGAGATTCATGGAGGGAGAGGATGACAATGAGAGAAAATGGAGAAACTCCAATTTAAATTTCAATTTTAATTGCCTCAAAACATTTACCTTACTTCCCTTTATGTAATGGGATGGAATGAAATAAAAGGGAAACTAATCCTTAGTTTTGCTCCATAAATTATTCTAATAACTAATTAGAGATCACACGAGATTTCTTTCTACAACATTAATAAAGCCTTCTCCCCCATTAAGTAGGGTCTGCTACATGGATTCTTTGCCTCCATCCAAATCTACTTTGGGTCATTCTCGAACTTAGATCCAAATAATTGAGATCCATTCAGATAGCCTCATTGCAACACTTCCTGGGCCATCCTCGCCTTTTCTTAGTCGGCTCTGTTGAGATATTTGTCTTGTTGTATCTGTTTCCTATTTCTATATTTCTCATGTACCTCTATGTAATTTGCCCAAGATTTTCTCTTGTATACAAGAGCCTTAGGGTCTCTATGAGAAGTACACGATTCTACTTTCCAACATCGTATCATAGTGACGGTCCTAGATCGAAGTTCCCATATCCCCAAAACCCTAATCCTACCCATCGCTCCCTTGGCCGCCGCCTGCCCGCCGCCCCTTGCTGGTCATCTTCGTCACTCCAGGCCGTCGCCGCTCGGCAGCTACTTCAGGCCGCCACCACTCGGCAGGCTCCATGCCGCTGCAGGCCGTTGCCCCATTGTTTGCGGGCACACACACCTGCTACGGAATCCTTCCTAGGCAGTCAGTCGGTTGTTGCTGTCTTCGGGGAGCTACCGGCTACCGTATGCAAGCCACTGTGTCGCTCGCTAGTCATCTCCAGGCTGTCGTGCTTCAGACAACATCCTATAACGATCTGACTTTGATCGGAAACCATGATTTCGGACATCTAAATCACGTTTTTCGGCCTTCACAACAAAGATTGAAGAGGATTGTTATATGAGTCTACACATACAACCACTCCTCCATATGATTGTGTAGACTCGCTTAGAATAGTTTACTTCCCAAGATTGTCCTGGTTTTCTGGCTATTTTTTTATCATGTTAGAGAGCAAGGGTGACATATTTTCATCGTTCGTTGCCTTCAAGGTCCCGACTCCCATTGTCAAGATGGATGGGACCAACTACGAGTTGTGGTCCATGTAGTTTCACACCCTTATGTAGTGCCATAACAAGGAGCACATTTTGACTTGTTGGAGAATGTAATAGAGTGGTAATTGGATCTCTCCAGGATCCAACTACCATCCACTCATATTTCGTCCCAAATCTACTATTTATGGGACTCTGGTCTGTCTGTGGGGCTATATAAGGATCCCCATATCCCTGTACTCACCGAGAGATTCAATAGAATATCTGACTCTTTGAGGCCTTCTCCTATGGTTTCATCCCGCTCATTAGGGAGTAGAGTTCTACATAAATCCCGTGTTTCAATGTTTATCTTTCTTTATGATTATGATCTTCTTATCGATTCGCTTTCGCTTCTTAGATTTTAACATGGTATCAGAGCGATCGATTCTAGGGTTTTTTTGAAGTTTTTTATCTGAGCGGTTTGATTATGCATTCTGATTGTATGGTTCGTTTTGTGTTTGATGATAAAATTCTAGGGTTCCTGATGGAATCCTACTTCTCCAAGATAGCAAGATTCAAAGCAAGCATGATCTCCTATGTGCACATCCATCTCTTCATCTCCGATCTGCATCCACAATTCTCCAGGATCAATTGTTCGATTATTATTCATATGGTTATAGTTATGAAGGTTCCACACAACTATCATCTTCCAAGTCCTCGACAACGGGTCTCCTCCAAGCGAGATCTAGGGTTTCATTCATCTCCAGGCGGAGCTCTATCTCCGTTCCATGCAAGGTTCTCGGTCTCCTGCCCTTCCGCTTGGAGGATCACTCCCTACACGAGATGGCGGTGCGATACTCAAGATTGTGCTAAAGCCTCTCAATGCAGTCTGTTGCAAGTGGAGGGGCACCCCTACACCATATACTGGTGGTGCGATACTCCAAAGAGGCTCCTCCTTCGCGCAATCCTCCCCTCCGCTCGACACTTCCTTGGGATTGACCAATCCCGCAACCAAAATGCACGATTAGGGTCGGAGGAGGGGGAAATCACCAATACATCATGCAAAGTCGTCGCGTAAGGCGGAGGTGCTAACATCGGCAAACCCCAGGCAGCAAGGGTGCTCTTGCCTCTTCTCCAGCACTTGGCGACACCACCAAGCTTCTCCATGTCCCATCAGGGGTGCTCCTACATTTGGGATTAGGGTTCCTAACGAATGGGAACTCTAATATAACAGGTGAGTCGATCTACTTGATAAAATAAGAAAAAGAAAAGAAAAGTGTTAAGATAGTTTTCTGTATTGTTTAAATCTATTGTCATATTTATATAATTTACCCTTTGAGCTTTTCTCCTATATAAGGGAGCTCTAAGGTTAGATGGAATACATCTTGATCTTTTCCTTCCACATGGTATCAGAGCGACGGTTCTAGACTGAAGCCTGTGCCCTAGAATCCTATCCCCCCCAAAACCCTAGCCACCGCGGGCCTCGACCTTGTCACCCCCACCACCGCGGGCCTCATCCTCACCGCTGCGGGCATCACGCGGGCTTCAACCCTGCCGCCGCCGCTGCAGGTACTCTGCGCTGCAGCCTAGCCCCGCAGCTGCGGGCTTTCGCGCCAGCTCCGCGCATCTACACGTCGCCGCCCACGCGGTCATGCGTCGCCACCCAGCGCTCACGTGGGCTTCCACGATCATCGTCCCTTTGCAGGTGCATCGTCCCACGTGTTCTTGGATATCTAGGGTGTAACATGAACATCTAGAACCACCCTAGTTACCCAAAGAACTCTTTAGAAGAATGGAAGAGGTTGTGGTATGAGTCTACACCCACAACCATCTTCCTGTATGTCAGTGTAGACGCTGGTATTTCTTGTTGCTAGCACAGTCTTGAAGATAATTGTCATTATGTCTGACAATAAAGTGGACGTCCCATCCATGGGTGCCTTTAAAGGTCCTGCACCTATTGTGAAAATGGATGGAACCAACTATGTAGAATTAGTAACTTTTATTTAGTAACAAATAATTGGTTCTCGATTATACTGAACAACTGGTCTATATGTTCGAGCTCTTCAACGAAACATTAACTTGATCTTTAGAGCATTACATATTGTCATCAACTTTGATTACATTATTGTTAACTTGATTTTTAGAGCAACAAGTTGTGATCAACTTTAATTATCAGATAAGTGTGATTAGTTATGGATGAATAAGTTTTGACCGGAGAACACTATTCACAGCTTCATATGGATGTTCAGAGTTTCCCCTGTGGTTCTGTTAGTTACTGTTTGTATATTTATTTTTCACCTAGAGTTAATGTACCTCATAGTTTTTACTGTTTGCCAGTATTTTATAGCGGTTAATTAATTACTCTTTTTTTAACTCTATTCTTCTCTTATAACGTGGGAGTTTATGTCTTTGAGGGATGAGCAAGTCAAGTAAATAAATATTCGTAATTTTTTTAAAGTGATCTGCTACGATTACCAATATTGATGTCAGACAAACATTAATAATAATAATAATAATAATAATAATAATAATAATAATAAACGTGGTACTGTATATTTATCCATCCGATGTACGTCTCAAAATATATTTTAAATTCTCGTAATACATGTTGATAACAGTATAATGATGTTATGTATTTATTAAAGTGTTCTAATATTATGATATGGTTATTAGTTTTAGAAATATAATGGTTTAGTGACTTTTTTTTAAATAAATATATAATGACGCGCGATATTATTTCTTGCAAATTTATTTTTTATACTTGAAATGGGCATGTTATATTCGTTGAATTGTCTTTAACAACAATGTGACGGTACATATATATAGCAACTTATCTGTTGATTATTTCACAATTGTAACTAATCGTCACGAATTTGTACTAAAAAATAAAGATGTTGATATCTTGAATTCTAACCATCTGATACAGGTTGAAAAACCCCCCGTATGCACCCCATCCTGTCGTATCATGCCCCAACAAGACAGAGGTCTCATTGTACGGGAGCACTAAAACTCCATAGAGTTAGGGCTCCCAGTATCCTATGTATTCTTTCTTTCTCCATTTACACATATACACACACGTACATACGTGTACATGTACACACATACACACACATGTATAAAAACACATACATACACACCCATATATACACGATATATTCACATATACACATACATCATTACATAAATATTTACACAATTTTTTAAAACAAATAATTATGTAAACTTGCGATATTACATGAATGCTATTGCAAATCTCTTGGATGTAAACCACTAGACTAATATGTAAAATCAAATAATTAAATGTAATTTTTGATATTACATTTATTTAGTAACAAATAATTGTAAATAATTATTTAGTAAGAAACATCCACATGCTAGAAAATGAATGAAGTTGAATTGGAAGAAAGCCTCCTTTTAATTTGAAACCATAATTTTACGTGTATAAAAAATATATATAATTTAATCGAACTTGAACATTCTGAAACGTATTTTATACTACGTTTAATTGCGTTAAGATTATCAAACTAAAGCCTGAAGTCCAGTATTTAGTCCATTTAATAATCAATAAAATATTTTTTGAATTATTATGGAAGGAACACTGTTAATATTTAATACTAGAGTTTTTATCATTTGTTTCCCTCTAAGATATTGCAATATCAGTTATGTCCCTCCTTTTTCGAGAATATTAGTTGTACCATTGACTTCTTGTCGTTCTATCACTTGTGCCCATCCGTTACTTTGACCGTCAATGAGTTGGATCTAACCATGTTTTTTAAAACCATGATTTGGGTAAGAGGGGTTAACTAAAATCAAAAGGATCACCCCCAAATTATAAACCACAATCAGAGATGGAGAATATGACGAAGCAAGGAGACTTATCCGGCCACATCACCCTCCAGGTTCATCATCATTGGTGGCCGAAGAGAATTCAATTACAAGTCACGACCATCCTCCTCGATCCTCCTCGGTCGGGGTCTATGCTTTCTTCTTCTATGATCAAAGGCTGGGGGCATAGGAGGGAGCATGTGGCCTGGGAGGAGGTGGATGGGAGGGTTGTGTGGTGGTACGTATCGAACAGAGGAGGTCTGAGAGGCCGGGGGAGGAGGAGGAGGCTCTGGGCGGAGGGAAGAGGAGGACGAGGGTGGGGGTGGGGGGAAGAGGAGGTAGAGCCCGGGGGTGGAGGAGGAGGCGACGAGCAGAGGAGGAGGGGGAAGCTGTGAATAGAGGAGGAGAATGGGGGTAGAGAGAAGAGGTTGTGGGTGGGGTAAGGAGGAGAGGGGGTGAAGGGGGAAGCTACAGGCACAGGAGGAGGTTGCGAGCAGAGGAGGAGGTTGCACGTAAATGGGTGAGGAAGAGGAGGATGTTGGGGGAGGAGGAGGATTCTGTGGGCAGGGTGGAGAGAACATGGGCGGATGGGGAAGTTGCCCAGGAAGAGGAGGAGGTTGCTGGCGGGGTAAGGAGGATGGGGCTGAAGGGAAGGCTCAAGGTGGATGGATGATGAGGTGGAGGAGGTCGAGGGCAGAGGAGGATTCTGGGGGCGGAGGAGGAGGTTGCGGGCAGGGTGAGGAGGACGGGGGCGGAGGTGTGGTGGCGGAACAGGGGGCCAGGTGGAGCTCGGGGCAGAGGAGGCTGCCGGAGAGCTGGGGGCGGAGGGGAGGAGTTGGGGAGGAGGAAGAGAAGGGTGGAAGAGGAAAAAGATGATGGAGGAGGAAGAGGATGAGAACTTTTTAATCCTATTTTTTAAATTTAATTCTATTTGTATCCTCGTAGTTAACGTCTGTTTACATTGGTTATGTATAGTCACTAACTCGCGAGGCGCACGTGATAAAACAAGAAATTGCAATGTCTGGAAGAGGCACAATTATAAAAACCCATAATATCTATTACTCTTACTATTACTGAGTTTCTGCCAAACCTGTTGCCACGTGTCTACCTGTATTTCCTTTTATATATTCATACCTCCTTACGCCTCTTTCTATCGATATTTTCATGCAAAGCCCATTACTCCATAACGTCACCTGTTTGTTTTCCTTTGTTTCTCTTGCCAGCTGGCGAAAGCAGGGTTTTCTTATCGAGGCTGTCTTACAGCTGGCGAAGGCACCTTTTGATATCTTTTTTGGCCATTGATTTGTTATCAACAATGTTGTGTTTCCTTTTTTACTGTGTTTATTATATGTACGATTGTCGGTTGTTAATGTGGATCATGTGTGCTCTTTCTTGTGCTTGAATATACGTTCCTTTGATTAATCTGTAGATTCCTTGCAGAATAGAAACAATATGAATATATTTTGGATATAGTATCCGTAAGAATGTGGTCGAATGTGCATATGATATATTGTGTTTTTGTTCCTTTTTAAAAAATTATGAATTCTCTTTCCTAACTATATAGGTATTATTTTATTTTATTATTTTATTTTGTATGTATTGTTTCCTTTGGTTGAACGTAGATTTTTTTTTATTTATTTGATTTTTGTATCTATTAAAAACTCCAAGTAATGATAAAAATTTTTTATCGAATAAATCTTTTTTGTATATTGGAATGAATGTTTGACGAATTCTAGATTTTATATTTATCCTGATTATTTTATTTAGCATATATATATATATATATATATATATATATATATTGAAATCATGTAACAATCAGTTTGTGCTTATGGTTTAAACACTGTTCCCTTTTTGAATTTGAGCCTTTAAGATATTTTTCCATATTTTCTTTGATGAGGCAGTTTGGTATTTCCAAGGAAAACTTTGTGCAACCATTATGTTTTTGAGGAGAAATACCTGTATTAATAATGGCAATGATGAGTCGTATCTAATATGTTGTTATAATAATATAAATCCTTAAAGATTATATGTGGATTGCAACGAACTTATGGTTAAAACAACGTTTTCTTGAAGAAACCAAGTCCTGGAAAAAATCATAAATTTTTTCGAGGTAATTTGTTTCTCATAATGCAACCATCAAGTGTTTAATGAGCAATAAATATATCGATAGAAGCAATTACGAATTGTTGGTGGTGTCCTTTTTTTGAAGTTGGATTCTTCATGTGTTATTTTTTAGATTATGGAGCCTTTTTTTGAAGTTGGATTCTTCATATGTTGTTTTTTAGATTATGGAAATTACAAGTTAATTTGGATTTCCTTTCAATATTACATTGTCGGCAATTTATGTTTAGGATTTAATACTATTTTCTTAATGAATCAGAGTCTCTATGATACTACACGTATATCTGTGTTCCCCTCATTGGATGACGAAGTAATCTATTTTTGCAATGAAAAATACTTTGCAACCATTTGATGTCTAAGTAGATACGATTATATCAATAGAGGCAATTATTGGTTGTTGTTGGTACGCTTTTTTTAAGTTGGATAACTCGTATGTTGCTATTTTTTTAAGATTATGAAAATTATGAGTTAATTTGGATTCACTTTCAATATTGTATTGCAAGCAATTATTGTTTATGGTTAAACACTATTGCCTTACTGAATCTGAGCATCTATGACATTATACGTATGCATTTGTTGCCCCTCATCAGATGACGAGGTAATCTATTTTTCAAATGAAGACTATTTTGCAGCCACACATGACATTACTAAACTATTATTTAATACTAACTTAGCTTTTAGGGCCTGTTTGGTTGCAGGGTTGGGCTGGACTGGGTTGGGCTGGATGAATAGAAATCTGTGAGGAGGAAGTACCCTTGTGAATAGTAACCAGGGTTGGGCCAACCCTGCCCAACCCTGCAGCCAAACAGGCCCTTAGCATCACCATGTAATTTGTACATATTTGTTCTTACTTTACATTATATTTAATGAACTTTGTATATTTCGATGTGCCTAATTATGGAGCTAACATATAATACTTATACATACATTTATGTACTTTTTTCCTGCGATTGCTTCTATCTTACCGTGTTATGCTATATTGTAATTTTTTTTATTTACAACTCCTCTAACAAATAAATAGTACGCCTGCAGCGAAGCGCAGGTATGCATCTAGTTATCTAGAATAGTGAGAGAACAGCGCTACTGCTTCCTTTCCAAGAAAACCGGGCCCCTTCAACTCAAGCTCTAGAGAGAGAGAGAGAGAGAGAGAGAGATGAGCGGAGGGAGGTTCCTGGGAAGCGTGGTTGCCGCGCGGGAGGGCGCGTACTTCCTCCAGCAATCCAAGGCCGCCGTGGGGAACCTCTTATCACGCGATCACGTAGCCACCGCCACCGCAACCGCCGCCGACCCCACCCCTCCCCCTTCCTCCTTCACTGCCGACGTCCTCCCGGAGGTCCTCCGTCACTCCCTCCCCCTCTCCCCTCCTCCCCACTCTCCCGCTTCGTCCTCCTCCTCCAAGTGGACCATCCCCTCTGCCCCCCCGCCGCGCAGCGGTGCCTCCCTCAACCCCATCTCGGCCTACATCTCCCTCCCGCAGGCCACCTTTGGCCCAAAGAGGTACGCCTGCAATCGCATCTCGAAGGAAACCCCCCCTTTTTCCCCCTTTTTTGATCTGTATTTGTGCTTGCACTCGAACGGATGGAGGTTCAATTTTGCTCCTTTTTGTTTGGAGAGTCAATTTCACTCAGTTGTGCTTTGTGTGAAATGGTTATCGAATCCGAGAAGATACTAAAAACTTATCCGTCCTATGCTGCGGCACGTGTGCCAATATACACAAGAATCTATATGAGAATCAGTGACTAAACTAGGATTTTTAATATGGGGGACCAAATGAGTTGCAACACAAGTACCTGAATATACAAAACTAAAAACTATGTCCTACCAATCGATTTGTATATAAAATTCTAAATTTTAGTAAGTAGATTTTTATGACTTCGCATAGCTTGTGAAATAAAAAAGATAATCATATTATAATATTTTATAATAGGAAGATAATCAAAATCTAAAGTATAAAACATAATAATAAGGCCCTGTTTGTCTCCAACCCCTGGAACAAGGAGCTAATTCTCCTCCCGACACGGTTTTCAATGGTACGACTATTCCACATTATTTCATCTTATTTCACTCTTATTCTTATCTTTATCCCACCTTACCTACGTTTATTTCAACTTATTCTCCTTATTCCTATCCTCCAGCCGAACAAAGAATAGACCCTTATTCTCCTTATTCCCCATCCTTGTTCCTGCTTATTTCCGAACCGAACGCACCCTAAGTAGATTTTATGACTTCGCATAGCTTGTGAAATAAAAAAAGATAATCATATTATAATATTTTATAATAGGAAGATAATCAACATCTAAAGTATAAAACATAAGAACGGTTGGATATACTTACATATGGTGACAATGTTTAAATCTTATTGCTACTATGCATATAAACCACTTTTATAGATTTTATATATTTGTCAAAGATGTAGTTATGATGGATGGAAGTTGCTACCTAATAGGAACTCTTAGATAAGATTCCTTATCTTTATTGTTTTATTCTTGTTTCTAATTTCTCAACTCGTTTTTCTTGCACTTTTATCTTCTCACGATGGATTGCACTTCTTGTCTGTTCATAATTCTTGTTTTTTTTGCATCTATTTTATTTCCAATTAAGCATCGATTCTCCAAATGACTCCCATTGAATCTATTTTTAAAAATTAAACATCGTAAAAGGGTAACTTAGTAATAAAATATGACATTCTGTTTGTTTCAAACAATAAAGCATTGAATATATTTTCTTGTGATGTTTGCAATTATTCAAGATCTATATAATCGAAAAAAAAGTATAGCAGATTTTGACCCTGCTGATAAAATTTTCTAGATCATTCCTACTGAAGAGGACATCAAAATATCAAATTACTAAGAAATAAACATGAGAAAACACCTCTTTGGGGAAATTAAATATAGAAAATGAGTGATACTTATTATAAGAAAGAGAAATGAAGAACTGGAGATAGATCACATTGAAGAGAGAGAGAGATTTGTTGATTGCTATTATTATTTATAATAAATAAAGAATTTTGTAAGTTACAATGGCATGGTAATATGTGATGTTTGGACATTGGTTCTTTCCGCATAAGGTTTTGAGATTTGACAAGAGCGTGAATTTTGATTCCCTCAAGTCTCATTAGGATTCTGAGTGGTTTGTAATTGGTATCTAGAGTCCTAATCGGTATTATTGAAGGTGTGATTCACACGAAGGCATTAGGGAGTCCAAAACGTCTAAGGCATCCGAGGCAAACAAGGTGCTATACATACCCTAATTTTATTAACTATGTCACGCACATCAAATATTTTTATTAAGATATATTTATCTTTCTTATACTTCATGTATTTTTCTATTTTTTGTTTCCATCATGTAATTTGCCCTCCAGGATTTCTCTCTTCTATATAAGAGATCCCCAAGGCCACATGAATAAGCAACTTATTCTTTTCTTTCTATAATTACCAACCATTCATCTTTAATCACCTTTCCCACCTCATGCAATTGAAATTTACTAAGCAACAATACCTATCAACATACGAAATCCCTGTTTGAGTGTATGCATGTGTAATGTGCGTGTAATGTATGTATGTGTGAGCATGTATGGCGTAACAACCACAAAGTTTTTTAATCTCCTCTATCATAAGTGGGGATGAAGACTCCATCCAACAGTGTAAGTCTCGCTGTCCGTTTAACAGACTTAGTAGGCAGGGGGATCAGGCTTTTCCTCATATAGGGTTTGGGCGTCCCTTGTGAAACAAAATCGGAAATTTCACGTACTTATTGAGTTTCACGACATGCATACATGTGTGAATATTGTAATTCATGTTTTTGGGCGATTGCTTCTTTATTCTTGATATCCACAACAGTAGGTATGTATGTAAATAGGATTTAGAACAAATACGTATTTGAAATTAAAACATAAATATGGATAGTATGTAGGAGCTTTTGCAAGCCTCTGCGTACTCGTACGTGGGATCTTCTGCCTTTTGCATCAAGGATGTTGTCCTCTACCCAAAATTTTGGAAGTTCATCCTCAGCTTTTCATTTCATCCGGTGCGAGGTAACTGTATCGTTAGTGTTCTCGTCTCAGATATTCTCCAGTATGTCTCCTCATACTCTTATCATTGTGGGCGAAATGCCCTATTTTGTCTCAGTTGCTCAAGGCAGGGTCACGCTCCATTGGTGGTGCCTAAGTCTAAACATGTTACCTAAAGCAAGACCATGTGCTAAGGCCTCTTTTTATCCAGAGGAACCTTGTGATTTGGTGTGTGCCTACTAGTGAAGAGATCATCCTCTCATTGTAGGTGGGATATAAAGAGAGAGAAATATAGGCTAAGAGGGCTTCGGTGGCTGGAAAAAGATTCTCTCTCCTTGGGATCAATGTGATGCTCTCTACTATAGTAGATCTTTTCTGGAGAACCGTGAAAGTGGATTGATAGGTCTCCATATGAGTTTTTCTCCTTTTGTGTACGTTAATTTCCCGTTTTTCATGGTTACTTCTTTGCTTGGTGATTTATGTGCCTTCACAATCTTCTGATCCGCATCTCTTGGAGAATGGAGAGATGCTTCCACATTGTGTAACGAATGGCATCAGTGTTTGAATCTTCATACAAATCCTATGTGAAGGGCTTGGGAAGCATGGCAATCTGCAAGCATTGATGTAGATGATGTGTGATGGTGGCACGGTGACGTGCAGATCACAAAAAAAAAACGATATTGGAAATGACACCGTGTGTGGCTTGCAGCGGTCACAAACTGTGACACATAGGAGGCATGCGAGTTCAATTATGCGATTGGAGAGTAATGAACAGTGTGCTTTTTGTTCTTGGTGCATCTTATCTCATGCCTCGAAACTTTGTATTCTGGGTTTTAAAGAGCATATTAATGGCCCATTTAATATAACTAATGGGACTTGAACTCACGACTTCTCAGTTTCTATTACTTATATACTTGATGTTGGCCACAGATTACATCTCAATGACCTAAAATTGCACGGCAGCCATGGCTGTGGATATTTACACACAGATTCAAATCCCTTTTTGAAATGAAAGCATATGAAATAGAGAGAGCACATGAAAGGTCTTTGATTTCATCATGGTGAGGCAGGAAATACTGTGGTGTATTTTCTTTATACAGATTTAGTGAGAGATTAGAAATGTCACAAACTCACATTCAAAAGTGTTTCCAAAACTTGAATGTGTTTCTTTAGTTTTCAATGGTATCTGTTCACACTTAGTTGCTTTGATTGTAGGTGGGAGCTTCCCCGGTTGGAACATGCAGTCATTGCATCCACTGCGAATGAGTTGCGCACTGATAGGTACAGTCGGGTGAGCCCTGAGAATGTGAAGGCTGTGGCATCAGTTGCACAAGGTATGGTCTTAATATGCACATGCTACTTGCCCTTCATCGGATCATTGAATATTCTTTTTCAAACTGGTTGGCTGTTTCTCAGATGATGCATTTTATAATGGTAAATTAAATGCTGTACATTATTCTTATTTTGAATTTTTTACAGTTATATCAGGATGCTTTTGATATGTGTTAGTTAAAATTGTATCAGACCTCACAAAAAATGCAGCTTACGTCAATGAAAATGATGTGCTCATCGTAGAGAAATTGCAAATTAAATTAATTGTATTTAATCAAACAGTATCTGGGTTTTATCTTTCGTGGAAAGGAAAAGGATACACTCTGGAGATTGGTAGCTACCGAAGAGCATATAATTGTCTTTTGGTATATTCAAGAGGCTGTATGATATCAACATCTTAAAAATTGCCAATATATGCTACTAACAATGTTTTTCTACCATATCTTCTCATAGTTGCAGGTCATAACAATTCTTTTGTATCTATAAGATATTACAACAACAACAAGCCTTTTCCCACATTAAGTAGGGTCTTCGTTGCCTCCATTCAGATTTATCTTTGGTTAATCTTGGGCTTAGATCCAAAAAACTAAGATCTCTTCGTATAATCTTATTCCAACACTTCTTGTGCCTTCCTCACCATTTCTTTGCCGGCTCGACATCCCAAAACTCGCATCTTCGAACTGGTTCATCAACTGACATCCTTTGCAAATGGCCAAACCACATTAAGCGATTTTCTCGCATCTTATCCTCGATCGGAGTTACACCAACTTTTCTTCTGATTGCATCATTTTGAATCTGATCTTTACGTGTGTGTCAACACATCCACCTTAGTATTTTCTTTTCTACTAATGACATTCTATGCTCATGTCTATGTTTCATCAGCCAATATTCAGATCCATAGAGCATAGCAGGTCTCACGGCTTCTTTGTAAACTTTTCCTTTGATTTTCAAAAGAATTTTCTCATCGCAGAGAATAGTAGATGCTCCTCTCGACTTCGGCCAACCTGTATTTACTTTATTAGTAACATCTCCATCAATTCTCCCATCATGTTGCAAAATAGGTCGCAAGTATATGAAAGAATATCTCTTCTGAGTGTTATCGTCACCAATGTTCACCTCAATTCCTTCGCCATTGCCTCCATCATAAGTACACTCTATATATTCAGTCTTAGCCCTACTTATAAAAAATCCTTTGGTCTCCAATGCATGTCTCCATACCTCAAGCTTCTCATTACTCCATCTCTAGTCTCATCAATCAACACAATATCAACAGAGAATAACATACAACATATCTCATCCTGAATGTGACTTGTCGACTTGTTCATAATCTTTTTTTTTTGAGGCTCGACTTGTTCATAATCAAAGTAAAAAGGAATGGACTCCTGCAGAATAATGTTGATATCGAACTAATCAGTCTTCCCAAACTGGATCGCTACACAAGATGAAGCCCTATCATACATATCCTTTACGAGGTTAATGTATAGGACATGTACATGTCTCTTCACCAAAACTCTCCACAATATCTCCTGTGGGACAAAATCATAAGCCTTCTCCAAATCAATGAAAATCATATGGAGGTTCTTTCTTTTAGCTCTATAAATCTCCATTGTTCTTCTCAGCTAGATAGGGTTATAAAAATACATTTGTCAAGGTGCTCAACCATCTTATCCCATGCTTGTCTTGAAAAAAAGCACTCGAAGAAAAAGGATGCTTGGTCGCACATAAGTGTGGGTGTTTGCTCAATGTGCCTACAGCCTAACCAATAATGATTCACACCCTACAATTACGATAGGTACCTTACAATCACCATTCCCTCGAAAAGAAAAGAAAGACAATTAACATCCTCTATCCCAAGTCCTCTTGGAATCTGCTGAGACCCATGTGCCATTGGAGAAGGTCGAAAGTCTCTTTCATTTGATAAATTAGGTGCCCTTTCTGCATGTATATCTTGTAATGGTTCGATGCTAGTTATATAATGCATTTGCTAAATGGGCCAAGTGACATCTGCTATGGACCCAACTGAGCAAACTGCTTAGGAAGATGGCATGCTTCTCTTCACATTTTGGGGTGGGGGCGGGGTGTATTATTTCTATGTTGATAATGTGCTTATTAGGCTGATTCTTAGATGTAGCACTTTTCTAAATTTCATGTA
Organism: Ottelia alismoides; assembly: GCA_037367405.1. Taxonomy (NCBI): domain Eukaryota; kingdom Viridiplantae; phylum Streptophyta; class Magnoliopsida; order Alismatales; family Hydrocharitaceae; genus Ottelia; species Ottelia alismoides. Next base: position 378,880 of record JAZKJV010011790.1, on the reverse strand, counting down.
TGATTATCTAATAGAACTTAATTTATTTGTATCTTGAGAAAATTCCCACGTTGTTAATTACACAATTTATACTCTATATGATATGTTTTTTCTTTTAATGTGATAATCTCCTGACCGAAAATATATTCTGTTATATCTGTTTTGAATCTGAGAAATCTCCTACATTTATTATTAACATAATTTATACTATGCATGGTATGTTTTTCCCCTAATGCTAGAACCTCCTGACAAAATATTTTCCATTTTGTGCTTAGTCGGGAAGGCGTCTGTTATCGCTACCATATTGATCTTTGGAGGAGCTACTTGTGCATGCTCTATAGCTACATCTAAACTTCACATTCATTCTGTAAGTTAATATGATGAAACTGTTAAGAATGTGAATTTTCATGCTATAGAAAGTTAGAAAGTGATTTGACTTGGAGGCAATTTTGCGGTTTAGCCTCGTACATAATGCCAATATCTTGCTGTGACTTTCAAAATTCCGTGTGTTCTATTTTTTTCGCTACCTCTCAGATAATTGTTTTTTCACTATAGTTTAGATATACTATTGCAGTTATCCTTGCTACCTCTCCTGTAGTTGTTTCTTCCCACCGTAGTTTAGATTTATTGTTGCAGTTGTCCTTTTGTTAATTACAACACAATATTGTTTTCCTGCAGTCTGATGACATTAAAGTTCGGACGCGAGACATTCTTCAACCAAAAGTGAAGGTGTTCAAGGATCAAGTTGTTCCACTCCAAGCTTGGGTCTGTACAAACATTCTACTAATTGTTTCTGTATAATTAATCCCGCTTATCTGTCGTACAATATGGAAGCAGCGTGACTTATGAAAGTTTCAATTCCGGTCTTTCCCTCTTAAGCAGTTATTGAGTGGTGGTACACATACACTTCAATAGCCTTTTTACAAAAAAATGTACTAAGCCTTCTCCCACTATAAGTAGGGTTGGATACATGGATTCTTGCTCAAATCCATGTTGAAAGATTCGACTATTTTTTACGCTGGTTGTCGACTACCTAACACAACTCCTATCAGAGTGGGATTTCAATAGCCTTCTACAGTCTTAAAAAAATAGGATGTAAAGATTGTGGCAGTAAACTCTGTTTGCTATGCACGACACGGTTCATCCAGTATTTTCCATTTGAGTTGGGATGATTTTTGCGCCTTTGAATGAATATTTACTTAAAATTATCATAGAAAGACTGGAGTTTTTTCATATTTGATACGTGTGATTACAGATTGAAAGAAGGTCAAGAAAATGGCACATTGAAGGAGGAGATCTCAAGGAAAGACCAATGGTGAAGGAGCTCCTGAAGACGTTAGGCGGTAGATCTTCCAGTTAGGCGCTCTGATGACACGGTATGTATGATTGCAGATAGCGGTGAATATCGAGTTTGCCAACCAGTATAGATGATAATGATAACTGTGAAATACCCCACGCCATTTACTTGTACATCGTATAGGAATTTCTTGGAATAAATGAATGCACCTATGCTGTGCCCTTTTTTTCAACCTGTAATTCGCATTGGAAAAAGAAACTGAATTCTGGAACAAGAAACTGAATTCTGGAACATGGATTGGGTGTTCATTTTCAACATAGAATTACACGCGATTTGTAGTTATTTTCGTTCGAATTATGTATGATGAATTTGGCATTTGACAGTATTTGAAATGTTATTATTGTGTCCATCTTTGAGATTGTGTTTCCAAGTCATTTGCTGCTCAGCATACATATCATGGAATAGCTCTAACCATCTGCGTTATGGTACAAGTTATTCTGCAGGATTTCAAAAGAGATTGTCGATATAGGTCAGTAAGGTATCGACATATCATCGAGGGAAGAACAGACATAAAGAACAACTCTTGCTGAGTAGTCTGAAGTGCTAAATGTTCAGATCCTGCTCAGTGCAAATCAGCAGATAAAAAAACATACAGAAAAAGCGAGTCAGGCCGTGAATCAAACATAGGAATCTAATGTTTTGAAAGAAATTAAATTGCTAATTATGAAATCAGATCTGTATTTGTTATATCAGGTTGTAATGATTTAAACTGGAAAGTTTTTTGATAAAATAATACCTATTCTTTTAACGTTGATTTTCTCATTCATTGCATTCAGGTGACTATTTGAGTGCATTATTGCAAATTTATAGGAAAACGAAGAAGATCAAATCTTAGAAGATAGTGGAAATGCATAAAGGAAAAAAACAATGCATGAAAAACTAAAGAATTATCAATTTAAAGTTTTACTGCGATTATGATTTCAAGCAAATAAGGAGAAAATAATAAGGGTGTACATATATTTTTTTTCTGGTTTGGATATAAATTTACATGCTTTATTTGACATGCATGAGATGCTTTGGATATATGATAGAAATTAAAAAAATGCATGTCAGTCATATGTTCGATAGTTGTTTGGATAGTTTGGTAGTATGTGTGTGTGTGTGTGTGTGTATATATATATATATATATATATATATATATATATATATATAAAGAGAGAGAGAGAGAGAGAGAGGTAAATGGGGCTGCCCCCAGGGAGTAGCCAACTTGGCTACTCCCACCCCTATTTTTCCCTCATTTTTTTATTTTTTTGGAAAATAAAAATTTGTATGTTCATCATTATATCCCTCACATTCTATTAAAATTTCGTCAGATTAAGAGACTCCTACGGCCTCCATCCAAACATGGTCGATTTAAAAAATCCTGCGACCGTTAAAAAAATGACGTCCGGATGGAGGGCTTAGGAGTCTCTGTTTCCGACGAAATTTTAATAGAATGTGAGAGGGATATAATGATGAATATACAAATTTGTATTTTCCAAAAAAATAAAAAAATAAGGGGAAAATAGGGGTGGGAGTAGCCAAGTTGGCTACTCCCCGGGGGCAGCCCCATTTTTTCCTATATGGGTCATATGTGGCTGCCCCCTAGGGGCAGCCAACATGGCTGCCCCCGCCTTATTTGGGCAAATTTTTTTATTTTTTTTGAAAAATAACACCATGTACATTCATCCCTATATCCCTCCTATATACCATTCGAATTTCGTCAGAAACAGAGACTCCTACGGCCTCCATCCGGACAGTAATTTTTTAACGGTAACAGGATTTTTTTAAATCGATACCATCGAGATGGAGGCCGTAGGAGTCTCTGTTTCTGACGAAATTCGAATGGTATATAGGAGGGATATATGGATGAATATACATGGTTTTATTTTTCAAAAAAAAATAAAAAAAACGCCGAAAAATGGGGCGGGGGCAGCCATGTTGGCTGCCCCCAGGGGGCAGCCCCATTTTTTCCTATAATATATAGGAAAAAATGGGGCTGCCCCCTGGGGGCAGCCAACATGGCTGCCCCCGCCTCATTTTTCGGCGTTTTTTTTTTTGGAAAAATAAAACCATGTATATTCATCCATATATCCCTCCTACATGCCATTCGAATTTCGTCAGAAACAGAGACTCCTACGGCCTCCATCTCGATGGTATCGATTTAAAAAAATCCTGTTACCGTTAAAAAATTACTGTCCGGATGGAGGCCGTAGGAGTCTCTGTTTCTGACGAAATTCGAATGGTATATAGGAGGGATATAGGGATGAATGTATATGGTGTTATTTTTCAAAAAAAATAAAAAATTTTGCCCAAATAAGGCGGGGGCAGCCACATATGACCCATATATATATATATATATATATATATATATATATATATATATATATATATATATATATATATATATATATATGGGTTACATGGGGCTGCCCCCGAGGCAGCCAACATGGCTGCTCTCGTTTTAATTTTTGTTTATTATTTTTATTTTTTTGAAAAAATAACGTCATGTATATTTATCCCAATATCACTCTATTTGTCATTCGATTTCGTAAGAAACAGAGACTCTTATGTCCTCTAGTTAGAACATGTACGATTACAATTATTCTAAGATCGTTAAAATTATCTGTTTTAGATGAAGGGCATATGAGTCTTTATTTATGACGAAATTCGAATGACATATAGGAGAGATATAGAGATGAATATATATATATATATATATGATGATATTTAAAAAATTTTACGGATAATGAGGTGGGGATAATCCCATTTTTTTCCTATATATAAATAATCTTGGAAGCTTTGACTCCATTTATTCATAATTTGCGTTCCCCAGAAAGGGTGAATCCTTCACACATAGGGATGAAAACGGTTTAATATGGATAAGAATATTCGTGTCAATGTAACCTTACCCATTTAAAAATATAGATGTTAATATTTATAGATAAGATAAATATGTTATAATATCTTTAAAATTAATAAGGATATTCAAAACGAATACGATTCGATACAATTATTAGCATAATTACATCGTATATTAATTTAAATATAAATGTTTAGATAGGTTATATGTAAAACAAGAATACTATATGTATTTATTGCACAACAATTCCTTCAGCAATGAAGCCATAAATTTTTTAGTGTGCATAGTCATAATTAAATCTACCATATATATTAACCTGGATACACAAATATAGATACAAATATCTGTGAAGAGGAGTGATACTATGAGAGCAAAAAGTTATGAGAGCATGAGAGGAATGATTCTGAATCACATGATTCACCCAGGAGAGAGAAGACCAGGATAGAGAAAACCGAATCATGTGGTCCAGAATCATTCCTCTCATGCTCTCACAACTTTTTGCTTTCATAGGACCACTCCTCTATCTGTGAATATCTAAATAATACCCATATATCGATTTAAAAACGTAAAAATGAATACGGCGGTGAATTGGATACGGATATATAAATCATAGGTAAGCTGAAGGAAATCATAGGTGATCTAATATCCTTTACAACTATTAATATATAGTGTATCAAAAATGTTCTTATTGTCCCAAGTAATTCTTTGCAATTTTTCCATCATAAGATATCACCACGAAAATAAGAAAAATGATAAATTACATATAAGTTCCTCAACTTTGCATTTGATTCTCAATAGCATACATTCTTTTTGAAATGTAATAAAGAAAGGTTCCAATCTTATTTTTTTATCTCAAATACACGCTTTTGTGACCTGTTTATGTCGCATTTGCGACCTGTTTATGTTGCATTAAATCCTAAAGTTAAACGTTTAATACCCTCTTTCTTATATTTCAAAAATGAGACTTGCAATTCAAAATCGTGGCATAGTTGATTTTTTTTAAAATTTACTCTAAGAAAATTATAGGACATGCCAACTCATGAAAAAGTTTCTTTATATGTCCTTCATTACATAATCCAGTGAGGCATGCAAACATCTTGCTCTTCGAATATCTTGATCAATAATTGACAAAAAATAGTTATCTCAACTTAAATACCCATCTCATAGTTAATATCTTGCACTATAATCAAGGTTTTAAAATGGGACCAGACGTTGAACCGATCAGTCTTCAGTTAGGTCCAACAAGGTCGGACAGTCGGCCCAAACCGATTGTATCGGTTGTTATGTCATCATCATGACATCATCATTCCTATCGACTCAAAAAATCAGATCGGGCTTAATTTACCGGTCCCACCGATCAAATTAATTTTTTGAAGCGATAAAATCGGATAGATATATGTAAGTATGTATTTATATATCAATGAAATAATTACTTAAAATGTCAAATCTTTCAATAGAATAACATGATTGTCTATTTCTAGTAAAACTCTACAAAAGTTAGTCACATTTTCTATCATTAGATAGGAATACAATATTGTAATCATTTATTTATAGTTGCCTTTAGAAAATTATTCTAAGAAAGCAGTTGCACAACTTATATTACAAAAAGAGAGGGGTATAATTGATATTGTAGAAGTTAAGAAGGGTACATGTGATAAAAATGCTATCATTTCATTATTTAAACTTCTTTTTTGAAATTTAGCAAACCATTAAAATCAGGTCAATCCAGGTCAATCAGGTCTGACCAACCAGACCAATTTGGTCTGACCACCAGTCAGATCTGATTTTTTATTTTCCTTTTTTTATTCTTTATTGGTCCAATACGATTTTTTAAATCCTGATTATAATAGAATAAGCTTTAGTGGCTGTGATCGTTTGTTCGGCCACCCATTTTCAAATGTTTGAGATCTTCCCTTAAATTGATTTAAATTAATTTCTTTAAGCCAGAAATCGTTTCCCATTACTTTCTCACAGGATAACACCTCTTTACTAATTACGGAATAATCTTCCAATGCAAATCACGACGAAGCGATTTCCTAAATAAAGTAAATGGTATGGAATATGTTTTAATTCTCCAATATTTATATGGCAAAAAGAAAAAAAAATGTTCCCCAAAATGCTTAAGTTCAAGTTGACAAGTAATAATCCCCACCACTTACAAACCACACTCTCACTTTGTGAGTTTTCCATGTGGTACTATATTTGAGTTGGAGTGTTACAACCTCCCCCACTTATATGCGCAACGTCCTCGTTGTGACATGACCCATCACTTCTTCCCAGTGATAGTGGTGACTGCACGCTCCGAGTAGCAATTTCCTCCAACCTCTTTGTAGGGCGGCTCCACTTCTCAAGTAGACTTTCCACTATCAGAGAGAATTTGGCTCTGATACCATTTGTAATGTCCCGGGCTTAGGTCCCCGGTCAATTATCGAGGAAAACTGACCCTGACAACTTGTTGGGTACATGCCCAAATGGACCCGTTGACAATCATCAAAAATGCATAAGCCCAAGTTGACAAGTAGTAATTTCCACCACTTATAAACCATACCCACACTTTGTGAGTTTTCCATGTGGTATTATATTTGGGTTGGAGTGTTACAAAGGACTAATGGCGATTGGAAATTTACTATCCTAGCTTCTTTTCTGACTTTATTTATGGTAGATAAACGATTTAAGCATACAACAATCCACAAGACAATTACTTAGAGAACACGACGATTTACGTTAAAAGAACCCATCGATGTAGCGGGGAAATGCACATGCAAAGAGAGAGATCACTATGGAGAAAAGGAGACCGAATCCTCTAAAGTACTGGCCCTGACAACTTGTTGTGTTCAGGTCCAACAACCACCCAAAATGCTTAAGCTCAAGTTGACAAGTAGTAATCCCCACCCCTTATAAACCACACCCTCACTTTGTGAGTTTTCCATATGGTACTAGCTATATTTGGTTGGAGTGTTAGAACCTCCCCCACTTATACTGTAGAGACTGGCTGTAATAATTGGCAGGGGCAGAACTAGTATATATTATTGGGGAGGGGGGCATGACCCCTTCATGATTATTATACGTCACTTGTACAATGTATTGAGTTTTTAATGTGGTCCATTTTTAATTGTATTATGATTAATATTGTTTGAGAAAGAGTGTAGAATCATTAAATGGTGAAGTGGTAAAGTGGCATGTTTATTATTTTGGAGAGCAGGGTTTGGATCTTATCTCCGTTAATTTTACTATCTTTTATATGATTTATCCAATTACTTCAAAATATCAAAATAAGTTGATATAAGATTATATTCGAGTTTATTTATCTCTTCCATTATTTTTAGTACTCCTTGTAAATAAAATAAATTTTACTTTTTCCTTTTAATCATGAACTTTTTATTTCAATATTTCACTTGATAATTTAGTCTTTTTAGGATGGATTTAGAGAGGTTCAAATTATTATATTTATTCAATTTTAAAAATAGCTACTGAAAATACCAATCTACTTAAAATTCTAACATTAATAATAGATTTAAATTCTATGTTTATCAAGATTGAAAGAGATTCATTTTAAAAATATCAATTCTATGTAAAAATATCATTCGAAAATACATAAATTTTTTCATTTTTGAACATACATAATAGTTGTATACTCGGTCCCTTCTTGATGAAATTCTTGGTTCCGTCCCTGATAAGTGGGTTGCCGTGAGTCGTTGGATCAAGATCGAGCGGTTCACATGAAATGATGTTATTTTTGAGCCTTTACCGTATGAATCGCTCGATCTTGACCGAACAGCTCACGTAACCCTCTTGTTACAGTTGACCTCTATAGTACTGTAGAGAATCCGATCTGTGGAGAAAAGTGGAATAGTATATGACATGGAACCTTACAAAACGATGCTCTCGGATTTACCATTCAAGCCCCACTCTATCAGTCTTGCCTTGTAGTCCGGCAATAACACGAAGAGTCGCGTATGATAGTCCAACAAATACATGTCTTGACCACTTTTCTAGAGAACTCAAGTAGGGAAAGGTATTCAATATCGTCATTCCATGGAAGGAAATATCGGCGATATATCGCCGATATATCGATATCGACATGGGATCGATATAGACACCGATATGACGATATATCTTGATTTTCAGACATTTTCTTTACAAAGGCTCGTCGATATGGGCGATAAATTTCAACGATATATCATTGAAATATCGTATCGATATCGATACGGCCTTCCATGCATTCGTCACGTATTCCGTACATGCAAGGGCATGTAAGAAGGCAAGCGAAGTCGCCGCACGACACGTCTGTGTGTATGTAAACAAAATCGAGAGTGGCACACATTTGTATGGTCTGATGGTAGGGTGGAGCATTGGGCCGGGCCAACCCGAACCCGACCCTGACCCGACCCGTAAAAGCCCGATCCGGGCTCGAACTCGATGTACAAGTGGGCCGGGCCCGAGTCTTCATTTTTGAAAAATATTATGCTCAGGCCGGGTCGGGCTGAACCCGAAGTACAAATGGGCCGGACCCGGACCCTCATATTTCAAAAAATCATATTAGAACTAAATTAGAGGACATGAATTTATAGTCAAAATACATCCAATATTTCCTTCATCTATCAATAGTAATATTATATAGTAACAATACATCCAATATTCATGTGTTATGGATGAATTATATCATAAAAATAAATTGGAATCAAAGTGCAACTTCATGGAATCAAAATAAGTACAAGTTGAGCCCGGCCCGAGCCCGACCCGAACCCGAGCTCGATCTCGCGGGCCTTGGGTCAGGCCCGGCTCCTCAATTTGCTGAAAAAAGCGGACCTCGATCCGGCCCAAAATCCACGGAAAATTGATGGGTTCGGGTCGGACTTTCCCGGGTTGGGCCGGGTCGAGCCCAATGCTCCACCCTATGTGGTGGTTGAGTAACATGCTTATCATCGTTTCTCAAACAAAAATGCTTGAATGTGGAAAAGATAAACCTCAGCAACTTTGATGGTGTCTCCGCAACTTTTCCAATCGATACGGCCTGACAATATTTGCCCAATCTTATCAAGAACCGAAGGGCGCCGATCCAACGGTAATGATCGAGCCATAATATCCCATCCACGTGGTCCAGAACAGAAGGGAACATAAGCATGCAAATTCGCAAATGCCCCCTCCAGATTTTAAACCTAAAACTAATTGGCGGCTAAACCTCCGTGGAAATTGAGCGCGCATTTCCAGAGGTCCCTATCATACCACATGCCTCCATTTTTTGCCTGCGTCAATAAATATCTTTCGTCAGATCTCTCTCCTTCTCGCGAATGTGATGGTACTCCAATTCGTGCCCCTCCGATCTCCGTTCCCGCTCTTGCAGCACCAGGTGTTCTAGGGTTCCCACTCTCGCTGAGCTTCCGATCTCGCTTCTGCTTCGGGACGGTACACGCGATCGTGTTCTGGTACGTTCTTTCTCGCGACTCCTGTTTTCGATCTAGATTTCCAGCTCGCGATTCTGTACTTGGAGTATTTTTTTGAGGATTCAAACTATTCTGATCCTAGTTGTTGCGATCTTGCGTGCATGCTTGTGAAATCCCCACGCTACTGTACCGGTTCTTTGGGTTGTTGTCGTGGAAAGTGTAGTTTCTTTACTTGAATCCTGCAGTATTAAATGTTTTACAGAGTTACGTAGTCTTAACCTATGGTGTTTGTTGCTGTAGTTGATTCAATCTTGTAGGTGTTCAATGAGGTATGCCATCCTTCTCTTGGCTGATAGAGAGAGAGAGAGGGGTGGATAGAGCCGGCCTCGGGCATTGTTTTGAAGTGCAATTGCCCAGGGTTCATTAATTTTAGGGGCCTAGGTTTGCATGTAATCTGATTTTTAGGTTAGGAATAAAATAGAATTTGTCGGTGAAACAACTTACTGAAAAATAAGCCCCTATAAAATAGGGATGAAAGCAGATAGGATACGGATTGGATATTCATATTTCTATATCCATATTCAATTTACCTCTATCAATACCGATACGGATATGATTCGGATATGCATTAAGGAAATGATATCCTTAAAAATATCGATACGAATTTGAATACGGGTACATATCAAATAAAGAGCAGACTCGAATGTGGATCGAATAAAGAGCCAATCCGAATACGAAAATAAAGAGTGAATCCAAATATGGATCCAATAAACATGGAATCCGAATACGGATAGAAAGATCACATACGAATATGAATTGAATTTCTATCAAAGTTCAAAATGATTTAAAAAATGATAATGAAATATAAATAGGTTGCATCATGACAAGAGGTAGCGTCGAAGTAACATGTGTTTTTGACAGAAAGTAGAAAGGAGGGATAGGATTTCGTAACTTGTAACTTTTGTTAGTGCCCATTCCCAAACAAATGGGAGTTTATTGATACCGTTAATATATTATATTATATAATTATAATGCTAATAATAACATGGTATTGTGGCGTATATTACATTGACTAATATATAAATAATATTAAATGTTGTATTCGGATATCCGGATCTGGATCCGATATTCAAGCCATTTCCATATCTGCATACGTATTTGGAAAATTTTTACAATCCATATCCATATTCGACCCATATTTGATTAGTAATCGAATATAGATATCTGTATCCGTTATTTTTTCGAATACAGTAAACAGATATTCGGATATATTCGTATCTGTTTTCATCCCTACTATAAATTCGAATTTTCAGTGAATAATTCAATGCTAAAGTCAAAATTTTAATGAAATTATATAAGGGTTAATTGTTCCTTGAAAATAGAATGTTTCATTTTACACTTGATGGTACACAAACTAGGGACAATTTGCTCTTATTAAAAAAATTTTAAGGACCTCTTTTTTTTTCTTTTGCGTAGGGCCTATAAAATATCATAGACTACACAGGAGGTAGAGAGGGGGATGGAATGATTGGATGGGGGCTCCCGTTAGGCGAGTGAGTTCAGATCGATGGCGTTCCCCTCCTCCTATGAGGTTATTTATAAGGCGTAACCCTCACCACGTCCACCCCTATCCTTCATGCCCCTAGTAGTCAGGGTCTTAATAAAACTTGATCTTGTCACAACCGTCGGACACGGTTGCGTGACCACGTCGATCACAGTAGCCGTTCTACAAATCTTGCAAACTAAATTATAATTTCCAATTTACGTGGGTGCTAATCGAGACTTCGATTGGGATTCAATTAATTATAAATATTTCAAATCCGAAATAGAATCGAATTTTAACTAAATTCGCAAACTTAATTCAAAATCGATTCATTCGAATAGTCAGATTCGATTTATTTTATTTGGAATTTGATATGTTAGTTAATGATGCAAAGCATACTTTATTCATTTAAAAAAATGTTATTTTAAACTCAAAATAATAGATTTTATTTTTAACATTTAACAAATAAATATATAAAATACATAGAATTACTTAGGTTTTACGGTTCGTATATGTTACATATAAAGAACACAAACCGAAATACTGAAGGCAATACCGACATTGACCAATCTTTTGGTCTGTGTTTCTTCTTTTTATTAATTGCATTTGCCTTGTGTGTTTTATTTTTTTTACCTTATCTTTTGTGGTCATTGGTTCAAATCAAGTAATTGCAATCTGTATAGTCTATTAACTTACATTAAACCTTGTGTGCTTAGTTAAAATGTTTTCTGGCAGGTAATCCACTTCAAAAGTAGGTTATATAGTGGATAACATGTTTTTGTATTTTAGTATTTGGATAGAGGGTCAGTTTTTGAGAGGGTTTTCTGTGATGTGATTTTACTGATGTTTTGTTTGAGAGAATGATTAGTTGTTGATTGTTTTTTCTATTAATGGGGGGTGGAGGTGATGTTTATATATATAATGTATGTATGTGTATATATTTTATGTATCTATATATTATGCAACTAAACTGGGGCTTCATCCTTGGAGGAAGGGAGAGGGCTAACTTGACTCTCTTTCCTCATTTTCTCCATTTTTTAAATTTTTTTAAAAAATACTTGCATAGATTTTCATAACTATATCCCGATATTATATCATTCAAATTACGTGTGAAATAGAGACTCATACGACCTCCACCCAGACAAGGCGAGTTCAACTATTCTGCGACCGTTCAAAAATTACCGCCTAGATAGAGGTCGTATGAGTCTCTGTTTCGCACGGAACTTGAACGACATAATATAAAGATATTGTGATGAATTTCCGTGAATTCATTTTTTCAAAAAAAATTGGGAAAATGGGGTGGGGGAGCTAAGTTAGCCCCCAAGGGGGCAGCCCCATTTCCCCCATATTATGCATATTATGTATGTGTATTATCTATATTATGTGGTGTTGTCTTGTGGGGGAGTTAACTTGGCTCATCCGTTCCATTTCCCTCATTTTTTATTTTTTTGAAAAATGAATCCGTGGAAATTCATCACTATATACATATATTATGCCATTCAGGTTTTCTGAGAATAGAGGCTCTTATGACCTTCATCCAGAGGATCATTTTTTTAACAATCATGGAATTTTTGAAATCGATCCCGTCTGGATGGAGGTCGTAGGAGCCTCTGTTTCGCACGAAATTTGAATGACATAATATAGGGATATAATGATGAAAATACACGGAAGTATTTTTCAGAAAAATAAAAAAATTAGAGAAATAGGATAAAAGGAACCAAGTTAGTTCCTCAGGGCTGGCCTATTTTACATATATTATGTACTAATATTATGTATATTATATATTATAGATAAAGAAAAATGTGTCCATGTGTTCCCATATGTAAAATAAATATATTTTTTTTTAAAAATCAATCGAGCGATATTGGATTCATTTATCACAATTGTAGATTGATTATTATTGCTATATTGTGTTCACACCAGGACTTAAGTATTTAAAACTTAGTAGGCCTACAATGTTGTGTGTTAGCGCGTGTCTGTGGACATATACTTTTTGCCCTTATATAATTATGTATGTACATATAGTATACACCATATGCCTTTATATATTATATGTATATTATGTATTTAAATATATTATGTAAATGTATATATTACATAAGTATGTATTTAAATATATTGTGTACATATATATTGCGTATACATTTATGTATATATTTAAATATATTATGTAAATATTTAAACTTATGCACTGTATGTTTATGTATGTATTTAAATATATTATATATAAATAGATTATGTATAATCTATGTATATATATATATATATTATTTATGTATTTCAATGCGTTATGGTTTTTAAATATAAGATTTGTAAGTTAGTTGACTCAGTTTTGATTTGTTGTGCTCCTTCCCTATTCCAAACTTCGACATAGTTAAGTGGTACCTTTTGATAAGTAAAAGATGAGTAGCAGTAGCTATTTACCATGAATATTTTCATTCCACACAACAAAGAACCAACCAGGACTAAGGATTTGCAAATTTAAAATACTTACATGCATTTTATAGGAGGACACAACTACGTAATAATGAGTATCACAAATTGGTTCGTTGATCGGGTCATGAGCGGATGTTGATCTGTCTGAGGTAGATGGTCATTTTTTTCCTTGTCTCTGATTGATCTATTAGCTTCCTCCAACTTCTCGTCCTTATAATCCAATGAGAACTCCAATACGTGATGTAAATATGACAAGAATAGACTCTCCGCAGACAAAGACAAGATAGTTGGAGGGAGCGATGATGCCTTTGCCCTATAACTGCACGATCGATGGAATGGAGGTAAAAGCACATTAGAAGAAATTCGAAGGAAAGACCACGAAAAAGGGAAATATATATTTAGCAATTCTTTGACAGAAAATATGTTCATCAGATTTCGGTTAAGGGTTTAGAGTAATTTGAACTAGTCAGAGGTAAAGCATCGATTTCCACCATATAAAAGGATTCTAGGTTTTCCTGTGTTGGCTTTCTCCTTGTGGATTTCAATCTATTCATGCAACTAGATAGGTGTAAATACAAAAGTATAAAACACCCAACGTGTAAATGTTAAAAACTAAAAATACAACTGTGATTGCATTGACGTACTGAAGATACAAATGTCTAATTACATATGCCTATTACCTATCATCTCTTGATGTATACACTTTAGTAGATGATATCTAATGCCATGATAAGGTGCAATTAATGAATCAGTGTTTGTGTATCCACAGTCTACATGATATATGCAACCCTCTAGCATGATGAAACCACCCATGTCGATCACGCCTCTGAGCACGGACATATCTAGGCTAGATCCCTCCCAACCAATGTACTTCCATAAGAAATTGAAAGATGCCACCACCATAACATTCTGCGATATACACTACCCCCTGTTGCGGTAGGAAGCTTCCAATCCAGAGGAACGATTGCCTTAATGTCTTTCTCATCCATAACACCAATGACACCCTACAACATATTTTGATTTGACATGGATAAGGTTGTAACCAAGACAGATTTAGCTAAGGAGACCAAACCTGGAAGTAAGGGGCATAACAACGATCCACTATTATGAAACGTGGTGTTTCCGAGCTAGGAAGGTGAATTAGAAGATCCTCATGTTGGAGAACGTTTTGTAGGATCCTATGGATGTGCAGGGAAATTGTTGAGCCAGAGTGTTGGAACCATTGTAGGAGGACACGATTCAGCTGCACATGGAAAAAGGCAAAAAGAAAAACGCACACTTGCTCTATGGTATGTTGTGTGTATTAGATAAGCACGTACTTTGCTCAAGCAATTCCATAAACTTCAGTAAAGGTACATGCTCCATTCGAAAGAATCTAAGTGATTGTTTCACGTGGCATGATATCATATCTTCGATCCACACCCGCCCTGAGCATGGTTTGGTATTTAGAAGAATTGGGACACATGGAGATTTACGCTCGTGAATGACCTCGACGAATAGGTATAACACCATCTCATAGGAAAAATTAATTAGTTGCCCTCCGATAGAATCTCTACGAACGGATTGTACAGTTGATCATCCATCTACGTCAATGAAACGATGTAAGATGCATATATCAAATATGATAACATATAACCACGCTTTCAAACTAAAATTTCAAACCAAGTCCACCATGTCAAACCTACTCACCAACCCACCATCAGTCAAGCCAACATGGATTTAACAACCCATGTTACCATTTCGTATGACTCTCTAAAGTATGAGGGGATGCTTGTATATGACTCCATGTCGGCGAATGTGGTGATTTATGTCTGCTCAAGCATATGATATATCCAGGCTTGCTAGTACTCTTGGCCATCCTTGACTGATCGAAACAGCTCTCTCCTCACAGCAATACATCTACAATTTTGACCTACGCTGCAGGAGGAAGTGTGCATGCCTCCCTCAACTCCTTGAAGGCCTCTCATGCATCCTCATCTTGTTGTCTTCATTGTGCCCCTATTCTCTGAGAGATGCGTAGAACTCAAGGATTCACGCATGTACGAGGGGAGGGGGGGCATGCTTCCTGTCTGCACTCTTCTGATGCTTAGAACCCGAGGAATCATACATTGTCCACCTAACAACATGTGGTGTTGGCACCTCATCGACATTCTTTGCATTCGTATGCTCTTTTTCGTTCCGGCCCTCATCCTCAATCACCCGGGTTGTGGAACCTTTCCCGATAATGTAGGATATTTTCTTGAAGAAAGAAAGGACAAGTATTGTACTTGCGGTACGCCTCTCCAATCGGAAATACATGAAATCATTATTATGCTATATCAAAAAAAATGACTTGCATTCAAGCATTCTTGTCTGGCGTGATCAAATAGTTGTAACGTTATCCCAACCCCAATTAGACTTGTTTCGTAGGTATAAGAAGGAAGCATGTTCTTTCTTGTAGATCTTTCAACGAATATTTGCACAACATGCATGGGTAAAGAATATGATAATATAAAGATCGATGAACATTCCAAACATCATTGTAAGACCTCAGAAAATGGAAGTCATATGTGCATATAAAATGCCATCATTTAGCATCAGAGGAAAATTAAATCGACCTCGTTGAATCGGTCACAGGAAATACACACATATGCCAAAGTTTTTCTTGGTAGCAAACGAAATAAGACATATACTTCACAGCTGGGTAAACAGGAATGACAAATGCATGCCACCGGGAAATATCATGTATCACATGTCATACCCAAAGATCAGATGGATAAATCAGTGTTTTTGAAATCGGACCGGATCGACAAGTTCAATCTGTTCGATCGGTGAACCGGACCCGAACCAGTTCGGTTAACCGATAATATCTAGTTCGGTTTGAAAGCCCAAACATCTAAAGATCAGATGGATAAACCAGTGTTTTGAAGTCGAACTAGACCGGTCAGTTCAACCTGTTCGACCGGTGAATCAGGCATGTATATACTAGTCCGGTTAAACGATTATACCCTGGTCAGTTCGAAAGTCCAAATTCTAATTAAACCGCCCAGTTCAACCGATTATTTTTAACTCGTTTTAACCATATTCAATCGAAATCGAATCGCATTTAATTTTTAATTTATTCAAAAATAATGCAGATGATGGGAATCAAACTTAGTACCTCCGTTAATCTATTTCAAACTACTAACCAACTACTCTAACACAACTTTTTGCATGTCATAGGTTTTAAATATAATTAAACTATTATTATTCTATAGAGCATATAGTCCAAATAATATTTGATGGTGCATACGAAAAAAATATTTTAGGTATACTATACGATATATACATTGTCTATATATTTTATTTTTATTTCAAGTATATTCAAGTGTATATTTTATACACATCTTATTTTATTCCGATTTTTAGCTGGTTCAACCACCTTTTTTATCACCAGTTGGATTTAATCTGATTTTAAATAAAGACGGTGTCATCATTCGGTTGAACCGATTTGATTACATGGTCCAAATCCGATCCGACCATTTCGATAAGATTTCAGATAGTTCAATTTCAAAAACATTGAGATAAATTATGTATGATTTTGTGCTTTGCCAATACCATACAATTGAGCTTGAGCCCAACCGAAACAGTACTTATTCATCCTCTTGCTCTAACAATTGCATGAGGAAATACAAGTAGTGGTGATACTCGAATGAACTTTAACATGCATGACTTAAATATGCATCCAAAAGCCACAATCCAGTGCAAGAAATTTGACTTAAATATGCATATTTTTCGTCCAAACGAAGAAGATAAAAAAGGTCAGAGGTTACTGGTGAATCCATGATTCATCTCCTTTATTCTTTTATTTTGTCTAAAAATCTTTGACAAAATATATGTAAATATCAACACATTCTCATCAATTAATATATTAATCTCAATAGTTAATATTGTATATTTAATACTTAATCCAAAATAAAAAATAAAGAGAAAAATAAAAGGAGAGAAGGATGTAAATATGTACAACTGATCTGAACCCTGAGACTATGTTAGTATTGACATGGTGTATAATATAAATAAGTACGGGGGAGATAAGGATCTTAACTTATAAAAATTTCAAGAAGTATATATGACAAGTTGTGTATATACACATCATTCGCCTTGTACATATGTTCATCTATTTTATTTATCATTCAGATACTATCAAATCAAAATATTCTTCAAAGTTGTTTATAATAATTTATATTAATTTATAAAAATATCACAAGAATCATTTAATGTAAAGATAACATGGTACATAGAATCGAGAAAGTCGTAAAATGAACACTCAAAAGCTAAAATTCCAACATGTACACATGTTAAATAACTAGTATAAATTTCTCGACTCCGGAACCTTATAACTTCGTAATTCGAAGCAAAAATTCACTCTACTCACCTTTAAATGTCAATGTCAAGATATAAAAATCTCTAAATAACAATGGTTGTTACATAAAGAAAGGAGTCATTTGGCAAAAAGTCGATTTTTAGATAGGCATACTCCAAAAAGGGAAGTCAAGGCCGGAGTTCAATCCAATCCCTTCGCTTTGCACGGAAGTCGCCCTACTCTAAAAAGGAAAAAGCTCCCTTCGCCTCACCCAATGGCACGTCATCTATACGACGAATCGATTTGTGTTTTCTTTGTATGTTTCATCGACCATATTGCTCGATTTTCATTCTCGTCTATACATATATTGTACCATTTATCTATATCGTATAACTATACGTATTCCATCTATATACTATATAGTAAATAGATTTGCAAAGTATATTCTTATATTTTGAGAATAAAATAAATCATTTCTTCTCCAACCTTAACCACCATATAGAATAACATTATATTCCACCTACTGCGTAGTAATTATTTTCCAAATTAAGTAATTTTAAAAATAAAATAAAAGTTTTAAAATAAAAAACTAAAACAAACATTTTACAAAATTGAAAATCAAATAAAAATCAATAAAAACTAAAACTCACAAAAAGAGAGGAGAAGAAGATTCAAAATCATAAATCCGATCTAAAATCTCAAGTATACTTTTGCCTCCTTCTGTTGGACTAAGGAATATCTACCTTATTAATACCAAGTGGAAAGAGAGAGATAGAGAGTTCTTATATTAATCTATTTCTTTTGATTACACCCTCTTCGCGGATGTTACATCCGACAACCTTCCTAATAGCCGTGAAGGGCGCATTATTAGTAAATCTTACGTATAATGTAAATATCTTTATTTATTTACTCTTATAAAATGTTTGTAATTAAGTAATTAATGTTAAAAAATATATTGTGATCATTATATAAAATTAATAAAGTATAAAAT
Organism: Ottelia alismoides; assembly: GCA_037367405.1. Taxonomy (NCBI): domain Eukaryota; kingdom Viridiplantae; phylum Streptophyta; class Magnoliopsida; order Alismatales; family Hydrocharitaceae; genus Ottelia; species Ottelia alismoides. The sequence continues at coordinate 360,027 of JAZKJV010011790.1, read as the reverse complement.
AAAGAGCTTATCTAAAACTAATCAATTAAAAGCATGTTTTCAATATATGTATATTATACCTATAAATGATACCCTTTATTTAGTTTATATTAATTAATTCAATTTATTTAATTTACTAAAATTCACAAATAAGCAATTTATTAAATTATTCATATTTCTTATTCATATAATATTTTATTTAAAGCTATTCATTATTTATAAAGTAATTTAAATGGTATTTACACGTGTATAGTTCTTGTCTTATCCTGTTTTGTCCTTTTTGTCTCCCTCCTCGCTCTGTCACGTGGCGCGATCCCATTGGTTTCTTCTTATCCATTTGACCAGTCGAAGTCCCCCTTCTTCCTCCTCCTATTTCTCTTCTTCTTCCTCCTTTGTTTCCTCCTCTCTTCTTCCCTTTTCTCCACCGAAACCAAGTGGTCCCCGTCGTCTCTAACCGCACCAACAGAATGCCGGGACTACCTTCTCCTTCGCCGTGCTTCCCAAGTCAGGCCTCCAGGTCGGCAAGAACCCCGGCGTGTCGCGTTCCCGTCCAGGCGCAATGCACCTGGACCTCTTTCTTCCTCTATAAAGGTCGTCCTCCTCCATCCCTGAGAGGCCATCCGCCATTGTCTTCCTTTTCCCTCCAGGGTTCCGCGAGAGAGAGGTCTCGAGCGAGTGACAGCCTCGGTTTCCCTCCTCGTCCGTCGAGCTCCGGTCGGGTTGCAGAGGAACGGTGGGATCATCTCGCCGGCGTGAGCCCCGCTCCGCCGTGAGACGAGCCCCCGTGAACGCCGCCATCGCGTAGAGGCAAGGATCCTCTGGAGATTCAGCTCCAAATCCACAGGCGCATCCTCCGTAATCGTTCAAGGTTAGGTTTCTCCAACTTCTCCTCCTTCTCATCCTCTTCCATTGCCAATCCCTCTCTTCTATTGTTAATTCAATCTATTATCTGTTTTCGATCAAATCTGAGACCGAAAACCGTCGTTGTACCACTTCCATCTTCGATCGATCCGTTCTCCACATACCCTTCAACATCTGATCTCCTCAGTTCAGGATAGATCTTAGTTTAGAGCTCCTTCCTCCAATCGTCGGAGATCCTCCATCCATTCCCCGTTGATCTAACATCAGGCCGAGGGTTGAGCCTCGAGCTTCTGTTTCAGATTTGCAGGTCATAGGTTGAAATACGCTGAATCCGAGATCGAGGCTTCGTCGAATCACCTTTGTCGCGGATCTTACGTCTTTTGGGACTAAAATGCATGTCCTCTGCTTACAGGGCTCATGGTAGTAGTTGTTCCGTAATAAATGACTGTCACTCTAATATCCAAAAAATATTCAACATTGGAGCAACAGGTCAGATGTAAGTTAAACTTATTTGACATTTCTCAATCCCTTGAATGCTTTTGATTTGATTGTGGCATAAGATTTCTTCTGAAAAAGAATCTGTCATGGTAAGATCTCCTGTAGTTATTTTCTGGCAGAATTGTTGGTCTGTTACTGCTAATAGATTGATTTTACTTATATATAATGAACTTGCTCAAATAATCTTCACTTCTTACATGGTACCGTGGTGCAGAGAATCCCTTTATAACAACCAAATGCTAAGGGATCTTTGAGAATGGAAACTGGACTTACAACTCTCAAATTACTAGTGGAGGATGTTTGCATTTTCAGTAAAGAGATGGTTCTGTTTGCATCTATTTAAACAAAGCAGATAGAACGATTGTGGAGACAAAACACACATTAGGAATAATCTATACATGTACCCTATCAAGTGCTTTATTCATTTACATGTGTATATACTTTGTAAGTTACAATACCAGTTTCTGCTTGTGGTTCATCTTACGCTATCAAGGATCCTCTTTTCTTTTGCCGTTAACCTGCTTATCATTTACATGTTTACATTCTCTATCACGTATAGAGTTGCCTTGTCTTTCTTTATCTGATGTTTTCTGAACTATATGACTTAGACATCATTTTCTGAAGATGGGCAAAGGAAGAAGAGGTGTTAGTGAAACCATGTCGTCATTTGAGGAAGCTGCAAACAAGAGCAGTAGTGTTACTTCAAACGACCATGTTGACTCCCAATCCATTGAAAAGAGTGATTCTTCTAGTTCAACTTGTATAGGTGAGGTCTTAAAGAAGGGACCCTGGACATCTGCTGAAGATGAGAAATTAAAAGACTATGTTAGAAGATTTGGGGAGGGAAATTGGAATAATGTGAAGAAATTCACGGGGCTGAATCGATGTGGAAAAAGCTGCCGCTTAAGATGGTCTAATCATCTGAGACCAGGTTTGAAGAAGGGTTCATTCTCACCTAAAGAAGAAGAATTTGTTATCAAGTATCATTATAAACATGGAAGCAAATGGGCTCATATGGCTGCACATGTAAGTTTCCTGCTGCTTCGATTATTTCTATATATCTTTTAGCTATTCATCTTGGTGGGACCTCTATATTATTCGCGTTATTAGTTAGATTACGTTTTTCCTTGGGCTGCTGTACAAAACCTTCTTTAATCCGTGATAAATACAATGATAAGCATCACAATAGTAAGCAGATCATGTTTTTATTATGCTGTAGTCTTTTTAACCTTCTTTAACTTGCAATCAAAAGAATATTTAACGATTCTATTGCAATTAGAACAGTTACTTAGGGTCTCGTTTTTGGGCAGGCCATTTTTGTATGTATCATGGCAATAACATACACCAACAACAAAGCCTTTTCCTACTATAAGTAGGGTCGGCTAAAAGGCGGAGCTTCTCCCACTATAAGTAGGGTTGCCTACATGAATTCTTGCTCAAATTCATGTTGAAAGATTCAACCATTTTTTACGCTGGTTGTCAACTACCTAACGCAACCCCCACAAAGTGGGGATTTGAACATACTCTTTTGAGTGGTAGGTGCACTGCACTACCACCAGATCATTTAAGTGGGTTATCATGGCCATAATATATGATTAAAAAACCATAACATATGATTGAAAAAACCCATGAAGAATTGACATTTTTGTATGTATCATGGCCAAAAATTATTCAACCTGTGTTATGGGATCGGGCATTCCATATTTTGTTCCACAAACTGATTTTTCAGTACCTGATAGCAAGAAATTCGGAAGCTTGGCAATTGGTGTTCAAGGTCAAAGCATATTCTTTACATACCGCTTGTCATTTAATGTTGTCTACTTGTATGATCCAAAAATTTTAAAAAGATTAGCAAAAAGCATTTAACAATATGGTAAATTTAATGTTTGTTCTCCAACCTCAATTGAATCTACGATACCTAATGATCACACATCAACAACAACAACAAAGCCTTTTCCCACAATTAAGTAGGGTCGGCTACATGGATTCTTCGCCTCCATTCAGATCTATCTTGGGTCAATCTCGGACTTATATCCAAAAAACTAAGATCCCTTCGTATAGTCTCTTTCCAACACTTCTTGGGCCGTCCTCGCCCTCTCTTAGCCGGCTCAACATCCCACCACTCGCATCTCCTAACCGGTGCATCAGTTGACCTTCTTTGCAAATAACCAAACCATCTTAAGCGGTTTTCTCGCATCTTATCCTCGATCGGAGCTACACCAACTTTCTTTCTGATTGCATCATTCCGAATCCGATCTTTACGTGTATGTCCACACATCCATCTTAGCATTTTCATTTCTGCTACAACCATTCTCTGCACATGTCTATGGTTCACATGCCAACATTCAGAACCATAAAGCATAGCAGGTCTCACGGCTGCTTTGTAAAACTTTCCTTTAATTTTTAAAGGAATTTTCTTATCACTGAGAACAACGGAGGCTCCTCTCCACTTTAACCAGCCTGCATTTATTCTATTAGTAACATCTCCATCAATTTCCCAATCATGTTGCAAAATAGATCCCAGATATCTAAAAGAATCTCTCTTCTGAATGTTATCGTCACCAATCTTCACCTTGATCCCTTCACCATTGCTTCCATCAAAGGTGCAGTCCATATATTCTGTCTTAGCCCTACTTATACGAAAACCTTTAGTCTCCAATGCATGTTTCCAAACCTCAAGCTTCTCATTTACTCCATCTATAGTCTCGTCAATCAACACAATATCATCAGCAAATAACATACACCAAGGTAACTCATCCTGAATGTGACTTGTCAACTCGTCCATAATCAAAGTAAAAAGAAATGGACTCAAAGCTGAACCTTGATGTAAACCAATGTTGATATCAAAATATTGGTCTTCCCCGTCGGAGTCCTTACACAAGATAAAGCCCTATCATACATATCCAAGGTTGCAAAAGTCGGCAGTCGGTACTCGGTCGGCAGGGTCACTGACTAAGGATTAATCGGCAGTCGGGAGAGTAATCGGATTTAGTCGGGCATTAGTCTATTTTGAATTTTTAAATTATTTTAAATATATAAATCAAGTTTTATAACATATACTCTCATTCATATTCATATATTTAGCAGTTTTAATATTTTTGAAAGCTTAAAAAATTATAGCAACAGAAGAAAAAATGAAGCAAGTTAAGAACAAAATGTTTGGTTCATAGCACGAACAAAATGTTAACAAAATGTTTGGTACATAGCATGATTTGAAGGTAGAAATAAATTAATACAAAGCTAATCAACAACCACAAAAGGTAAATAACCTAAGTTACCTAACTATCATGCAAATCAACAAGAAGTGTCTAAGTTAACGAACATTTAGGCGTAATAAACACAATTCTAATCTTATATAAGTTAACCAACATGAAATTAAATCACAAAGTTTTAAGTAAAATTATCCAGGATAGTATATTAATTAGTTGATATTTTATATCTAGATGAAAAACTATAATTTAAAGTACAAAACTATGCAGAATTTTCTTATAATTTTTATTTAACATTTTTAGTGTTTTTTGTTTTTATATTTTTAATTTATTTGTGAGTTATACTTATTAGCATGTAACCTTAAGTATCTCATCTTATTGTCTAACAACAAGCCCTAAATCTCATCTAATTCTAAACGAGTAATCGAGATTACGGTTTGCGCCGAAACATATATCCGAAATCCCTATGCAAAAGTCAGCCGAGAAATCTCTATGCAAAAGTCGGCCTACTAGTCGGCCGACTAGGCCGACTAATCGGGCGATTAATCGGGTCTGACCGACTATTGGCCGATTTGGCCTAGTCGAGTCGGGTACCCCCCGACTCGACTAGTCGGACCGACTAGTCGGCCTAGTCGGCCGACTTTTACAACAGTATACATATCCTTTATGAGATTAATGTATAGGACAGGTACTTGTCTCTTCTCCAAAACTCTCCACAGTATCTCTCGTGGGACGGAATCATAAGCCTTCTCCAAATCAATAAAATCATATGGAGGTTCTTCCTTTTAGCTCTATAAATCTCCATCTCTGAATCCATAGCATTGTTTTTCTGAGCATACCTCAAGCTCTGGATTCTGGAGAAGTTTATGCAATCAGGATTACCTCATTCTTGTTTGCTGGATATGGAGAAAAAATGTAGACTGATTTGTGTGTGCATTGACATATTCCTTGACTTCAGACGTCCAGAATTGTAGCTTAGAATAGAAGGAACGTATCAATTCTCCCGATATGGTTTTCCAATTCATCCTCTCTCCCAACCATCTACAGCATGCCTACATTGCACTTTTGGGAATTCCTACACCATGAACTAGCAGCACTTTACACACATACTAAGGCTAAAGAAAATACCTGAAAATTCTTCATGCAATGCTTGATATGGACAAAACGAGTAGTGTAGCCTTGTATCAACCTCTATCTTTTTTTCGTACTGGACATATTTTGTTGTTGGATTGTATAGCAGATTGGTTTGCCAGTTGTATTTTATAGTTTTGGAAGCTATACTACTGCAAAGTTGTTCGTGTTGATTTTAGAGGAGATCAGTAGCTATGGGTTCTTAACAATCCTCTAGCATCTACTCTTTCATTTGCTTTGAGTTGGGAACAATTTATTTTGGTGATGAAAGCCCTACATTTTACTGGGCATCGAGCAATGCATATGTTTAGCCTCAATAAACTTTTCATGCCTCTGTTTACCATAAAGATCTGTTAGCTGGTCTTTGCAATTTGTATCATCCTGTTAATCGTTTTCTATACATTTCAGCTACGTGGACGTACAGATAATGAAATAAAAAATTTCTGGAACACAAGAGTGAAGCGACTTGAACGGGATGGTAAACCTATATACCCTCCTGAGATTATGAAGCGAGCTGATAAAGAGAAAGAGAAAGAGAATGGATGGAATCAGCGGGACATTGAGCTCAACATTAGAGATACATTGCATGTTGGTCGTTTTGAAAGTGGTAGAGGCAATGCGCAGCAACTCTATGAACATGTTGATGATATAGCTGAAGAGAATATCTCACCTCCACAAACCACTTCTCAAATGCCTCATAAAAGAATCTCCACACCTCAAGCTTGTGATGATTCAGTATCTTCCACTAACCATCCCGAGAAGAGACCTTGTGTTGGTACATCTGGCCCTCATCTGGAGCAAGACAGGAGGGTATGCAGCTACATGAACTATAGTTCCCTCTGCCTTGCCCTTCGCAGTGTTCCTGATAGGAGCTATTTGCCTACATTTGGCAGCATAATCTCAGGCAGCGTAGCCCCTCTTGGCGGCCACCTTTATTCTCCTCAGCCACTTTCTGAGGCCTCGAATGAGGAGCTCCCTTCACTCCAAAACCCAGTGTTTGAAACTGGTCCTACAGATGTCAACCCTCCTACATGGTGTCCAAATTCCTTAACATCTCCTTTCTCAACAGAAGATGGAAATAACCTGCAACCTTCCACGAGTGCACCCAAGTTCAGTGGCGTCTTACATGACGTCGTTACGGAGTCACAACTAAAACACAGTAGGAGTACTATCCAATCAGATAGAGTTTCACCAGATGACCAGACATATGTCATACCTGAAACTTATAGCCTTCCTACTTCCAACTTGTACCATGTTTCCAATTATCATGACAATGCAATCCTTTCGACAGCAGATGGGATTAATAGCAAGCCACCTTCCACAAGTGCATTTCAATCCGCTTGCCTGTTGAATGATTTCATTATGAAGCCACAACTGATATACAGTGAGAGTTTTGCTCAAACAGGCATCATCTCTGAAACTAATGGCCTTCCTTCATCTTCCTCGCATCATGTCTCCAATTCTCAAAACAACGCCATCCCCTCCGTGCCAGGTTAGTCCACTTCTGCTCCTGTTGGATTTATGGGTGAGTATATACACTTCGTGCGTACTAGATGATTTGTATTGCAGCTGTAGATATGAAGTTGGAAGCTCTGTCAGCCATCAGTGTTCCTGAACAAACCTTTAAAGGGATACAACCATATCAGCCAGAGTCCACCAAACCTGAATCTATGCTTGCAGTCTCAACTTTTGAGGATCCTGATGGAATCGACTTAATACCGATGTATTTCGGTGACGATTATCTTGGTGTCGAAGAGAGCTTGCTGACCGATATGCCATATCTCACCGACTGGCCTGCTCTCTGAGGCCGCAAGTGGCTGAAGAAACCTGCGCGGTTTGAAGGTTATCTTGAGGCTCTCAACAACAAACTCTAGCCGTTGATAACTGAATCGTTCTCTCTTTAAACTCATTGTTTCATTTTCGTTTGGAACCTTATTAGAATTCTGTGGGGTGTTACTTAGCCTGTAATTAATCCTCTTTAGGATTGATGCGGTGCATAAAAGACTAGAAACATGGTTGATTTGCTTCGTTTTCAGCTTCTAAGAATTGGGCGTGCTGTTTTGCTTTATTTTAGCACCGAGCAAATCTTGCAAATGCTAGCAGGGTTAGACAGAGCTGCATGATCTCTTTTTATACATGTTGATGTCATGCACCTATCCCTTTTTCTGATATGCAATTTTCTGATCCAATTTAAACGAGTTGTGTATTCATGATCATATAGTAGCACTCATCCAATTGCTCTGCAGATTTGAAATGCACTCTAATTCTCCAATAGATAACACACAAACTTTGTTCCATACATTCGTTACCAATTGAACATCAACCTCAACTTGAGCGCTATGCTAAATCAGCGAACATAATCGTAGCTATTTTTTACAATAATAGTTTGCGAGTTAAATTTTAATCTTCATGCAATCAGTCTTAAATACACCCTAACGTCCTTTGTAATATTGTAATAGTGTTATTGAATGTGCTTAATTGCTGATAGATCCACACCCAATTCTGACTGCGTCTAGTTGCATAAATATGCCACCTTTGAAAGTATTGTGTACCGACAAGTACGTAAAACAATATTGGGTGATGGGTTATATGTACAGATGAAAATGAATGTGAATATATTCGTATTCGATCTTCTATCGTATTCATTTTATACATATTTTGATATTCATATTCGTATTTGTACGTATTTTATACGTATTTGTTTTAAAATGAATACATATTTTGATATTCATATTCGTATTTGGCACTTTGATATGCGCCAACATTCGCATTCATATTCGTATATTCATTTTCCTATATAAGTATAGTAATATATTTATTTATAACTGTACGTGACAACACTATGATTGCTTTCGCCATTGTTGATATAATTGTTATGAAATTACTATATCTAATATACATATTTTATGTGTAAATCATCCTAAGCATGTATATTTTAGTTAATCTATTAAAAATTTTCGTTATTATTTGTATCCGATTCGTATTTGTTTTACATTCGTATTCGTTTTTAAGGATATGGTAACTCATTTTTTACGTTCGTCAATATTCGTATCCGTATTCATATTTGTATTTAAAATGGATAAGGATAGGATTATACCTATATTCGTATTCGTATTTGACCATTTTCATCTCTAATTATACATCTATGAACTTAAAAGAGAGAAATGGGTGTTGGTCTTGTCGGGAAACGTGGCTCAAAATCCTTGTCCATTCTCTACGATTTTCTGTAACGTCCCGGGCTTAGGTCATCGGTCCGTTATCGAGGAAAACTGGTCCTGACAACTTGTTGGATTCGAGCCCAATTGGATCCGTTGACAACCACCCAAAATGCTTAAGCCCAAGTTGTCAAGTATTAGTCCCCATCGCTTATAAACCACATCCATACTCACATGTCAAGTAGTTGTCAAGTAGTAGTCCCCAATGAGGACGTCGCGAATATAAGCGGGGGAGGTTGTAACACCCCAACCCCAAACATAGTGTCATACTTAAAACTCACAAAGTGTGGGTGTGATTTATAAGTGGTGGGGATTACTACTTGACAACTTGAGCTTAAGCATTTTGGGTGGTTGTCAACGTGTCCAATTGAGCTCGAATCCAATAAGTTGTCAGGACCAGTTTTCCTCGATAACGGATCGGAGACCTAAACCCGTGACGTTAGATTTTCACATTTACATTCCTTGAGTTTAGGCCGATACATTTCTAACAGCTATGTCCTTGGTGTTATATGTTAAATTATAGATACAAGTGTAATTGGAAAGGAAAAATAAGGTCCAAGTCCAATCTTTTATTTTCTTCATCCTCTTTCGTCAGCTTTCGTTTATATCTCCCTCTCCCTCCAGAACCAAGCATCCACGCTCGCCCTCCTCTATCCCCCTCCTTCTCCGACAATTCCCTCCACCACCCCCATACCACTGGATCCCCATCCTCTTCCGCCCACCATCCCCTCCAACTATCCAACCCTCCATTTCCAACCCTAGGCATCGAGCTCCCTGCAAACCATATGCCCCAAGCTCCCTCCGGCCAAAGCTTGTCTCGCCCCCCCCCCCCGCTATCCACCCCGAGCTCATCGCAACCCCTATACCTCTACCCACCCCTGGTGAGCCAAGGAAGGCGACAAGAATTGGAGCGGCAAGTAGATCACCTTGAAGGTGAAGGTGGCGAACGTGGAAGATAATGGCCGACGACCTGTTGGAGGGAGGGCGGCTATGGCGGGAAGGAGCGGATGTAAGGAGGCACATGTGGTCAAGAGCAAGGATTTAAAAACCGACGTTCAACCGACCACTCTTCGATTTTGTCCAATCGGAAGTTGGACCGATGACCGATGATGTAGCATGATTTCATCGTTCTTATCCACTTGGAAATCATATTTTGATTTGGAGAATCATATTAGAATTCCACAGAGAGGGAGCTGTGGGGGAGGATCTCGAGGTGAAAGGGGACGTGCGGATACGACGGGAGGAGATGGAGCGGAGAGGGAGGTACGAAGGCGGAGGGGAGGTATGGGTGGAGGAGCTCGAGGGCGGGGGGGGGGGTGCATGGCTAGTAGGAGGAGTTGGGGGAGAAGGGGAGGTGTCGGGGCTGAAAGGAAGGTGTGGAGGCGAAGAGGGAGGTGCATGGGAGGATCTTAGATTGGAGGGGAAGGTGCGGGGATGGAGGGAGTAGCTGGGGGCGGAGAGGGAAGTGTAGGGGTAGAGGGGAGGCACGGGGGCGGGAGGAGGATCTCTAGGCGGAGGGGGATGCGCGAGGGCAGCGAGAGTAGCAGGGGCAGAGAGGGAGGTGCGGGGGCAGAGGGGAGGTGCGGGGACGGGAGGAGGAGCTTTGAGCGGAGGGAGAGGTGTGGGGGTGGCGGGAGTAGCTAGGGGGCAGAGAGGGAGGACCGAGGGTAAAGGGGAGGCACGAGGGTGGGAGGAGGAGCTTTGGGCGGAGGGGGAGGTGTAGGGGCGAGGGGAGGAGGTTCTGGAAGAGGAGCAGAAGGATGGGGAGGATGAATAGAAGGGGAAGGAAGATAATGGACTTTTCAACCTATATTTTTAAGTTTAATTCCCATTATGTCCTTAAGTTAATGTCGGTTTACATTGGGGATGGACGACAACTAACGCGAGGGGCACAAGTGATAGAATGGCAAGAAGTCGAGGGCACAACTGATATTCCTAAAAAGAGAGGGGCATAACTGATATTGGAATATCTCTGAGGGGCACAACTTGTAAAAACCCTATTTATTATTTCAAAATAGTTTTGGAATATTTTGACTTGATTTTGTATTTTAAAATTCCAAAAGAATCCGACCTATTTATTTATTCCCTGATTTGGGATATTTTTTACTTTATAAATATATATTATCTACAAAATCATAAAAATAGTAAAATTTTATTTAAAACCTAAAAATAATATTTTTATACTTTTTTATTATTTTATTCAATATTTATAATTGCATTACTCCATGTTGTATATATGTCCTTATATTATGTATTTAAAATAAAAGGAATAAAAATTGAAAAATATTAAAAGAAAATAAAAAACTATAAAATTTAAAAAAATACAAAAATACAAAATTAAAATAATGAAAAATATATAATAAAAAAAATCCAAAAATACGAAGACAAGAGGAACACAAATTTTGGATTTCATTTCCCAACCTATCTAGTTTGCTCCATGTATTTGACACTCTACCCATACTTACACCTATGCACACATTTATAGAGTTATAATAAATTTTAATTCCACATTTATTTTTACTTTTATTGATATATCTATTGTGGGCTAATTGTTGTCTGAATGAGGAAATTGTGAGCGATCACCTTAGCGACAATATATCTTCGCTCTTATTAGTGAGGATATTTTAAACCCTCGCAAAAACCAAATGACCCGATTGGTGGCGGTAACTGCCAGTTGGTGGTGGTAACTGCCACATAGTACTACCCAATTGCATTTCCATGTGTAAGTGCAAATAGATGTAAGCCAAATGATTCAAATGCATCACCCTCTCAAAAGTATGACCCGCGAAAAGCAAGGCCCTCTATAAGCATGGATTAGACATGGATGTAATCTAACTTTTCTTCTTGGATCTAGGTACACAAGTAGTTATAACATACGGCCTGAGCTCATCTGCCCTATCCTTTGCAACACGTATTTCACTTACATATCACACATGTCGTTGATATAAGCATGCTCATATTTACCTTGATATAATCGTTTTCGCAATGTTGTAATGCACTCTCACAAGTCGCTCATGTTAGGCAAAATGTCAATGGATAACATGTGATTCATCACTAGGAATATAACAATGAAATTGATATTTATTAGAAATTTAAAGAATAAAGTAACATATAAAATTCATTGTTATAAATTTAGCTACGGATGTTATGATAATGAATAAAAACTACTCGTTGCCTTAGGTCAAATTTGACATTGTATCCTTTTTATACAAATTTTGACATCCACGTCTATATCCATTTTAGAATGGATATGGATATCACTGTGATATACATATGTCCGTTTTCATATATAAATAATACTAGTAGATATATTTTTAGCCATATCTAATCTAATTTTGTATATTTTTTATCATGCATATTCAATTCGATACAAATATATTTAATCTAATATACAGAGTATTTCTAATATTATTCGTACTTTATCAGTATTTTTTACACATGATATGGAAACAAAATTTTTATATCTTCCAGTGTATGTATATGCATCTGTATTCGTATTTAAAAATGAATAAAGATATCATATCACTTACACATATCCGAATCTATCCGTATGCATCCCTAGGTACTACTTTTGTGGGAATGGTTTGAAAAAATATTTGGACATCTAATTACATAACAAGCACGTATTGGTGCACTTCGATTCGCACGCATCAATAAATTTTTTTTATCATGTATTAGTGTATCGAAATAACATAGTCATCATATCATATACGTTGCAATTGGATATATGCAGTTTCTTGATATCGTGTTTACATGAATTATTCTCTAAATGACATTCTTTCAACAGATTCTCGAATTTACGAATATGATTAGAAATTTTAATGATGCATATATCTCTAGTAGGAGTAGGACTGAACTTATGCTATAAAACAACTGCCCCTTCTCTTAATCCATAGATCAAACAACTCCTAGCGAGAGAGGCATCAACGCTATCAATCATTCCCGTCGTAAAAATAGAAATATAACTTCTATCATGTGCCCCTCCTATCCAACAGAACAAAGAATAACAATTAACTATCATGTGTTCCTTTTTATGCCACAAATTTTATCCCTACAAATGAATAGAAATAAAAGATACAATAACTTAATCTTTTCTTGTCTACTGATATATACCTCCTTTATCTTAAAGACACACTGATTAAATTTTTCCTCTTCCTGGAAATTTTACATGTACAATGGATTTGTTCACTGTAATATCCGGATTTTACATAATTTAGTGATAATTTTAGTTTCGTTTAAAGATTATTTTAGTTAAACCCCATGGAGTTTATTTCTGCAAGACGCAATACGTAGACAAAATAAAATAAAATAATAATAACCTCTGTCGGCTCAATGTAATTTTTTCGAAACGATTATATATTAAAAAGAAGATGTATGCGTTTCGAAACATCAAAAAAATGGAGACAGGAGATCAAGATCCGATTCCTAAACCCTAAATGATATGGAATATGTAATATGTAGTATTCCTATGATTGTTGGAATTGTTGATAGTTTGTTGAAAGTGGTCCCAGTGGTCCCGGGAATATATAAATAATAGCAAAAGGGGCTGGGATCGGGAGGTCTTCATTCTGGACATTTCCATTTCCCAATTTCCTGTCTGTTCTCTGTTTACTATTGTCGACGGCCTTCTTCCGGGAATCGAGTACTCAAGGAGAAGGAGGAAACCTAACAATTGGTGTCTTGAGCCCGCTCCGAGCACCAATTTACCGAGGATGTCGCCGGGCGATCTTGAATCCATCAAGCTCTTGGTGATTGATACGATCAATATCCGAATGGTTGAAATAAAAGTTGAAGAGTCGATGGCTGACGTCAAGGTTGAAGAACCGATTCTACCTTCTAAATCTGGCGATTGTTCATCACCGAGAGGATCCGCACAAGGTATGCCGAAACACAAATGGTTGAAGTTTCCTTCATTTAATGGATCTACAGAGCTCATGGAATGGCGGTATAAGGCTGAACAATATTTTAGTTTCTATCAAATTCCCGATACCCAAAAGGTTTCTCTGGCTTCATTCCATCTGGAAGGTGAAGCTCTTCAATGGTTCTGGTGGTACACTAAGAACGGTTTAGGGAAATCGTGGGAGTCTCTCCTTGGTGGATTAGAGTCTCGTTTTGGTAATTTAGCTTATGAAGATCCTCATGGATTAGAGTCTCATTTTGGTAATTTAGCTTATGAAGATCCTCATTGATACGATCAATATCTGAATGGCTGAAATAAAAGTTGAAGAGTCGATGGCTGACGTCAAGGTTGAAGAACCGATTCTACCTTCTAAATCCGGCGATTTTTCATCGCCTAGAGGATCCGCACAAGGTATGCCGAAACACAAATGGTTGAAGTTTCCTTCATTTAATGGATCTACAGAGCTCATGGAATGACGGTATAAGGCTGAACAATATTTTAGTTTCTATCAAATTCCCGATACCCAAAAGGTTTCTCTGGCTTCATTCCATCTGGAAGGTAAAGCTCTTCAATGGTTCTGGTGGTACACTAAGAATGGTTTAGGGAAATCGTGGGAGTCTCTCCTTGGCGGATTAGAGTCTCGTTTTGGTAATTGTAATTTAGCTTATGAAGATCCTCATGGAGTCTTAAGTAAGCTGCGGCAAACAACTTCTGTGTTAGCGTATCAATGTGAATTTGAACGCTTATCCAATAAGTTGGATGGGATTCCTATAGCACATTTACTGGGAACATTTCTCAGTGGGCTTAAACCTGAAATTGAATTTGAGGTTCGGATGCTCAAACCTTCCTCTTTGGAAGAAGCAATTGAGTTAGCACGATTACAGGAAGCCAAATTGAAAGCTCAATATCATGATAAAAGGTCTCTTTCAAGTGATAATCCGAAAGGATTGTTGCCCTTACCAACTCGACCCCACCTCCTGTTCGTCAGCTTTTGCAATCACAGTATGAGGATCGTCTTAAGAAGGGATTATGCTTTAAGTGTGGTGACAAATGGGCAAAGGATCACCGCTGTAAATCTGTATTTGTGGTACAGATTATACCTGACGACGAAGAAATATTTTTAGATGTTGATGCAGAGCCTTTACAAATATCCATCAATGATGATAAGGTCCTTGAAATTTCTAATCATGCCATTACAGGGAAAATTGGTCCTAATACTATGCGCGTTCTTGGCAAGGTGGAGGGAGTTACTGCTCGTATACTTATTGATTTTGGGAGCACGGATAATTTCATGGACCCTCGACTTGTAGATAAATTAGGACTATCATTAAATAATGATCCATCCTTTCAAGTCATGCTAGCTAATGGGCAACGAGTAAAGTGCATGGGACTTTGCACTCATGTGCATGTGGTTCTTCAGAAGTTTTCTACGGTTCTTGATTTTTATATACTACCTTTGGGGGGCTGCGAAATTGTTTTGGGTGTTAGTTGGTTGGAGTTGTTGGGTACTATCCACTGGAATTTCAAGGAGCGTGTTATGCGCTTCAACTATCAAGGCCATGATTATCAATTGAATGGGATTTCTACTAATCCTATCGCAATGGTTACAGCTGGTCAAGCTAATAAGGAGCTCTGTTATGTTAAAAGTGCTTTTATGCT
The DNA here is from genome assembly GCA_037367405.1 of Ottelia alismoides. Classification (NCBI taxonomy): domain Eukaryota; kingdom Viridiplantae; phylum Streptophyta; class Magnoliopsida; order Alismatales; family Hydrocharitaceae; genus Ottelia; species Ottelia alismoides. The sequence goes on along the minus strand of JAZKJV010011790.1, from coordinate 344,575 downwards.
TCACCTCCAAGCAGCTGAGGTCGTCAATTCCGAGTCAATCCAATCAGTTGGCGATGGTATTTTGGATGCACAGATGAAATCCTTAGTTCAAACTTATAGTTCTGTTTTCCAGACTCCGTTGGAACTTCCTCCACTCTGCAGCTACGACCATCGTATTCCACTGTCAAATTAGAACATTATAGTATCTTCAGCACCATACAGGCATTCTCCTGCACAGAAAGATATAATTGAAGACACGGTTCGTCTTGCTTTGAAGGAAGGAAGAATTCGACCAAGCAACAACTCTTTTGCGTCACCGGTTTTGTTGGTAAAGATACGCGATGGCACTTGGTGAATGTGCATTGATTATCGAGCTCTTAATGATTATACTATCAAGGATAAGTATCCTATTCCCCTCATTGACGATCTGCTCGATGAATTACATGGTGCTAAGGTGTTTTCAAAACTGGATCTTAGATCTGGCTATCATCAAATTCGAATGAATGCTGCTGATATTCCAAAAACTGCATTTAAAACACATGAAGGCCACTATGAGTACTTAGTAATGCCCTTCAACCTTACTAATACACCAGCCACCTTTCAGAATTTGATGAATGATCTGTTTAAACCTTATTTGTGTAAATTCATTCTTATATTTTTTGATGATATTCTTGTCTACAGTATCAACATGCCTCAACATATTCCGCATATGGAACTTGTCTTTCAAACTTTGCAGCAGAACAAGTTCTATGCTAAATATTCTAAGTGTACGCTTGTGGTAGACAATGTTGACTATTTGGGACATGTGATATCAAGTGAAGGGGTCTCTATGGACCAAGCCAAGGTAGACTCGATTATTTCTTGGCCTACTCCAAAGTTCCACAGAGAATTACGTGGATTTTTAGGGCTTACTGGATATTATCGGAAATTTGTCAAAGATTATGGAATCATTGCAACTCCTCTAACTTCATTGTTGAAGCTGGAGACCTTTGCTTGGTGTTCTGATGCTCAAGAAGCCTTTTCCAAGCTAAAAAGTTTGATGGTTTCCAAGCCTATTCTAGCTTTACCAGATTTTACGAAGACATTTGTTATTGAATCCGATGCGAGTGGGACTGGGATGGGTGCAGTCCTTATGCAAGAGGGGTGTCCAGTGGCCTACCTTAGCAAAGCTTTTTCTCCTCAACAACAAGCATTATCAGCATATGAGCAAGAAATGGAAGCGATTATCTTTGCAGTACTTAAATGGCGTCCATATCTGATTGGAAGGAAATTTATAATACGCACAGATCACCAGAGTCTTCGTTTCCTTTTACAACAAAAGATTCATACACCGGCACAACACAAATGGCTTGTCAAATTATTGGGGTATGATTTTTGTCTGGAATACAAGTCAGGAAGTCTAATGTAGCAGCTGATGCTCTTTCGCGGAAACCATCGTTACTTCAGTCTTTTGCTATTTCACAGCCAATATCTGATTGGTGGGAACAGTTGAAGTCCCTTTATGCTACAGATTCGCATATGTCTGATATGCTTTCTAAATGGAGTGCAGGGCAACTTTATCCATCACTATATTCTTGCAAGGATGGGATTTTATATTATAAAAATCATGTTCTTCTTTATTCCCAATTCCCTTTAGTTCCATCCATTATCAAGGAAATGCATGATACACCTTCCGCTGGGCATTCAGGTTATCATAAAACGTTGCATCAAGTTCAACGTTTTTTTACTTGGCCGAAGATGAATCTTGATATTAAAGCATACATCCATGCGTGTGATACGTGCCAACGATGTAAATATGATACATCTGGTCCCGGTGGACTTTTGCAGCCATTATCCATTCCATCACAAAATTGGGAAGAAGTTTCTATGGATTTCATTGGTGGTCTCCCACCAGTGGGAACTAAATCATCTCTTATGGTTGTTGTGGATCGATTGTCGAAATATTTACATTTAATTGCTATACAACATCCTTACAGTGCTTCAACAGTGGCTGCAGTTTTTTTTTGATAATGTGCTTAAGCTCCATGGATTTCCTAAAGCCATTATTTCAGATAGAGATCCAGTTTTTACAAGCCAATTTTGGAGTGAATTTTCCGTTTACAGGGGGTACAATTGAAGCTTAGTTCTTCTTACCACCCACAAACAGATGGACAAACAGAGGTTACTAATCGCTGTATAGAGACATATTTGCGGTGCTTTTGTTATCAACAACAGAAACAATGGGTTAAATGGCTCTCTATGGCTGAACATTGGTTCAATACTACTTGGCATTCTTCTACGGGCATTACTCCATTTGATGCGGTATATGGTTATCCCCCTCCTACCCCATTCTCATATGTTTCAGGAACAACAGTTGTTCATTCAGTTGAAGAGCAATTACGTAGTAGAGATTTAATTTTGGCAGATTTAAAACTCCATTTGCAACGAGCACAACAACGGATGAAGTTGCAGGCAGATAAGCATCGCAAAGAGCGTGAATTTCAAGTAGGTGATTGGGTCTACTTGAAAATCCAACCTTATCGACAAGTTTCTCTGGTTGTCACTTTAAACCTCAAACTTTCAGCGTATTTTTATGTCCCTTTTTAAGTCCTTAAGCGCATCGGCCTCGTTGCTTATAAGCTTGATTTACCACAAGGTTCTAAAATGCATCCTATTTTTCATGTCTCGCAGTTAAAGAAGCAACATGGGACTCAACCTGTGCATACCTTCCCATTGCCTGAAACATTTCAACAAGCTACCAAAATTCCATACAAACTTTTATCAAGACGGATGGTAAAACGCCATAACAAGGCCATTACTCAACTCTTAATTGAATGGCAAGGGTACCCTCTGGAAGATGCTTCCTGGATTGACTATGATGAGTTTATGTCATTGTACCCGGATTTCAACCTTGAGGACAAGGTTCTTCTGGAGGAGGGGAGTAATTGATAAGGAATATGTAACATGTAGTATTCCTATGGTTGTTGCACTGTTGATAGTTTGTTGTTAGTGGTCCCAGTGGTCCCGGGAATATATAAATAATAGCAAAAGGGGCTGGGATCGGGAGGTCTTCATTCTGGACATTCCCATTTCCCAATTTCCTGTCTGTTCTCTCTTTACTATTCTTCTCTTCTGTTCTCTCTCTTTTTCTTCTTTGATTCATTAGTTCTAGCAACCACGGCAAGCGGAACTCGAGCTTGGAGATCCCAAATTGTCGACGGCCTTCTTCCGGGAATCGAGTACTCAAGGAGGAGGAAACCTAACACTAAACCACTTTGTCCGGTGGGATAAACCATCTCCGGTTGCATTGGGAGACCTACAGGACGCCGTCATTGTCCGCTGCGGTGGGTGATGGAATTTGCAGTTGGCGCCAAATTTACAGTTCTTGGTTTTCATGTAGAAGGAACACTCAGGCACGTCGGGCCTCACCGGGAACTTCTGTTCTTCCCGATTGCCGCTCGGATCATAAGATGACACCGAATACGAGAACGTACGCGACGGTGGAGAGCCAACGCCGTAGATGGATCCCACCTACATGGATAGCCAACCATCAGGGACAGATCAATGCATAGCTTCAAATTAAAAAATGATCCAAGTCATGATAGCGACTGACCACGTAAGTAGACCAAACCGAAGCCGAGATGATCCCCGACGTGAGATCCAGGTGCAGTGGATAGCAACCGGGCAGATCATACGGCTGCGGGTGATGGAATTTGCACCAGGAGCCGAACTTACACATGCCTGTTCTCACGTAGTAGGCGCACTCCTCTCCCTGCATGGACAATCAATAATCATACAAAACATCTCAAATAACGGCATCAACAATGCTAACGAACAAGCTTAAAACGTACCGGACGGAGAGGGTATCCATGGAAGTTGAGAAAGAACTGTAGGGAAAGAGAGAGAACGATCATACAGACAACAGTAAAGAAGGAACAAAGAGGCGGAGGGCATGCGAGGCTTACCGCGACGGGAGAAGATCCTCTGCTGTAGAGGGTATTACAGCAGAGGTGTTGTAAACTCTAATAATTTTTTTGTGATTTAGATTCTAAAATCCAACCTTATAGATTGAATCTTAGGTTAATGCTCTATATATCCTCCAAATTTCGCTTAAATACGACATTATTTGCTATTTTATCTTAATGGTCAAACAATCGGTCAAGATCTAAGCAACTTGAACTCCATTTCAAAAAGATCCGAATCTTAAACTATTAAGATAAAATAGCAAATAATGTCGGATTTAAGCTAAATTTAGAGGATATATAGAGCATTAACCTGAGATTCAATCTATAAGGTTGGATATTAGAATCTAAATCACAAAAAAAAATATTGAGATTTACAGCACCTCTGCTGCAATACCCTCTACAGCAGAGGATCCTCTTCCTCCCGCCAAACGGAATCGAGTCCTACTCCTAATCCTGCGAAAAATATGCACCAGAGATGATACTATCGAAATCTACCATTACGTGCTATGTAATTAGATTTCCAGATTTTTTCAAAACAATTTGTACAGTAGTAGTAATTAGGGAATTTTTCGGGACATATATATATATATATGAGATATGCCGTCCCGCCAAACGGAATCCACTCCTAATCCGAACCCTATTAGAGATAGGGTGGAGCATTGGGCTCGACCCGACTCAATCAGGAAAAATCCAGTCAGAGCCTGACAATTTTCCGTGGGCCTTGGGCTGGGTTGAGGCCTATTTTTTTAGCAAATCGAGGGCATGGGCTCGACCCAAGGCCCGCGTCATCAGGCTCGGGTTCGGGTCGGGCTCGGATTCGGGCCGGGCTCAGCTCACACCAATTTTGATTCCATGAAATTGCACTTTGATTCCAATTTGTTGTTATTGATATAATTCATCTATAACGCATGAATATGGATGTATTATTATAATGTAATATCACTATTAATGATTGAAGGAAATATTGGATGCATTGTGACTATAAATCCATGTCCCCTAATTTGGTTCTAACATGATATTCTGAAATATGAGGGCTCGAGTCCGACCCATTTGTACTTCGGGTTCGGACCCGGCCCTGCCCGATTATAATATTTTTGAAATATGAGGGTCCGGATCCGGCCCATTTATACATCGGGTTCGGGTCGGGCCCGGACTTTTGCAGGTCGGGTCAGGGTCGGGTCCAAGTTGGCCCGACCCAATGCTCCACCCTAATTAGATATATGCCTGGAGATGATAATCGAAATATACCATTACGTGTTTGTTATGTAATTAGATTTTCAAGTATTTTCCAAAACCACTCCCACATAAATAGTACGTAGGGATGGATACGGATATATACCGGAAGTATCATATCTTGTCCATTTTTAACTACGAATACAAATGCAAATGCAGATACGTACATTGGCATTGACGGATACAATAAAAATTTTACGATATCCTTGAAAAAGAATACATATGTAAAAATGAGAACATTTCATCTTTTTGACATTTTTATGATTTCTTGGTGTTAAATGAAAATATAAATACATCCTAAGGATTTCTGAACACGTGTATGAATATCGATCCTTGTCCAATTTAAAGTACGAATACAAATACAAATATTGATGGATATGAAAAAGGTGATACTGTATCCTTAAAAACGAACATGAATATAAAATGAATACGAATAAGATACGAATAATAACAAAAATCTTTAGTCGATTAACTAAAATATACATGTGTTAGGATGGTTTATACATAAAATAGAATTATATCAACAATGGTGAATGCAATCATAAAATTTGTCACGCGTAATTATAGATAAGTCTATGAGTATATTTATAAACTAAAATGTGAATGTTAGGGAATGCCAAAGTGGTATCCATATCCGCAACCACTTTAAAACTAATACGAATACATATACCAAAATATGTATAAAACAAATATGAATACAATATCTATATTCGTTTGCACCCCTGAGTCCAATGTAGCACATTTAAGCAATAGGTATGACATGAAGGAAGGGAAAATGGTAGATATATAGAAGAGATGTAACTTTCACCAACCCCCAAAGATGGTCCCACATCTAAAACTCACGAATTGTGGATGTGGATTATAAGTGGTGTCGATTACTAATTGACAACTTGACTTAAGCATTTTGAGTGGTTGTCAATGGGTCCAATTGGACCCGAATCCAATAAGCTGTCATGGCTAGTTTTCCTCGATAACGGATCAACGACTTGAGTTCGGGACAAATGATAGCAGAGCAGATTTCCCTCTGATAATTGAGAAGGCTATCCGAGAGGTGGATCCACTCCCCATAAAGAGATTTAAGGAAAAAGCCACCCAGAACGTGTAACCGTCACTGTCATTGAGAATAAGTGATGGGTCATGTTGTAATGATGACATTGCGAATTTAAGTGGAGGAGGTTGTAACAATCCAACACCCAAAGATAGTCCCACATTTAAAATTCACGAAGTGTGGGTGTAGGTTATAAGTGGTGGGGATTAGTACTTTACAATCTTGCTTAAGCATTTCGGGTGATTGTCAACGAATCCAATTGGATCCAAACCCAACAAGTTGTCAAGGTCGGTTTTCCTCGCTAACGGACCGGAGACCTAAGATCAGGAGGTTACAAGAGAAGTAGTAATGATTCTTTTTAAAAGATCTTTTATCTTTTAATTTTATAATTGCATGACAAGCAATTAACATTGGTTTACAAAGAACCTCCATATGATCTGTATTGATTTGGAGAAGGCTTATGATTCTGTCCCACGAGAGATATTGTGGAGAGTTTTGGAGAAGAGACAAGTACATATCCTATATATTAACCTCATAAAGGACATGTATGATAGGTTGGACTTTATCTTGTCTAAGGATCCCATCTGGGAAGACTGGATATTTTGACATTAACATTGGTTTACATGAAGGTTCTTCTTTAAGTCCATTTCTTTTTACTTTGATTATGGACAAGTTGACAAGTCACATTCAGGATGAGTTACCTTGGTGTATGTTATTTGTTGATGATATTGTGTTAATTGACGAGACTAGAGATGGAGTAAATGAGAAGCTTGAGGTTTGGAGACATGAGTTAGAGACTAAAAGATTTCGTATAAGTAGGGCTAAGACGGAATATATGGAGTACACCTTTGACGGAAGCAATGGTGAAGGAATTGATATGAAGATTAGTGACGATAACATTCAGAAGAGGGATTCCTTTAGATATTGGGATCTATTCTGCAACATGATGGGGAAGTTGATGAAGATGTTACTAATAGAATAAATGCATGTTGGCTAAAGTAGAGAGGAGCCTCTGTTGTTCTTTGTGATAAGAAAATTCTTTAAAAATTAAAGGAAAGTTTTACAAAGCAGCCATGAGACCTGCTATGTTTTATGGATCTGAATGTTGTCCTTTGAATCATAGACATGTGCAGAGAATGAATGTAGCGAAATGAAAAATGGTAAAGTGGATGTATGGACACACATCTAAATATCGGATTCGGAATGATGCAATCAGAAAGAAAGTTGGTGTAGCTCCGATCGAGGATAAGATGCGAAAAAACTGCTTAAGATGGTTTGGACATTTGCAATGATGATCAGCTGATGCACCAGTTAGGAGATGCGAGTGTTGGGATGTTGAGCCGGCTAAGAGAGGGCGAAGTCGGCCCAGAAAGTGTTGGAAAGAGACCATACGAAGGGATCTTAGTTTCGTTAAGTCATCAATATCCTTATTAACGTCTATACTTGTATTTAAAAACATATAAGGAAATGGTAATGCCTGTATCCGTACTTAGTGATGAGCACTGGGGTGGGCCAGCTTGACCCAACCCATGAGCCCGCAAGCTTGACCCAAAACCTGGACCATTTTTTGTCAGGTTGGGTCGACCAAAAATTTGGCCCATTAAGTAAACGAGATATGCGCGGACCCTCGTCATCAGCCCAAACTCATCTGCTCATCAGCATGACCCGATAAGGTCCAATAAGATGATTCATATATTAATTCATAATCTCAAATATTACAATGTTGTTTTGTATATTTTCATCCATCATTACTACCTACATATACATAATTACACGTTCTCTTATTTAAGAACAGACTCGTGGTTAAGTTTTTTTATTACCGTCATTGTAACATCATTTAACACTTTTATCGTTGTTCCTCATATATGTATCTTGTATAAAAACTCTATTTTGCCAATCATTAGTATTTAACCAATGATTCGGATACTAATAAATCTTTTATTTACTTTCCTCCTCATTGTCCCATCAATAATAAATGTATCTTTAAACATCTATTTTCCTTCTTTATTCTTCCAACCATTTTTTAATGGTCTAGCTTGACCCAAACCCGAGAGAATATTAATCGGGTCGAGATAGGCCTTGGGTTGGGCGGGAGAAAGAATTTCGGGCAATGGCACGATCGAGAACACATTAGTTTTATTAGGACTAGAGCCAGCTCGATGCTCATCCCTATTAATACATGTCTGTTCGCAATGCTAATGGCCACTGTTGGCACTAGGGTTCGGCATCGGGTCAGGTTTGAGTTGGTCCAGCCCAAAGCCCAGATGGGCTAATGGGTCAAGCCTAGGTCCATTTTATTTTCAAATTCCAGGCCCAAGCCCAAACCCGATCCAAAAAATGGACCGGATTCGAGTCAGACCGGCTAATTTAACACCTATGTACACAAATATCATGTGTTTCGTTCTTATTGTATTTATCTGGTTGTCTTATACATGTGGGCATGTTTAATACTTTAAGTACACCATCTAATTTGTGATTATGGCATTAGTATTAAGATTTATCATGTGAAGACTGATTGGTTGAATACAAGTGGAGAGCATTGCTAATGTGGCTGATCTCCCTCCTGTGTTCTGATTGGCTGAGAGCTCCTGTGCTGGATTGCTGAGGTGTTTGATCCGCCTCTTGCATTCTGATTGGTTGAGAGGTGTTGTGTTGGATTGCTGAGATGCTTAATCCACATCCTACATCCTGATTGACTGAGAGATGATAGTGGGGATTGCTGAACACTTGGTATTCTTTTGTTGTAGTATAAAAGGAGCCCTGTGGCACCACATATTGTATCCCAACATCATTCAAAAAATAGTAGAGAGTGTCTGGTGTGAGCAAGTGGTGTAGGCACATTGCCGAACCACTATAAATCCTTGTCTTGTGTGATTATGCATGCTTTCTTCTTCAATTGTGGTTCTAGTCATGTGCTGCTCGATCGGATCCGTCCCCAACAACTGGTATCAGAGCAAGGTTCGAAGATCAACTTCTACACAGATGACGGAAGAATCGAAGGTCAAGATCGAGAAGTTCAATGGATCGAACTTCGCATTATGGAAGATGAAGATTGAATCTATTTTATATCAGAAGGATCTCTATCTTCCGATCGAAGAGAAGAAGCCTGAAGCCATGAAAGATGATGAGTGGAAGGTCCTAGACCGAAAGTCTCTATGAACGATAAGGCTCAGCATTGTTCCGTGGGTAGCTTCAAATATTGCAAAGGAGACGACGGCGACGAATATTTTCAAAGCTCTTGAAAAGATGTACGAGAAGCCATCTGCATCAAATTAGCTGTATTTGATGAATAAGCTTTTCAATTTAAAGATGAGTGAGAACTCCGTGGTGGCTTCACACTTGAATTATCTGAACAGTATCATCAATCATTTGGAGTCTATGAAGATCGTGTTTGATGATGAGGTTAAAGCACTTTTACTTCTTTCTAGTTTACCTGATAGTTGGAATGCTTTAGTTGTAGCGATTAGCAACTCCTCTAATTCTGCAAAGTTGAAGTTGGAGGATGTTGTTGGTCTTCTTTTTGGGGAAGAGTCACGACGGAAGACATCTAGGGAAGAACACTCGTCAGGTCTTACCTTGAATACAGAAGGAAAAAGCAGGAAGAGCTACATGAACTAAAAGCATTCCAAGGGAAAGACAGTAAGGGGAAGATCCATATCCAGATATCCGAAATCCGTGGTCTGTTGGAATTGCAATCAAAAGGAGCATTACAAGACAGAATGCAAGATCCCAAGAAAGAAGAAAGGAGAAAATAACAAAGGTAAGAATACCATAAATCTTACTGATGATGATGATAACGATGCCTTAATATGTGTTGCAGATGCAAGAAGTGAGTCATGGATTGTGGACTCGGGTGCTTTATTTCATAGCACTCCACAAAGGGATATCTTCCAAAATTATGTGAAAGGTGATTTTTGAAAGGTATATCTAGGAGATGATGAATGTTGCAGCATAATTGAAAAGGGAGACATTAACATATCCCAACTCAATGTTGGCTTCTTGAGATTGAAGAATGTTAGACATGTACCCAGTCTAACAAGGAATCTCATATCTGTTGAACAGCTATCAGAAAGTGGTGTGGTGACATCATTTGATTCAGATTCGTGTAAGATGTCAAATGGATCACTGATCCTTGCTCAAGGTAAGAAAGAAGGAATCTTTTATATTGCGTCAGGCTCATATGATAGGGTAAATGTTACATCATCTGGGTGTGATGCTAACACTTGGCATAGACGACTTGGTCACATGAGTGAGAAGGCAATGAAAATCATGTAGAAGAAAGGAAAATTGATAGGATTGCAAACTGTTGATCTAGACTTATGTGAATATTGTATCTTGGGAAAGAAGAAGAAAGTCAGTTTCACAAAGACTGCAAGAGCACGAAAGACTTAAAGATTGGACCTGGTTCATACAGACGTATGGTATCCATCTCAGGTACCATCCCTTCGCGGATCTCATTATTTTATTACATTCATTGATGATGCAACTAGAAAATGGTGGGTTTATTTTGTCAAACATAAATCCAATGTTTTTGAGACCTTCAAAATCTGGAAGGCCTTAGTTGAGACTGAGACAAGTTTAAAGTTGAAATGTCTCAAGTCAGACAATGGGGGAGAATACTGCAGTGAGGAGTTTGAATCATATTGCGTCAAGAACGGTATCAAGAGATTGAAGACGGTCCCAAGAAAGCTCAGACAGAATGATGTTGTTGAACGTATGAACATGACTCTTTTAAAGAGTGCGAGAAACATGAGGTTACATGTAGGTCTACCAAAGTGACATTGGGCTGATGTAGTGAATACAACTGCATACTTAATCAATCGAGGTCCATCTGCTGCTTTAGATGGGGATCTTCCGGAAGAAACATTAACAGAAAAGGAGGTAACACTTTCTCATTTACGTATCTTTGGATGCATAGCTTATGTTCACATTGAGGAGGAAGACTAAGCAAATTTTGATCCCAAAATAAGGAAGTGTATCTTTATCGGTTATGGTACAGACAACTAGGGATATAAATTGTGGGATTTGAACAACAAGATAATATTTAGAAACATTGATGTCGCTTTTAATGAGTCTTCCTTATACAATGATGAATTGATAAAAGGAAAGACAACTGAAGAACCGTACTTTGTGGAGTTTGATGAAACTCCTGAACAAAGCACATCACAGCCAAGTGATGAGAATGTTCAACCCATCCCACGGAATAATCCGCAAACTCAGGTGCTACGAAAATCTTCCAGAATTAGCAAACCCACTGCAAGGTATTCACCTTCCTTGAATTATTTATTGCTGACTGATAATGGTGAGCATGAATGCTTTGATAAAGCTATACAAGGTGAGGCAGGGAATCAGTGGGACTTAGCCATGGATGAGGAGATGAACTCGCTCTCAAGAAGCAAAACGTGGGATTTGGTCCCACTATCGAAGGGAAAGAAGGCTCTGCACAACAAGTGGGTGTACAGGGTGATGGAGGAAGCTGATGATTCCATTAGATACAAGGCTCGACTAGTGGCGAAGAGCTTTCAACAGAAAGCAGGAGTTGATTTTGCACATGTTGTAAAGGTCTCAACCATAAGAGCAGTATTGAGCATTGTTGCAGTTGAGAACCTACATTTGGAGCAGTTGGATGTTAAGACAACATTTCTCCATAGAGATTTTGAGGAGGACATCCACATGCAACAACCAGAGGGCTATGTAGCTACCGGAAAGGAAGACATGGTATGCAAGCTCAGAAAAAGCCTTTATGGCTTGAAGCAGGCACCAAGACAATGGTATAAAAGGTTTGATGATTTCATAAGAAACACAGGGTTCCACAAATGTCATGTTGACCATTGTTGCTACTTCAAGAAGCTTGGTATGTCTTACCGCTCGCGTCTGATTAGCTAGTTGGTGAGGCAATGTCTTACCGCTGGTCCGAGAGGATGATCAGCCACACTGGGACTGAGACAGGGCCCAGACTCATAGCTTAGCTTCTCTCATCTTAGCCTAGGCTACTGAAACAACCATTTCCGAGTTAGATCTTCCAAGCAAGATACCAGTATATAGCTTGGGAAAGTCCTTTCTAAATTGCTTGACTTTCTCACTTTTTCAAATAAGGAAGTTGGGGGTCTTAGGGGCTAACTAGTTGCTGTCTCCCTGGACTCACTCGCTTTTTTCCCTTCTCACTTCCATACCTCTTTCTTCGCCTACCCTCACCTACACAGGGTTCCTAGGGATGAAGAGAGGGAATAGAACTTCTTTTTTCCTAACAGATCACTTTTTCCAAATATTCTAGTTGGGCCCTTCCAGTGTGATCGGGAAGGACTACCTTAGTTGTATGGATCGTCAACCGCTTTCCACTGGGACTAGCTCGACCATCATCTAAGACTTTCGAGTCGATCGCATTCGAGGCAACAGATGAAGAGGAGGAAGGTAAGGTAGGGGAAGGAGGCTAACTAGACTTTGGGTCCCACACAACTCGCTTACTTACGACGGGATGGCTTGTTCCTGACTTACAAGCAGCAAGTCTTTTGCCCCAGGGAACTAGGTGGTAGTAGGCGCTAGACCTCGCTCTTTACCTAACATCAAGCAGTCTTCTCCTAATCTTCCCCTCGCATCTTGACGAGATGATAGTGAAAGTTCTTCACCCTTTTTTGGCATACCTCCGTACTGCTGAGAGGCGAGACTCATTCCAACTCCGAACTGAGACCGGGTTCTTTGTCCTCCTACCGGGCCCATGTGGCTCTCCCTGGGTAGTGAGGTAGTCTCTTTTTCTTCTCTCTGATTCAGGTCACAAAGAGGGGTCTGAGCCTTCGGTTTAGTATAGGTCTCCTCTTACATCATTTATTGTTGTACGTAGATGACATGCTTGTTGCAGGCTCATGTAAGGAAGAAATAGCAAATATGAAGGCAATGTTGTTTAAGGAGTTTGAAATGAAGGAACTAGATCTTGCAAAGAAAATCCATCGAATGCAGATTAGCAAAGACATGAAGAACAAGAAGCTGGGATTATCTCAATCAGATTACATCGAGAAGGTACTAGAGAGATTTAATATGAAAAATGCAAAATGTAATCTAACAACTTTAGGGAGCCACTTCAAACTTTCAAAGGAGAAAGAACCTGCTACGAAGGAGGAGCATGAGTACATGTCAAAGGTACCCTACCAGTCTGCTGTTGGTTGTTTGATGTACGCAATGGTTTACACAAGACCAGATATCTCCCATGCAGTGGGAGTTGTGAGCAGATTCATGGTGAATCCTGACAAGGAACATTGGGACGTTGCGAAGTGGATTTTACGTTATTTGAGAGGTACCTCTAACGTGGCATTGTGTAACGGGAACACTGACATTTCCATTCGAGATTTTGTGGACTCAGATTTTGTAGGAGATATCAATGGCAGGAAAAGCACAACAGGGTATGTCTTTACCCTAGGGAGTGGAACCATTAACTGGATCTCTAGACACCAGAAGATAGTCACCATCTCGACCACAAAAGTAGAAATATGTGGCAGCAAAAGAAGCTTGCAAGGAAATGATATGGTTGAAAGGTCTGATGAAAGAACTGAATAAAGAATATGAAGATTGTCAATTGTCCAGCGACAGTCAAAGTGCAATTCATGTTCTTTCACTCGAGGACTAAGCACATTGATGTGAAATACCTCTTCATTCAGACGCAGCTAGAAGATGGTCAATTTAAGTTGAAGAAGATCCACACATTAGAAAATCCTGCTAATATGTTCACAAAGTCTGTAACAGTGGAGAAGCTGAAGACATGTACAACTTCTATTGGTCTTCAAGCATAAACGATAAGGGAAAGCTCACAACAGGACTATTGAAGACGTGGTGTGTATCACAAATCAGCCTTCAAGTGAGAGATTGTTGAGATTTATCCTGTGAAGACTGATTGGTTGAATACAAGTGGAGAGCATTGCTGATATGATGTGGCTGATCTCCCTCCTGTGTTCTGATTGGCTGAGAGCTCTTGTGTTGGATTGCTGAGGTGTCTGATCTGCCTCCTGCATTCTAATTGGATGAGAGGTATTGTGTTAGATTGTTGAGATGCTTAATCCACATCCTGCATCCTGATTAGCTGAGAGCTGATGGTGGGGATTGTTGAATGCTTGACATTCTTTTGTTGTAGTATAAAAGGAGCCCTGTGATACCACATATTGTATCCCATCATCATTCAAGCAATAGTAGAGAGAGTCTATTGTGAGCAAGTGGAGTAGGCACATTGCCCAACCACTATAAATCCTTGTCCTGTGTGATTGTGCGTGCTTTCTTCTTCGAATGTGTCTCTAGTCCTGTGGTGCTCGATCGGATCCGTCCTCAACAATTAGCTGTATGTTGCAAATAGAAATGTGGTAAAAAATATGACGACTTAAACCACCATTTAATTCACCATTACATATTCTATTATAGATGCTGGCACTATGACCCAATAAAGATTGGTTACTTACAATTGTACACGCTCTAACATTTTAGGACATATATTCCATTCTTGTATATTAATGTAATAATCTTGCATATTAATATAATAATATCCTCAATCCACACTAATGGATATGATTATTAATGGGTCTAAGTATTTATTCTAAACTCGAAACACGAATATGAAAGTTAGAACATGGTATTTGAAACAAACATGGATATATTGGATATAACTATATCGTATAGGTCAAGCTATCATGCTTGCAGGTTTGGGCCTTCTCAAGCTCGAACCCGGCTCGATAATCAATACGGGCTCATTTTGAGGCCCACGGCCCGTCTGCTAAATTTCGAGTTTGGGTCAGGTTATGTGTGTCTGCTTTTGGGCCGGGTCGCACCGGTCCAACCCAATGCCCAACCATAATTGGCACGCTGTTTCAATTCCCAGTAAAAGGTTCTTAATTTCTTATACATCTTTAACCCTTTCCCTTCTTGCTATTCTAATTCCCAGTAAAAGGATGTTAGTTTCTTGTAAATCATTATCCCTTCCCCTTATTCCTTTCTACTAAAAAGTGCACAAGGATGACCAGCATAAATAGAAAAGTAAAAAGTTGTCGGGGATCTTGACCGTTCGATCATTAATATAGAATCGATTCCACTCAAAAGTCGTATTGGAAATTTGGAATTTAGACGACGCAGACTCATATAAAAGAAATTAATGTCTATCATGCAACAAGCAAAACAACTATCAAGTCTATCAGTTCATGTACCAAAAAGCGGAACATTTCCAAATAGAGTAGGATTTCCGACCCAACATCCACAGATCTTGGAATATCGCAGTAGCCGGAAGAACAACAATTAGCCCATGCAAGGTCGAGCAATCTAAGGATTAAATTACATAGATAACAAACATAAGAATTATCGACATCCTATAGGAAACCATCTCTTGTACAGCCGCGTACGCGCCGCCCTCTTCCTCTCCTCCTTGTGCAAGCTGCTCTTCATCTTCTCCGCCTCCTCCAGCACATCTTTCGGCTCTTTCATCTGTAACTAAGAATCCACCAGTGCTATGAGAAGAGAGCAGATCACGAAACAGCAGATCACTACGTTCAAATATAGGATCAACACATAGTTAATCAGTGTCGTGTGCATACCTTCGTCGATTTTGGCATCGGAGTTCGATGGGTGTCATCTGCCCACTTCATCAGTCCGTCGGGTCGAGTGAAGAACATGCGAGAAGGAAGAGTGGCGGAAGTATATTTTGCTTGAAATGGCACAGGTTGCAGAAGCCATTTGCTTTCCTCCGTGGAGGTCGTGGTCGAGCTCGACGCGCTCGAGGAGGACAGGCCGCTGCTCTTGTCCAGTTCCTGGCTAATCTGTCATCATTCACGAATCCGGATTTATTTCTTCTAATTTAGAATAAAAATGATGAGTATATTAAAAATGGGAAAAGGTTTGGTTGTTCTTGCCTGCATGATTCGGTTCTCAAGGAATTGGAGCCTCTCCACGAGAGCTTTCCTGAGCTGTGCCTCTACCGACATAGACGGACGTCTCGTGGTGCCGGCAAAACTCTTTGCCACCCTTCTCATCTCGGCGACGTAGTGCGGCTCTTGTTGTGTACCCGTCGACGCTTCACACGTCAGCATAGACGGACGTCGCGTGGAGCTCGTCAAATTCTTCGCCACCCTTCGCATCTCGGTGACGTAGTTGTCGGGGTTTTGTTGTGGCGCCATCAACACCAGGCTCTGTTGCTTCTCCTCCAACTGCTTCAGCTGCAAACCGAGAATAGAAGGTACATATTGGAACTATACCCAACAGTAATTTTGAGTGGTATGGGTACATGGATTATCTACGTACTTTCAGACAAATCTAATTTGGATCGTATATATCCTTTGCTTACATATAAGCCAAATGAACCAAACCAAGCTAAATACACATAGACGTATCATACCCGAGCATCCATCTTGTCCAGTCGCGCGAGAATGGATTCAGGGAACGGTTGCGTCGGCTGCGTGACACCGGAGTGGGGTCCGAGGTTGCCGACAGTAGTGACGAGGGAGCCAAGAGTTGCTCTTGGTCTGACGCAGTAATCGTCCGGTGGGTGTTCCATGGTAGCTCGGCGGTGGTGAGTAGGGATGAAAACGAATACAAATATATCCGCATCCGTTCGTATTCGCATTCGTTAAATGGAGGATATGGATGTTATTTTTTAAAATCTGACGAATACGAATGCGGATACGAATGCTAAAAATCAACATCCGACGAATACGAATACGAATGCGAATTTAAAACCCTTAATTTTTGTGGATACGAATATGAATGCGAATGTTCATTTTTTAACGGATATGAATGCGAATATTCGTTTTTGAATGACTTAGTAGATAAAAATATAATAATATCAACTTAGATAGGCATGCTTGAAAATTTACCAAATACCTACTCTCCAACCCCAACCCTAATCGACGTTATCTTCAGTTTTTTGTTTCGTGTTTCCCGGATCTCCCAATCCCCATATCGACAAACCCTATTGGCGGCGCTTCCCTTCCCCTACCCATGCTCCTCCTCCAATAGCTTGTGCCTCACCTGGTAGTGCATGATCCTCCTCCAACCACCTCCATCGCGGGGACTTCTCCCACACATTCCCCACCGGCCATTGGCATCATCAAGGTCTCCTTTTTTTTCTTTTAAGTTTTTCTGTTTTGATTCCCATGTTCTTGTTCTTTAAGTTTTTCAACTTCATCCGACTAATGATGTTGATTTAATGAAAACCCACTATCATCTTACCGCTCCTAGGGGATTCTCGAAGCAACTCATTCATGAGAGGTAAATCTCAAGTATCAACAATATTATCACAGGTATGAGATTTGAGTATTAAAAGTTTACAGTTTTTCGGATATCTACCCTTTAACATGATTTTATGAGATTTGAGTATTAAAAGTAGACTCTTTTTTCAAAAATATTATCATAGGTAGAAACCTTTTTGATTAGTCATTAGTCCGTCTTTTTTATTGAAGCAATAATACTTGTTTTTTGGCTTTTATAAGATCTGTAATCACCTCATGTGTGGACTGTGATGTCGTTTATTACTATATTTATATGATACATAAATTTTTTTAGATCCTTGATCATTCTTGATATAATGAACATTGATCCATCTATTGGAATTTCAAGCAACTAAGTTGCAAGAAAAGATATGAATCCTAAATCTAAGAAACAAAAAGAAACACACCTCAGATGTGTGGTTAGATTGTATTGAATTTATAAAAAAAATTAACACATGTATAATAAATAAGCTTAGTAAGCTTCTTTTGCTTCATAGTTTTGTTGTGTTAATTTTTCATTATGAAAATAATCAATACACTTAGTTATATATAGAAGTTTACTTTGAGCCTAATATGCTTGTAAATTTTTAATAAATTGTGTTATCTATAATATTCGTAAATTAATCCGCATTCGTTTGTCAAATATTCGTATCCGAATTGCCAACATTCGTTTTGCATTCGTATTCGTATTTTGAGGATATGATTATGTATTTTTTACATTCGTATGATATTCGTATTCGTATTCGTATCCGGATTTTAAAATGAATAAGGATATGATAACACCTACATTCGTATCCGTATCCGACCGTTTTCATCCCTAGTGGTGAGAGAGGAAGGAGAAAGCTCAACTGAGATGAGTGGTGTTAAGAAGGGGGGAGGGGTGCCCTTTGCATTGGTTTGGTCTCGGGTTGCGCGGGAGAGACGGCATCGCTCACACGTCCGCGCGCAGATGCAACCAACTACTGCCTCCCTCTGCACGCCCTCCATATATAGGAAGGGCTTGCTAAATTTTCCATTGGACTTTTTCCCACGGTTCTTTTGTTCGTGTGCATCCGATAGATGGCGGGAAATATATTTTTCTAGTATCTTTAGTGCATATTATTACTAGACTACTGGCAGTGGCAGCCAAAACGTAGAGATGGATTTTTATTTAGAGTATCAGGAATTTCATCATGGAGGAGTCAAGTATACAATTATTATGTATGTTTAAAAATAGAAAAATATATGTAGTTTTGAACGATATTTTTAAATGGAATTAATATTTTTAAAATGAACCTCTTTCAATCTTAATAAGCGTAGAATTTAAATCTATTATTAATGTTAAAATTTCAAATAGATTGGTATTTTCCGTGGCTATTTTTAAAATTAGATAAATATACTAATTTAAGCCTCTCTAAATCCATCCTAAAAGGGTTAAATTATAAAGTGAAATTTTGAAACAAAAAAGTTCATGATTAAAAAGAAACAATAAAATTTATTTTATTTATAAAGAGTAATGAAAATAATGGGAGAGATAAATAAACTCGAATACACTTTTATATCAAATTATTTTAATACTTTGGAAGTGAATGGATAAACCATATAAAAGAAAGTAAAATTGATGAAGATATGATTTGAACCTTGGTCTCCAAAATAATAATAGTGCCACTCTACCACTTAACCATTTAATAATTCTCAGCATTTTTCTAACATTGGTTATAATACAATTAAAGAGGGGCCACATTAAAAACTTAATACATTGTATAATAATCATAGAGGGGAGGGGGTTATAATGTATACTAGTTCTGCCCCTCACTCGAATACAATTTTATATCAAATTATTTTAATACTTTCGAAGTGATTGGATAAACCATATAAAAGAAAGAAACATTGATGGAGATAAGATTGAAATCCTGATCTCCAAATAAAAACATATCACTCTACCACTTGACCATTTAATAATTCTCCAACACTTCTCTAACAAGCATAACCCTATAGTGTATACTAGTCCCGCCCCTGGTGGTACTGATGTTTGCAACATTGGGAGCCTGGCAGTTTGGTCTAAAGTTTGGATATTCTTGGATTTTTAGTTGAAGCTTTTAATTTGGGATATTCGCATAGATGCCATTGATTTTATGGTCTACAAATCTAAGAAATTATGCAAACTGGGCATGCGCAGGCGCAGTGACGCACTGTGCTCCATGGGCGTGCTGTGTGGGGGTGTTCATGTGAGGGAGCTTGTGTTCGCGCGTGCGTGCATATGCTGTGTGTGTGTGTTTCATGTGAGGGAGCTCGTGTGTGCGTGGAAGAGGGAGGGCATGGGTGCAAGCCACCTACTGCGAGTAGGTGAAACGATGTGTGGTGTTGCAGTGGTATCAGGAAAAGGATTAGGGACCAAAATAGAGTAAAAGGAAAGAAGGCGCTGCTATGCAGTACGCACATGGGTCCTATAAAAAAGGAAGTATGAGAGAGAGAGAGAGCTTGGAGGTGAGAACATATGAGAGTTGGAGATAGAAGACAAACACGCAATTGGTTGGATCATAATAAATAATATACTAACAGGAGAATACTGACAAGCAAAATGATTTCGTGGGTCCAAAACTTTAGAAAGCGTGGATTGTACCATGCAAAATTTGATCGACGGGCTCACGTCATCACAGTAGAGAAGCACGGCAGTAGACGATCCGTCTCCCCAAAACTTGTCACGACTCACTGCATGGACCATAAGATAAAATTCCCTTCGTGTAAGGTATTTGTAACTATTATGGTGGCTTGGATATAATATCCAAAATGAATATATATATATATATTGGCAAATAATTTGTCGTTTGATTTGTCACGAGCGCTAAATAGTTCATCATGCTATATGGACGGCAAAAACAAGCATCTGCTATGAAAATTTGGATTTCCGACCCTCTTCTGTCTGTTCATGAGACACAACAAACTATTTGCATCTCACACAAACTAATTGATAAATAGTTTACCAATACATGCTTATTTTGGATATTATTTTCAAGTCGTACTCATTCTAAGTATTTGTTTGGTCCCATCTCCCCTCTTTTTTTATTGGTAGATGGAAGGTTGGGAGAGATTCAAGCCTTTGTCCTTTTGAACTGAGACCAACTGCTTCTATCATCGTATCATTAGAAGGGTTCTATATCTCATCTCTCGCAAATGCCTTGGAGTAGAAAATGTAACGTCATTGGCTTAGGTCTCTGATCTGTTATCGAGGAAAACCGTCCCTGATAACTTGTTGAGTTCGGAATCGAATAGATCCGTTGACAACCATCCGAAATACTTAAACCTAAGTTGTCAAGTAGTAATCACCACCACTTATAACTCACTCTCATACTTTGTTAATTTTAGATGTGAGACTATGTTTGAGAGTACGTGTGTTACATAAAATGTTGTCTGGTGGCGTCCCATCAGAAAGCCCATAAAGAATTACCTCAATTATCCCTTGAAATATAAACAATTTCTGAGTGGACAAATTGCAAGAGTAACCACGTAAAAGCATGAAATAAACAAAAGAGACGCATAATAATAACAATCCTACCTGAAAACCCCTTCTTGACATGATCGTGGCCCCTCGTGAAGCTCTCAGAAACATTTATGTTATCCTTTTATGAAGCCGTTGAGTGTTATATAAACAAGAATCAGAGTTTAAGCATAAAGTAAACCATGGTCCACAGTAAGGGCATATGCCAGACTAACTTGGACCAACAATTCTCAATGATCGCCAATGATCGGGAATGATTGTTGGTAACGCTGAGGATCACTGATCCAAGCTAGTTTGAAATGAACCTTGACCGTGGAGTATCACATGATCGATCAAACGAAATAGCAGATCAGCAGTTAGGTAGTGTTGAAGCATCACCCTTACAAGGAAGGCTAGTTAGCTTCAGGTAAAGACTAGCATCGCTCGGGTATCAATTTGCCAATGGCACAAAAGTAGGTCAGCGCCCGTGCGGGTGATTGTTTTGAATGTTGGCAAGGACTAGGACATACCAACCGTTCCATAATTCCTCTCGGTTTTGCCAGTCATCTACCTTGATCACTATCAATTTAAGGAGCGGTGTAGGTACTGTATTGGGCGAGTGGATCCTCTCCAATACTGCAGGGATCTGCAATAAACCGCGAGGAGGCCTGAGCTGCTCGATCAAGATCGAGCGGTTCCACAAAATCTGGGTTTTTGTGAGCCCTTACCGTGCGAACCGCTCGATCTTGATCGAGCGCCTCAAGCCTCCTCGCGGTTTACTGCAGATCCCTGCAGTACTGCAGAGGATCCACACTCCTGTATTGGACTTGTGAGGTCCCTGAAGCAACCTGGGGCATATACAGCTCTCAAGCTAACTAATGCACATGGAAAGAAAATACTTCAAACTGAAGAATCAGTACAGGACTTCTAAAGTGTATAAGTTACAATAGGCTTTCATCATAATCTAGAAACTACTCCTCTTACACATTACAGAGGTACTTGAAGAGATATCCATTCCAAAAGGAGCTTTACCTCCGCGGAATACAACTTAACATGTCCTTAGCCTCAAAGTGGTTTCTTCAGGGGTTATCTCAGGAAACGTTCTTGCCGCTGATACAAATTCAGCAGCCTCCCGTTCGCCCGCCATCTCCACAGCAATGAGCTTCTGAGCATCACTTAAGCGAACCTCCGCGACAACCGCTTCGAGCTCCGGATGGAGTTGGAGAAGGGTCCTTCGGAACATGTCAAATCCGCCTTCAACAGCCTCATCAAAGAGTTGCATATTGTCGTCCGCATACTGATCGCTTTCCTTGTAGGCCTCAACTGCCTCAGTCTTGATCTTTTGCAACTCACCATCTGTGAATCTGCGTCGAATCTCCATTAGCTCCTGCTCCAAGGCCTGGATGTGAGCACCTTGCAGCTGGATTTTCTTTTCCTTCTCCAAGAGCTCAGATCGCACTTTGGCGGTCGCCTCCAAATTATCGTCCACCTTAGCTTGCATTGACCGGAGATCGGACTCATGCTGGCTGAGCACGTCGATTAGATGAGCCCGTGCTTCGACGACCTGCTTTCTCAACTTCTTATTCTGCTCAGAAAGGGCCTTGCAGCTTCCTCCTGTTAAGTTATGGACACATTCCAAGGTCTCGCCCTTGGCTATGATTTTGTTAATGCGAGGAATGCTCTGAAAGCAAAATACATAAGTATTCACCCAAAGTCCTGATAATAAGGAAGGAAAACCAACTTACATGAGAGATAAAACATTGAAATCTGGATCTAGAGAAAGATAAACTTGGTATTCTGCTCATTTTCTTATCAATCGGGAGCATTGCGCCCTCAATGTAGGCCCTGCCACTGGCGCCTTCATCAAGACGGATGATGGCATTTTCGATTCTGACCTGCAAACGAGGGAAGGAAACTGCATATGATGTTCTCGTGTTTCATGAGTTGAGCTCATAACCAAATGAAACACTTCAATATATACTTCAGGCATAGGTTGATAGGACGAGCTGGTACAAAACGATAAGGGCCGACGTGAGGTCTTCTCTGAAGTTTCTAATTTCACGATGGGCATGGACAAGGGAACCTCCAATCGGGTTCTGGCTGCTCTTAGAAGAGGCCAACTACCCGCCTTTTGTATCTTCTCAAGATGGACAATAATAGAAGGATGACCCTTCCTTTTGCGACGCTCTGTGACACTGGCATCTTTACCCAGTTTTTCATTGGTGATGCTGTTGGTCTGTATTTGAACTTTTTTGACTAAGGGAACAACAGAGAATTTGAACTCTGCGAGAAAGAACGAATATCAGACCCGAGAAAAATAACAACAAAATTAATACAAATAGTTACCCTGACTATTGCTTTTGCAGGTGATGTTGGATAATGCCTTCATTTCAATTAGCTCCTGTGAAGGTTGATCTCGGCAGTTCAGCCATGGTGCCAAGTTGCTTTTCAACTTCTGCGCATTGGTGATGGGATCCTTCAATGGATCAGACCATTTGGTCAGGAAGTTAGATAACGTCAAAGTTTGAGATAAAATGAAACTTTTACCTACAGCCCTGATGCACGCAATGTACAACCAAACAGAGTTTTTAAAAATCAACACACGTTCACAACACTGTTATAGATAGTATGACGATATCAAAAACTGTATTTTACATGAAAATGAAAAAAATTAAAAAGATCCAAGAGATGGGTGAACATGTGAATAGAATTGACAGACACGATGACGACAAACTGCACATGATAACAAAGTGACATCTGGTCCTATTGAATATTCCACAAATCTGGCCTTCATAACAAGGGCTGCAGCAAATATGCCAAAGAGAAGCAACTTGGATTTAACGACTGAAGCCAAGGCCAATGTTTCCCAATGATAAGTGTTGAATGTGTTATCCAGATGTTGGACGTGGATACAATTAATTCTCGCTCCTAGAAATACTGTACACAACCTATATTTGTTCAGCACAAGATGGAAAAGAAGATAATCCTAGCTATTGCGTGCACTAGGATGTCCCTTCCATGGTTTTTCCCTTCCCAGTAATAATGGATTTCCCCTTAAATTCCCGGGTTTGCGTGATTTAATTGTTATAGCTTTCTACATGGTCTCAGAGCAAATTTGATTGAGGGCTGATTTTAAAGACCTTCCGTGTACTTGATACATGTTGAGGACATTCGCACATTTGCCTGTGTTGTTCGAATTATATGCCCTTCCTTAGAAATATCCAACACCACGAAGGACGTTTGCGATGTTCGAAATACATTGGGGGGGGGGGGGGGGTTCAGAGTGCTTATGAACGTTAGTGCTGCCTATCGCAGTCGAACAGTACCCAAATACTAATCAATCAATGCAGCATCGTGCCAATCAGACAATTTAATTGATCACACAAACCTAGACCATGGTTCAGAAATACAGCAGGTAGATTCATCACCAAATACTAATCAGTCACGCATTGTGCCGATCGGACATTTCGAAATGTAATTGATCACACAACTCTAGACCACAGTTCAGAAATACAACAAATGGATCTGTCTTAATAAGTTGTGAATCACGGAAGCAAACACGCTGAACAAGATCAAACAAGCAATACGCAAACACACGGATTTACAAGATTCACCTGTAACTAGGCTACATCCTTGGACGGCAACGGCAATCAATTTTTCACTATGTGGAGAAATAATGAATACTGAGGATATTGATAGATATAACCCAAGGGAGTTTATATAGTGCTATGGTACGGATGGATCCCTGAAATAAACGGATCCATATATCCGAATACTAGTAAAACCGCCGAGGGCGCTGCTCCCACACCCCCCGTAGGGTAGAGCGTACCTGCTCCCCCCTAGACCAGCCACCCCCCCCCCCCCCTCGCTGTCCAAGCAACGAGACCCCTGTCTTGTTGGGGTATGGTACAGTAGGAGGGAGTGCATACGAGGTTCTTCAAAATGGGTCAGATGATTATGATTCAATGCATATCAGCAGTCTCCACCTTGAATAAAATCCTTTGAGAAGCTTTGCCAAGCATTGTCGTGCCGCTGCTAGCACCTCCCGAGGCTAATGCCAACTATCAACATTGAGCAAGTCCAGACAATGTTTAAACTTACTCACAGGAACTGCCTTTAAACATATCGGCTACATGATCCGTTGCGCCAACCAACCTTCTTCACACCGATCCTCTTCTAAAAAATAATGAAGTGATATATGGCATCTATGTGCTTCATCCTCTCATGATGTACCTGAAACTTGACTAAGCATACCCATTGAGATTGTCACAATGTACTATAGCATGATCATGTTGTAGATCGAGATCTCCAACTAAGCCCATCAGTCAGATGCCTTCCGTTGCAGCATCTGCCAAAGCCATACACTCTCTCTCTGTGGTAGACAAAGTAACTGATGGTTGTAAGACATCCTTCCAACTGATGGTCGAATTCCCCAAAGTGAAGACATAGCCTGTCATTGATCTCCTCCTATCGACATCTGCAACATAGTATGAAGCTGAATATCCAGCAACCAAACACCCCGAATCACTTTTGTATATGAGGTCAATGTCTTGATATTCCTCTCAGATAGCAGAAAATCTGATTGATTGTCTGCTAATGCTCCTTCCTTGAGTAGCCCATGAATCTGCTAACAACGCTCACATCATAAGCGATGTCAGGTCTTGTGCATACCATGATATACATAAGACTAGGGATGCAAACGAACGAATACGAATGCGAATTCATGACATACCATAACCATATTCGTATTATTTTACAAATACGAATACGCATGTTACACGAACATAAAAAATCAAGATCCATATCCTCAAAATACGAATACGAATACGAATCTTCTACGAACAAATACGAATATCCAAATGAATATTGCGGTATCCACATTACAATTTACTTTCTAAAAAAATTGATTTTGAAAAAAAATCCAATACGTTAACATTTCTAAAAATAACACTCCATTTGCAAAAAAACATCTCACATTCTGATTTCCTTTATACGAAAAAAATTAGATTTTGATCTTAGAATTAACATTATAAGATTATGGATTTAAGATGTTATACTAGATCGCCTGCGGCTTAAACTGAGAGAGAGGTTGCAGTTGAGGTGGATGGAGGTTGTAGTTGCGGTGGAGCGAAGTTGGCTACGGCGTAGAATTTAAGATGCACAAATTAGAAGAAAACTCCACATAGAATTTAGAATGGAAACGACAGTCGTAGAGAAAAATAACCTTGATGAATGATGGACATCCTAGCAAGATTCTCGAGAATGTCAACAAGGAGATCGAATGTCGTCGGAGGGAGGTTGAGTGGGGACGGTGAGGGAGGGGGGGGGGCGTAGGTCAGGGAATCAAATGGAGGTTGGGTGGGAGGAGGGAGGTTGGGTAGGGGAAGGCGAATGTCAAGGGGATACGGAGGGCTCAGGGGAAGGCAGAGATCGGCAGGGGAAGGCGGGGAGTTAGGGGGAGAGGCATGGCACATCGGGAGGGCGCAGGTAGAGGGAGCATGGGGCGGAGGGGGAGGCGGGACAACAGAGGAAAGTGAGGCGACATGGGGGAGGCGGGGGTGCCGGGGGAGGCTGGGGCGGCGGAGGACACAAGGGGAGGTGGGGAGGCAAAGGGAGGTGCATGGCATAAGGGGAGGGTATAGGGTGAGGCGGAGGGGGATTTGAGGCGGCATGGGGGATACGGGGGTGGCGGAGGGTGCAGGGGGCGCAAGGGGATGCGAGGCGGCATGGGGGAGGTGAAGGTGGCGGGGGCGGTAGATGGTGCGGGGGAAGCAGAGGTTGGCAGGGGGAGACGAGACCGTAGGGGTGGTGGCCTGGCGTGGGAAGAAAGGGCGTCAAGGGAGGGGGAATTATAACCCTAATTTTATTTTAAATATTAAAAATATAATACGAATATTCATATTCCTTTGTTTTTTCATATTTGTATTCATATTCACATTCGTTAACTCGAGATTCGTATTCGTAAAAAAATCATTTAGAATATTTGTATTAGTATTCGCTAGTTTTAAAAAAACAAGAACAATATCCTCTTAAAAATGAATACAAATACGAACGAATACGAATATTACCCCATCTGTTTGCGTCCATACATAAGACTCCCAATTGTGCTGGTATAGGGAACACGTAACATGCACTCCTATGTGCATAACTAAGCTGCGAAAGAAACTGAGAGATGAATATTTGTTGCAGATGAAATACTTAGAGGCTTGGTTGTAGACTTCCCAAATCTCATTTAAACTTTCTCAATGTAGTTTTTCTAAAATAAGAAAAGTTTCCCTTCTGCACGAACTCTAGTGATCTCCATCCCTAACATCTTCTCCGTTGTACAAGATCTTTCATGTCATACTCTAAACTAATGAGCTTCTTCATACCATATATGGTACTCTTCTGTTTGGCAGCGATCGTCATGTCATCGGCGTACAGTAACACATAGATGAAGGAACCACCCTCCACCTTGTGGTAAACACAACAATCGTATGAGCTCCTGTTGAACCCATGATTAGTCATGAAACTGTCAAACTTCTTGTACCACTACCTGAGAGACTGCTTAAGTCTATACGATGATTTCTTCAATCTGCATGCATGGTCTTCCTTGCCCTGAGATGTGAATCCCTCTGGCTGGCTCATAAAAATATCTTTTTCGAATTCACCATACAAAAAAGTTATCGTCATATATAACTGTTCCAGCCCAAAGTCTTGATGCGCTACAAGAGCTAGTAGCATCATGATGGATGTATTTCTTACAACGGGAGAATATCTCGTTGTAATCAACACCTTCATTCTGATTGTAACCGTTCGCAACTATGTGTGCCTTGTATCTGATACCTTCATTGCCTGAGATTCTTGTCTTTTCCTTGAAGACCTATTTACATCCAACGACCTTCCTCCCCTTTGGCAACTTGACAAGCTCCCACGTTTGATTCTTGTGAAGAGACTTCATCTCCTCACCCATAGCAGCAATCCATTGCCCATATTCTGCCCTGCTATTTCCTTCCAGCAAGTGGAGGGCTCTAGAGACTCTACTTCCTCTGTAACATGTAGTGCAAATGCAACCACGTCTTCAAATTCGTATATCTGCGACGAATATATCTTTCTACAGTGTCGATCAGTAGCAAGACTCCTCGGGTTGCTCAGCTTCAGGTTGTTCAACAATAGCCTGATGAGAAGTGGTGTGATTAACTGTGCAACTACTACTTGGTGTCAGTTTGAACCTCCACCTACTCGGCACATCATCACCTGTTCCGACATCAACATCCTCACTACTTGAGTGAAGCATAAAATTATCATCAAAATAACATTCCTGCTAACAATAATTCTATGTTCAGAAGGTAACCAGATTTTGTATCCCTTTACTCCTGCACGATATCCTGTAAACACTTTCTTTACCCTTGGTTCTAACTTTCCTTCACTAATATGATAATATGCAGCACGACCAAAGACTCGTAAAACAAAATAATCAGCATGATTACCAAACCATACCTCTATGGGTGTTTTAAAATCAACGACGGATGCGGGACTATGATTCACCAAGTACAAGTTGTATTCACAGCTTCAACCTAAAATGTTCTACCAAGTCCATCATCAGAGAGCATGCACCTTGCTCTCTCCAGAAGAGCCATGTTCATTTATTCTGCAACTCCGTTATGTTGTGGTGTATCTTCGACGGTGAGGTGTCTTGCAATACCCTCCTCATCACAGAACTCATTGAACTCTGATGAACATAACTCCAGCCCTGTTATCTGTATGAAGATGCTTCACGTTCTTAGAAGTCTGGGTCTCAACCAAAATCTTCCACTACCTGAAGGTCTAAAATGTCTCGCTATTGTGCCTCATTATGTACACCCATACCATCCTGGACTAATCATCAATAATAGATAGAAAATACATGGCACCTCCCAAAGATGGGACTCGTGAAGGGCCTAACAATTATCATGGATGTAGTTGAGCATCTTCTTCATCCTATGGATAACTTTATTGAATTGCTTCTTGTGTTGTTTCCCAAACATGTGATGCTCACAGAACTCCAGCTTAGATCCCTTAAGATCCCTAGTGAGACCCTTCTGACTAAGGAAATTCATCCCCATCTGACTGATGTGTCCCAGTCGCATATGCCACAATTCTGACTTTGATCTCATGACTAGTGACGCCACTGCAACATAACCTGCAACCGCAGACCCATGCATGGTGTATAGGGTCTTCTGCTCGTTGCACTCGATGACCACCTCGGCTTTGATAATCTACATGACTCCACCTTCAGCGTTCTACCTATATCGTTTAGATTCCAAGACTCCAAAAGATATTAGGTTCTTCGTCAGATCAGGAACATGACGTACTTCTGTCACCATCCTCACGACTCCATCATGCACCTTGATCTTCACAGAGTCGATCCTTACAATCTTGCATGCTACATCATTCCCCATAACGATGTTTCTGCCATCTATCTTCTCATATGTGCAAACCAATCTTCGTTTGGAGTCATATGATAAGAACAGTCTAAATCAAGAATCCATGTGTTATCCATCGTCTTTTGGTCTATAACGGTGAGAACCAGGTCATCTTCAAAATCTGCGCCTCCATGAGCCATGACAGCAACAGTGGCTTTCTCATTCTTCTTCGGGCAATCCTTCTTCAAATGTTTAGGTTCCTTACAGTAATTGCATATGTCCCTGACATCGTAATTCTTCAACTCGGACTTTTGCTTTCTCTTCTTCGCATAACTAGAACTGGCACGATTCTTTTCATGAGTCATAACCAAATCTACTGCGTTAGAGTCCTACTTCTCGGTAGCCATATGCCGAAGTTCACGCGTATGCTGACTCGCGCGAACTTCCTCTAGGGTTATCGATTTTATTCCTGCAATAAATAATTGAATAAAATTCTCATAAGATAATATAAGAGAAACCAACAAAATCAAGGCAACATCCTCATCTTCAATCTTAACATCTGGGTTTCTTAAATACATCAGCAATCTAGATGTTCTTTAATAGATGTACCTTCCTGCATGCAAAGAGAGAACAAACAGTGCTTCAAGAGCAATTTGTTGGTCAGAAACTTCGTCATATACCGATCACGAAATCCTCATCAACAACCTCCATGATAATCTCTTCTATCAAACACAATATGATGGTCGAATGTGTCTTCTCTTCCTGCACCATCAACTCGAAGGGTTCGAGTGCCTTCGCCCGCTCCTAGCCCAACGACGTCCATATTCCATGTTGCTTGAAAAGGCATGCATTTGATCTTCCATAAACTAAATCCATTCTTTCTTGTAAACTTCTCAATCTTCATATTGTGCAAAGCCATTTTGCTGGATGATTCTGACAGAACCTAAAGCTCTGATACATGTTTGTTGCGAATTGCGGAAGCAAACACGCACAAACACGATTAAGCTAGCAAGATGTAAACACACGGATTTACAAGGTTCACACGTAACTAGGCTATGTCCTTGGGCAGCGACGATAAGTTTTCACTATGTGGAGAAAGAATGAATATATATGATACTGAGAGCCCTAATTCTAGGGTGTTTATATAGTATTCCCATATAGACGGATCCCTAAAATAAACGGATCCATATACACGAATAAAAATAGAACCGTCGGGGGTGTTGCCCCACACACCCGTAGGGGGGAGCGCACCTGCACTCCCCTAGACCCCCCTTCACCAAGCTCGTTGATCGAGCATTGAGACCCCCATCTTGTTAGAGTATGATATGACAGGAGGGGATGCATACATGGTTCTTCAACCTGAGTCAGATAGTTAGGATTAAAGGCATATCAACATGTCACCAAATAACGACAATGCGACATGCAAGGAGAATAAGTGGGGGAGGGGGATTTGAAATTTTACAATTTTAATTATAAATCAGCAATTCATTAGTTATGTTACTTTTTCTAATACAATAGAACTTCTCCAATAATGATAAGATTTAAGATTGGCATGTATATTTGACATAATTTTTTTAAAGGAAAAAAGAGTGATCATTGACAAGATGAACGTTCAAACACTTCGTATAATCACAAATTTGCAGCATACATAGCTATATAAAACGTAGTCAAAGTAAAAATTACATAGACTAGGATTTGGACATATACTTACCATGTTAAATCACATTTCCATGTAAATCCATACCGGCGAAAGACCACATTATACTGAGCCAACCATAGAACCCAAACTAGGGATACTGCAAAAGTTCTTTCCCTTTTAGAACCACTTCAACTCAAGATAAAATGGTGAAGCCTTGTCCCACTATAAGTAGGGTCGGCTACATGGATTCTTGCTCAAACCCATGTTGAAAGATTCGACTATTTTTTACGTTGGTTGTTAACTACCTAACACAACCTCCACAAGAGGAGATTTGAACCTTGGTCTTTTGGGTGGTAGGCACACTGCACTACCACTAGACCATTTAAGTGGTTACCAACTCAAGATAAGAGAGGCCTAAAAATCTAACATGCCACCAACCTCAATTTCGTTCAACCAACTTTCTTCCAAACCACATTTGACTTCCTACAAAAGAATAACAAATGATCCATGTCTTCCACTTTTGTTGGACATTGCCCATCATAAGCATCCACACTTTGAAAGATTCTAGCTCTCCAAGCCAGAGTCATTGCTCTACCATATCTCAATAACCAAAGGAAGATATTGATCCGTAATGGTGCCTTCCAACTTCAGAACCTTTTCTGATTCGCCACAATCTAAGATAAAAGACAGTTGTACCACACATAATACGATAAGCCTTCTTGACCATGAATCTGCCATTATAACAGGCCCAATCATCATGAACAAAAAAACATATTTTCAAAACCTACCAAAGCTTTCAATATAGCCGAGAAATCATCCAATCTTTAAAAAATCATATCAAAAGAGTTGGCACCAAGCACCGCCATCTCACACATGCGACCCACACGCCATGGTTGATGGCCAATATAAACAACATAGGGAAATGATCACAGGGAGAACCCAATCCTCAGACTAATCATCTCGCCAGAAGTTGAAATTGCCACCATCACCCATAACTGAAAAGAAAGAAAAATCTTATCCTTCCAAAACATCAAAGGGGATCGAATAGCCTGAAGTTGAGCACTAGGGATGCAAATGGATACGGATATATCCTTATCCGATCCGTCACAGTATCCGTTTTATACAGATTTTGGCATCCGTATCCGTTTTAAAATGGATACGAATTTGGATATCGTTTTGATATCCGTAAACAACCGTATCCGTATATCTATTTTCGTATATAAATATCGTTATAGATTTATTTTTAACCATGTATAACATAATTCTCTACCTCCTTTTACCATATTTCTATACTTTTTATGATACAAACACATTTAGTAAATTAATATCACATGTATTTTCCATCCAATTCTTATATAGTTAAGTCAATTCTATAGAATATTTCGAACATTACTCGTGTGCGATCAGTATTCGTTTTACATCCGTATCTGTTTTTTAAGGATATGGTAAGATAGTTTAAATATCCGTCAATATTCATATCTGCATCCGTATTCGTATTAAAAAATGGATAAGGATATGGTAATAACTATATCAGTATCTGTATCCGACCGTTTGCATCCCTATTGAGCACACATGCTCGAAGAGATCTCCTAGATCTTATGCACCAAGGAGCAAAGAAAGTCCGACCCATCTTCCCAAATGTAATCGATCAATTTGGGCATTAATACCTTATTCATCTCCTTCAAATCAAGAACCCTAGGACCACCATCTATCTTCTGCAGCATCAATGTCTTTAACTCCACCAGAAGGATTATCGAATGAGTCGTTCGATGTTGACCAAAAGAATTCCTTGTTAAAAAACTCGACAGTCTCTGACCCCTAGTTGACCAACTGATAGCATCACCAATATCCACCCATGGATAAAAGGGAATCCTTCCATCCGATAATTTCTTCTCAAGCTTCACAATCAGAGGCATCCAGACGGACTGCCTAAGTCGAGCACACACCAAGGTAGACCACCATACAATAGGGTAAGCGAGCCCTCGGAGATCATGCTAAACCTCACAAGCATAAATCTCCTCCATAGTCAAGCTAAAATGAATAAAAGTGGATTCGTTTTCGTTAACCCACAAACTAGAGATATCTCCAAGAGGTAAAGAATTACAGAGAAGCCTCTACAACTTCAAAGCCCCTCCTTCCTCGACACCTCTACAGCTTCAAAGCCCCTGCTTCCTCGAACAAAATCGTATCTAGAAATAAATCATGTTCTCAAGGGACACATTTTCACAGTAAATCATGTACACAGCTGAAGAGCAGTCATCAATATCCTCAATACATGCTACTAAAACTACAAAAATAAATAAATAGGTTTTCAAAATAAGTAAATACTGAAGATTAGAATTTTTATCAGCTCTATTTTGAACGAGGATTAAATATATCGTGTATGGGGCCTGATATGTTACAATGCAGATTGAATGCAGCATAGAGCATAACC
Source organism: Ottelia alismoides (assembly GCA_037367405.1). Taxonomy (NCBI): domain Eukaryota; kingdom Viridiplantae; phylum Streptophyta; class Magnoliopsida; order Alismatales; family Hydrocharitaceae; genus Ottelia; species Ottelia alismoides. The sequence goes on along the minus strand of JAZKJV010011790.1, from coordinate 311,229 downwards.
CAATTAAATAATGTAGTTCGACCCATCCATCCTGAATGACACTTTCAAAGGGTGATATTGGAAACTCATTGAGAAATTAGTCTTTATTACCCTCACAAGGTCCGACATCACCATACAGTCAATATGGTTATTTCATGCATGCAGTCTCAAACATTCACTTTGGTGCAGTTACAAGGACCTCCTATTATTTACAGAAGAATCTCAAAGGGAATTTTTTTTGTTGAAACTAAATAATCTCAAATGGATAGTTCTTTGCTAAAAGGAGGGAAGTAAACATTTAAGCATGCATTGATGCAGAATGAGCAGGGACAGTAGATGACGAACATTTTAACTTTGATTAATCTATTTATCTTGGAGGAATCTTAATATGTGGTAGAGCAAGAAGCAAATTGTGTACAAGATTAAGTGAAAGCAGAGTACCATGTGATGGCATCTGGTGGTTGCAAAGATGGTCTATGTTCAGGTGTAAGACATAGATGTTCCCATTAATCTATCAATGAAATTGTATCACTCCCAATATGTTAAAGGTGTGAGGTACTCAGGTGTTAGAGGGTCCTAAATGCCTAAAGGGTTAGATGCTTACCTTAGCACCTGCTCGAAGAAAGCAAACGGTATATAAAATATAATATCGTTATAATATTTGTATGTACGTGTATGTGTCTATCTTAAGAGATTTGAGTTTTAGATCTCACCGGGGGTTACTAACTTTCTTCTTTTTCTATGGTCTCTTTAATGTAACCTTAGCCCTAGGCCTCTCTATATATAAGGAGACTTAGGGTGCCAATTTTAATAAGACAATCATTCTCTCAATTAACTTGGTATCAGAGACCCCCCCCCCCCCAAGGAATTCTCCTATCACTGGTCAGGGGAAGATTAGCCTGACACCTTCTATGCACCTCAAGAACGTGCTGCATGCACCTAGTTTCTCTATGAATTTATTGCCCATTAGCCAACTTACAAAGGATTTACATTGTCGAGCAATTATTTATCCATCTTCTCTCATTTTTCAGGACATCCTTACGGCAACGTGATTGGGTGCGGCTATGAGCAAGGCGGCCTATATCGTCTCAGTCGGACCCCTTATGCTGGAGCCTCCTCTCTACGTGCTGGATCTATCTTCCCATTACTGTGGCACTTGTGCTTTGGACATCTACCGCTTCAGAAATTGTGTCGTGTGTTACCCCAGTTTTCACCTCACATGTCCATCCAATGTGAGGCTTGTCAGTTGGGAAAGCACCATCGGTCTACCTTTCCCAGTCGTCAGTGTCAGAGTAGTACCTCCAAGTTTGAGTTGTTTCATGTCGATATCTGGGGTCCAGTTGTGTTCCTGATCATCAGGGACACAGGTTTTATATGATTATTGTGGATGATTTCTCTCGTGTGTCTTGGGTCTTTTTGTTAAAGAATAAATCTGAAGCGGGAAATATTATCATAAATTTTATCAATGAAGTTCGTAATATTTTTTTGCATCTGTAAAGATTGTGAGAAGTGATAATGCCTTGGAATTTTGTACTCGTACTCTCTCCAATTATTTTTCAACTCAAGGGATTATCCACCAAACATCTTGTGCCTATACTTCCCAACCAAATGGGGTTGTAGAAAGGAAACATCGTCATTTACTTGATGTCAACAGTCCGCTTCTCATACAGAGTCATGCCCCTCATTCTTTCTGGGGCGATGTTGTTCTAGCGGCATGTTATCTCATTAATCGTATGTCGTCGTCTGTCTTAGGTAAGAAGATTCCTTTCTCCCTTGTTTTTCCAGACAAAGAATTGTTCTCTCTCAATCCTCGTGTGTTTGGCTCAGTTGCCTTTGTCCACCAATTGTCTCCATGGATTGACAAGCTCTCTCCTAGGGTTGTCTAGCATGTTTTCGTTGGGTACTCCAGAACACGAAAGGGGTACAAGTGTTATGATCCATTGCGCAGGAGATATCTCGTTAGTGTTGATGTTACCTTTTTCGAGTCTGTTATGTACTTCTCTTCTACAGGCGATCAGTTGGTATCCTCTGACACTACTGAATCTATATACATGCCACCACCATCACCACCTCCACCGCTACCATTACCATCTCCACCACTACCATCCTCTACACCTCATGTTACCGTTCCTGTTTCCCCATTGCCATTCCACTATACCGTAGGCCTTCTTCTGCTCGTGGTCACCGCTCATCATCTAGCTCGCCTGAGGTATATTCTGAGAATATTATCAATATTGATGGATCTGACGATTTCCCTGAGCAGGATGTGTTACAGAGGCCAAATAAGGAGGCAAGTGATTTGGATCTACTTATTGCACTTCGGAAGCAGAAGCGCAGCTGCGCGTCATATCCAATAGCATCTATGTGTCTTTTGATCGCTTAATTGGAGATTTCAGGAGCTTTATCATTGTACTATCGGCGGTGGACATTCCACGGAATTACTGAGATGCGTTGAAGGATAGTCGATGGCGTTTAGCCATGGAAGAAGAAATGGCTGCTTTTCAGTCAAGAGGTACCTGGAGCCTTGTTACTGCACCTACTGATGTGTCTACAGTGAGCTGCAAGTGGGTCTTTACAGTTAAGCAGAATGCAGATGGCAGCATTGACAGATACAAGGTACGCCTGATTGCTCGTGGATTTACACAAACATATGGGGTGGATTATCTTGATACATTCTCGTCGGTTGCTCGCCATTCCACCCTACGAATCCTCCTTTTTGTTGCGGTTACTCGTGATTGGCCACTATACCAATTAGATGTCAAGAATGCATTCTTATATGGTGACTTACAGGAGGAAGTCTACATGCAACAACCTCCTAGTTTTGTTGTTGAGGGGGAGTGTTCTAAGGTGTGTAGACTTCATAAGGCTATCTATGGCCTTATGCAGAGCCCCAGAGCTTGGTTCCAGAAGCTCTCAGACCTGTTTGAAAAATAGGGGTACAGAGGTTCCAATGCAGATCATTCCTTGTTCGTACAGAAGACACCTAGAGGTATTATTGCAATTATGGTGTATGTAGATGATACCTTGATTACAGGTGATGATGAACAGGGAATTCAAAGGGCGAAAGAAATGTTGGGTCGTGAATTTGTCACAAAAGACCTTGGAGTTCTTAGATATTTTCTGGGACTGGAATTCGCCAGAAATCCTCATGGGTTGGTAATGACCCAGAGGAAATATGTCACTGACCTGTTGAGTGAAACAGGAATGCTTGGTTGCCGACCTGCCACTACATCCATGGATCCCAGTATGAATTATATGATGACGACACTGATGAGGTGGATAGGAGAAGATACAAAGAACCGGTGGGCAAGCTTCTCTATGTTACTATTACCAGACCCGATATCTCCTTTGTTGTGAGTCCGGTGAGCCAGTTCATGAAGCAACTACGTCAGGTACATATGGATGCTATACATATGATACTCAGGTACCTTAAGTCTTCTCCAGGAGCAGGTCTGTTGTTTAAGAAAGACAATAAGATTACTATCTCAGCATGTGCAGATGCAGATTATGCAGGATGTCATAAGGATAGGAAGTCCACCACCGGATTTGTTGTGTATGTCGGAGACTCTCTGGTCTCATGGAGAAGCAAGAAGCAAACGGTTGTAGCAAGATCCAGTGTTGAGTCTGAATATAGGGCTATGGCCCAGGTCAGTACAGAAATGATGTGGGTGAAGACTGTGCTTATAGATATATATATATATATATATATAAGTCTCTCTTCCTATGGCTCTGGAATGTGACAATCAAGCTGCTCTATTCATTGCAAATAATCCAACATTTCATGAACGAACCAAGCATATTGAGGTTGATTGTCACGTCATACGAGATATGATTCAGAAGGGATTTATTTCTACATCTCATGTTAGCTCAGGGGACCAAACTACAGACATCTTTACCAAGGCGTTACTTCGAGGGCCGTTCTAGAAGTGTTCGTCCAAGCTGAGCATGATTGACATCTATGCTCCACATTATGGGGGAGTATAGAGATATATGTTATTCTCTTTTGTACCTTTTCGTATTTTCTTTTTTCCGTTGGACTCTTTATGTATTTTACCCATAGGCTACTCTACTATATAAGAGAGCCTAGGACGTATGGAATAAACAAGTCTCTCATTTTTCCCAACAATCTATGAAAAGGGCTGAACTAAAAAGCCATAAAGTGCAATCCTCGTTGGAGTCCACAGTCGCTGGAGAATGGACTTAGAAAGTCTCCTCGTCAGAGAACTGGGTCTCTCCAATCTGGCGCAGAGAACGGGATCTCTACTCTGGAGTTCCTATGAAACCACATGAAAACCCTAGTCAACATGGCATAGGGAATGGGATCTCTACTCTAGAGTCCCTATGGATCACATGAAAACTCTGTCCGATTAAACAAGAATGATAGGGAATACAAACAATAATGGCAAACATGTGCACATATGACTGAAGACCGCATACATGTGCATATCTGAAAACTGAAGACTCGGAAAAGATCTGAACATCGAGTCTGAAACCTGAACTTTAGAGTCTAAACATATGGCTGGTCTGGAATATGACATCTGCATCTAGAATAACATGTGACTCTACACAACACTCCCATTTCCCCCATACTTATCGAAAAATGATGGCGTCGACTAAGTTGGAAGAAGACAAATAAAGATGGGGAGAAACAAAGCCTCAACAAGCCAGTCACAGTTTTTCGGCTTTTCTTGCAAAAATTTTTCTTTGGCTATATCCTTCATTTTTTATAGCCATCATACATTTTTTAATAAGTCATTCTCTAGTCTTTTATATGGATTTCCCCCCTTTTTGCAAAGATTTTTAACATACGGCTTTTCTTTATACAAGCTTCCTTTTTTCCGAATCAGTTTTTTAACACAATAACTCAGTTGACACGATTTTTTCTCAGACATTTTTTTAATACTAGGCCCATTTTTTCTGCCCAACTCCCCCTCTCTTTTTTAACACACGACAACCCCTGCTCCTTTTTTTCATTCATTCATTTTTTTCAATCGTCGTCTTTATTTAGGGTTATCGATAACCCCTTTCTTTCTTTGATCGCCCGTTGCCCCCTTCGATGCCCCCCCCCCGATGGGGGCACCTACTGGAGAAGATGTGTGGTATCGCCGCGAGAGGCCTGGAGCCCCTTCCCTAATGGGACTCCGCCTGGGGTCTTGAGAGGAGGGCAAGGAAGCGCGACCTATGGTAGCTCAGCTCGATCTCGCGCTACTTGCACGAGAGAAGTGGATCGAAAGGGTGGCACCGCTTGGATTCGTGGAGAGGTTTGCCGCCTTGGCGATGAAGTAGGTCGTGGGACCCGGAGATGGTGGTGTGGCATCGCCATCGCACGGTACACGCTGCCTGGGGTGCTTTCTCATGCTGCAGAGGAAGGTGGGGCTTCACCTGCGCGAGGTTGATGCTCCTACTTGATAGCCATTGTTGCTTGGAAGGGAAGGAGGTGTAGCATAGCATAAGCCTCTTGGAACTGCACTGGAGATAGAGCAGCATTGTTGGAGGTCGCTGCCTTGCAGCAACCTAGGATCTGGAGCGCGAGGGGATGCAACATGAGGTTGCTCTGCGTCGCCATATGTGGCTGGAGTCCAGCAACGAACTAGATGCTAGGGTTCCAAGGAAGGAACCCCCGATCATTGCAAAACATCAGATCATCGGTTGACTTGCAGGTGCGACTTCATAGACACGATTAGGGTTTCTAATGAAACCCTAGAAATCAAACTGCAAAGCCTCCTTGGATGAATCACAACTCTTGAATGCAGAAATAATCTTTACAAACAAATCTTCAACATCAAAATAGAATCTCATACAGAAATGAGAATATGAAAACATCCATAACTGAACCCGCTCTGATACCATGTTAGAAAATATAGACTACAGAAGCGTATTAGAAATAAAGATAAAATATCATGAAGAAAGCGGGATTTAACGTAGAACCCTACTCCCTAAGGAGTGTGATGAAATTACGGGAGAACGCCTCAAAGGGTTGATGTATGCATTGCACTTTCTCACTGGATAGGCTTCTTATATAGCCCTCACTGAGTCTCCACATCCCACAACTGGTAGATGTGAGACTAAACAACTGGATGGGGTAAATGGATCCTGGAGAGATCTATTTACCCATCTCCCACTTAAGTGACTCATAACTCAAATACTACAACAAGAAGATTAAGTTATTGCATGAGACTGTTTTATGTACAACTAACATTATGTTGCAGATACGGTACATATTGCACATGATTGTATCAAAGTGGAGCTACTTGTTTCATAATCAAATTCAAAGTGCTTGATGAGTGCAAGATATTGATAATGAAGTTCGAGACAAAGCGACTCCTTTAAGCATGCCATTTTCTATTTTATCAAGTCAATTTATAATAATATAGTTTGTTGTTTAAATTATACAAATTTTTTAAAACAAAAAGATACATATTTCAAGTATTGTTATACAGCTACAAGTCCTTATGGACAAGTATACTCTTGACTATCATAGTGTCAGTATTGCTGCACTGGTACATATCCATGTGCACCGATACAAGTTCTATTACATGCATTGGTATCTTGATATATTGGTACGTATCTTGACAAATTCAAGTACTATACCGGTACAAGTCCTTATGGGCAGGTATACTCTTGATTTTCACGGTGTCACATAGTTCAAGTATTGTTGCACCGGTACATATACATGTGCATCGATACAAGTTCTATTACACGCACGGGTATCTTGATACATTGGTACATATCTTGACACATCCAAAATACAAGTGTTTTTTTGCTTACCCATAGGTGCATATCCATGTACATTTGTACATATTCATGTAGTACACGTTGATTGTTAACTATTTGAATTTAGTCATTCAACATGTCTTGAATCATAATTGATGTTGCACAGATACACGATTTTGTACACCGTTATACACTCATTGTTAAACCATTCTTAAAGGGTGTTTCTGTATTGTTACACCAATACATGCCAAGATGCATATGTATACCAATAAACAGAGCTGATTTCTCAGTAGTTTCTCTTAATGGTGAATTGATTTTTTTTAAGAAAAAGGGTGTCCACCAATATAGGTGTTTGCCTAAAAACTACTCAAGCAATTTACTGAACAACAAATATGGGCTGTGAAAAGCCATAAATTATTACATGACCCAACTTTACTTATCGTGGGGGAAAGGAGAGATGAGAGGCGAGGTGAGGGGGGCTAGACGATAGCCGAGAGACATCGACAGTAGCCGCCTCCGCCCCAGAAGCTACATAGAGAGAAGACCTTGATTGAGGGAAGAAGGAGGTTCGTGAGGATCTCCTTGTGATGTGGTTCCCACGACCATCTTGCAAATGGCCATCGTGACCCGTCAAGTGTTTTGCATGTGGCAAGGATGGCCACTGAAGTTTCTGCTGCAAGGAGGGCCAAGTCTGGAAGCCCAAGATTGGCACAAGAGCTGTGGGGAGTCTAAGCCCGTTGTGCTCGTGGGGATTTGTAGAAGGGAGGAGAATTGTCTTGCTGAGGCTATAGAAGACATTGGTAGGGTTGTCGAGAAGTATTTCACTGGAGATATCAAAATGGAGGGTCCAACTGTGGGAGCAAGAGGAGTCTCAAAGCAAGTTGTGGAGAGGATGTTGTCTTTCAGCCACAACGCGATGGTAAGTTGCATTGGAGAACGCCTCTGTAACACCCACAATCAGCATAAATCCAAAACCGATCCGATTAGAGTCCGTTTAAACCAATAAAGTTATCTGACAACATTAGATAACCTAAAACGATCAATTGATCGTGAATCAAAAGTCGTTCGGACGAAATCGACCAAAAATCGGTCGCTTCGTAATGCACGCCGTGAAAAAGCCGCGACGCAAATTCGGAAACCATAAAACAAATCGAGACCGTCATTAGATCCGATTCAACGAAAGAAGACCAACGGAATTGACCGTTCGTTAATCTGAGGTCGTTTGATATTTTTAGTTCGCAAAATTTAACCCCAAATCGAAACCGTATCTCGAAAATTTTGGGGATGCAAATCCGATCGAAAGCATATCAATATTATACTCATTTTGATCATCGTTCTGAGACGATCAAATCAAGATATTTCGCGTCAAAATCCGAAGTCCGAGGCGGATATGCGATCAACTTTAAGTTGATAGAGTTTTGGTATAAAATATATATATATATATAATATAATTATTAAAATTCTGAATTATGCACAGACAGATGCCGTTGAGTTTTTTTTCTTCTTTCTTATTAATTCTCTTTCCAGCCACTTAGCTCTTTGCTCACACCTCCACTTGGTTGTGCTATGGGCTCCATTTGGCAGGCACTTAGTGGTCGTTCGGTTGGCGGGTTATCCCGGGGTGGATAACCCGTTTTTTGGGAGTGTGTTTGGTTGATAGGTTAAGGGTTGGGAGGGTTTGTGTGATGTGATTGTATTGGAATTTGAAAAAGTTGGTAGTAATTATGGTATGATTGTATTGAAATTTGAAAAAGTGGGTGGTTGTTGTGATGTGATTGTATTGAAGTTTGGAATAGTGAGTAGAAGTTGAGTATTTTATGATTTGTAGATGATATGATGGTATAATATATATTTTTTTTGATGGGAAGGGAGTGGGCCCTACTAGTGGGTTAAAAGGGAGGGTTTTGGGGGGTTACCCACCCAAAGTGGGGGGTAACCCCCCAACCGAACATGGCCTTAAGGTCTCTTCCCCCTTATAAATATCACCACAAGACCTTTCTTTTGTTCCCCAAATTCCAGCCGAGTCCCCTTCCCTTTCCTCTCTTTCTCCTTCTCCATCAAAGGGAGCCCCAATTCTCTTCCTTGTAAAGCTGTTGGGTGGCAGCTAAGCAATCTCCTGGAGCCATCCTTGCTGCAGCCTTGAGCTTTAGAGCTGCTCCAAATCCAACAAAACTTGGAGCAATTGCTGCTGTCCCAAAGACTCCAGCCTTGCATGCAGTTCATCTTCAAGTTTTTGAAGATTTGTTTTTAGGTACAATTCCATATCCATATCGTTTGCTGCCATGCATGCTCTATTAAACCCTTATTATTGTCATCTATGAAACCAATTCTCATTTTCCTTATCTAAAGAAAATGGGGGATTATCCTTAAGCAACTGTTTAATTTTTTTTAGAAAAAAAATTAAACAGTTCCTGGAAAGATTATTTATATCAATTATGAGAGCTAAATTCAAGAAGAAGGGGGATAGCATGTTTCCATAGCTTCTGAAGGGTACTGTACTGTACTATATTGTAGACTGTTGGTTAATATTAGAAAAAAAATAATTGAGAAAATATAAATCTCTATTACTGTATTCTTATATTCTTTCTGTATTCTTACTCAAAAATTATTTTCATTCAAAGGTTAAAATTTAAAAAGGGATATTATCTAGGCATTTAGTTATTGTCTTCACTGTATAAAGAATATGAAAGTAATTAGATTCTAAAGACATTGTATGATATCTGCTAAAATTTTAATCTCGAAAGTTTAAATTAGAACTTTGTCTGTCTGCTACTAAGTATGTCCACGGCCCAAATTTTTATGTAAAATTTTGAAATCTAAAAGTCTTGTATTCACTATTAAAGGATATACTACAATTTCCTATGTAGAAATTTTTGTCTCATCTTTTTCGTGGTTACTGGAACATCACATTATAGTCATTTTAAAGTTATTTTCAGACATATCCATCCTTTGATATTGTAGCATATTACGTAAGTCTGTCAGAGTATGTTGTTCTTTATCTAACAATTGGTCTCTCATAATATACACTTGCTAAATTGAGTGTTAGCAGGGATTGTACACTTGTAATCATCTATATAACTCTAGCTAGTATACAGTAGCCATGTAGTTTCTTATTTTTAGGATTATATTATATATGGATATCCCGTTATAGAGGATTCACGGTCCAAGGCATCACAAAGCTCTTCCGAATTTGTCCTTGTGAAACATGTCCATCTTCGTGTGTATCTATTGTAGTGCTCATTATGATTGGATTAGTGGAAAGTAATGGAAAATAAAACCAAATCTTTTCCTATATTAAGTGAGAGTCTGCTGCATATACATGGTGAGCAAAGAAATCTATTCTTCAACATGTGAGCAAAGAAATCTATTCTTCGACATACTTGGGGGCTTGGGTGAAAATATGATACATATATGGATTTTTTTCTATCAGCCTCATATATCCATGAATTGTTCCAATAAGACTGCCAGTCTAATTCATACTGTTGATATACTTACCGAGAATCTTCTATGAGAAACTACTTCTATTTTTTGGTAGAACAAGCTTACATGATAAACATGCTTCAACTAAAAAAAATAAAATTTAAAAGACAGGCTTCGGCCTAAGCTTAGGAGTAGTTATGTATATTAATGACATGGAACAGTGATCTAGGTCTGCCCTTCCCAATACAAGTTAAACTCTAAGTTGTAAATATATAATGATCAAGAAATCCTAATATTTTCATGACCAAAAATTCTCAATCGATTGAATCTTGAGTAGAATTTGTTATATCGCTAATAATTAAAAAGAAATGACAAAATACCTAGATCTGCAAATTAACCATAGCAGAAAAAAAAGGATGTTGATAAATCCGTGACAATTGATATTTAAGAGTGCCGGTCAAGATAATCTTTACACCTGACCGTGCGAGGGCGCGGTGACCCTCCGCTGGGCGGAAGAAATGAAGCCCAGTTTGGACAGCGGCCGCCAAGTGCGTGGGTCTAGGATCCCAGTCCTCTTTCGATTTTTACGTGAGCTCGCAGTGTTTTTACGCCTCATTGGGATCCCGACTTTAGACCAGTTCCGTTGACTGTTTTAGGATACCCAGGCGGGGGATCCTTGGTTTTCAGTTTTACGTACGAGCTCGGTTGCCCGTACTAGTCGGGCCGTTTTCTAGAGCGACTCTTCCGGGGAGTCTCTCTCACCCGTCTCAGTGGCGTAGTTTTGGAGTAGACTTATCCCTCTATTGGACCGCGCTTCCAATTAGAGGGCGAGACGGAAGAACCCTTTTGTTGGCTTCTTCACCGCTTGAGTTTTTCTTTCGCCAACAGACTTGGCGATTCTACATCCAGATCATCCATATCTATATCTACATCATCTAGAGCTACATCTGATACAGTTGCACTTGAGGTTTGAAGGGATTACAATCAAAGTTGAGTAAATGAAAGTAACAACAATCAGAATCGAAATCTCATTAAGCTAGTGGACGTTTTGGGAACTTAGTTAGGATGCATTATACAACACCGCATGCCTACGGAGGCACCCCAACCCTAAGACATTCCCCAAGTCTTAGAGTCATAGTGTGAGGTTACACACTAACCAAGACCACAGACTATCCACTAGACTTAAGAATCTAATTAAACCAAGAAACTATTCCAATCTCAAACTTTTCCATCATCACTCACAATTATGATCTCTGAAGAAAATGATGATATATATTTACGCTCATATATTCATGAATATTCAACTACAGTATAAATATGTTATATATGGGAAATGTTGGGTAAATGGGCAATCATGATAGATGCTTACAAACAACTTGAACACCTTTTTGCTTACGCAAGTAGATGTAAATTGTACTTGTTCCACCTTTCTACTTGTTACTTTTGAACATTTAAATGCATGTTGATTTTTTATATATGTATAAGCTTATGGGAAGTACCAGTGTCCGCTGATGCCTTTTCTTCCTTGCACGCATGGCAGGCAAGGAGCATTTAGCTCAGTAGCGGGTTGATGACTTCAGGAAACAGGATATATACTAGACGGTATGATTTATTTTGTCTCAGTTTTTATTCGGTTCATAATGTAGTATTTTTCCTTCTCTTCTGCTTAAAAATTTTGGGACTACTCTATGCACTGTCAGTCACTGTACATGTTGTAAAAATTATATGGAAATTAATGAAATGAGATTTTGGTACCATTTGTCTCTATTAATTCGTGGTTATGATTGTGGATATGAATGTCATGTGGAAAATTATCCGCGCGAAAAATTTCCATGTTTTTCTGTAAATTGTGCGATCCTGTGTGAATGAAATGCCGTGAAAGTAGCGTAAACGGGTACCCGGATCCTAGGAGGTTCACAGCCTCGGCCACATGATGGGGCTTTTGAAGCTCTGACTCAAAAGACCATTTGCATCAAAGGTGTGTCGTTATTTAGAAGACTGGAGGTTATTCGAAAGGCATTGGAAGGCGTGAGTCGGATCCATGATCTTATCTCTGATGGTTACGCCCAGGTCAGCCTCTTGACATGGTGATCTTGGCATTGAACTTTGTATGACTGCTACCTTGTTGTTTCGAAGCTCGGGTGGGGGATCATCGTGTCAGGATGGAGGTGGTGGAAGAATGTATTGTGAAAATGATTAGGATGGTGACTTCAGGTTTTTGCAAGCAAAATGGAGTACTACGATGCGCCTCGTCGGTGGCCAGAGATCGAAGAGGAGGATCGGAAACCCGCCAAGGTCTAGAAGTAGAATCGATGCTGAGAGTTTCACTGCTTGTTGGGCAAGGGTTGCAGAGGGGCGACCGGTTCCTAAGTTGTTGATTTTGACATGTGCCTCAAGGAAGATCTCTCGTATGCTGAGATGCTTTGCGCACCTCTTTTCTCTAGTGACTCGATTGAAGGTCGAGTCGAGTAGTCGAGCCCTTGTCTTAGGTGGCACGTGCAAGCTCAATTCAGGTGGCAAGGTAGACCCGATTATGCAGTCGGGCAGGACCATGCGGGATCCAAAACTCGGGTTGGGTAAAGTGCTAAACAGTCGAGTCGGGATGCTGGACCTGATTATTCAATCGGTCGAAAAGGAGTGGACTGCTAATCAGATCGGGCAGTTGGACCCACTTATGGAGTGAAGCACTATGGGGTGTGGATGGGGAGTAGACAGGGGCAATCAGAGCTTCGAATGATGCAATTTTGGGGGTGGTATTCTGTTTGGAGGCTCCAATGGCGTCGAATGTTGCTGGGCAACGATGGTGGAAGTTTCATCGACTCATGGGGTGGAAGCGGGTTTCGACTTCTATTGCTTTGATGGCAAGTCGGGAATTGGTGGCGACCACTCTTGTTGCGCTAAGCCCTTTGATTTGCGAAAGATGAGAGCATGGCAGCCTTTGGCTCCGTAGGGAGGTTTGGGAAAAACTATGTGAGGAGAAAGTTGAAGGAGAGAAGGAAGAAAAAGAGGTTTGAAAACTATAGGTGGCTGGAGGGGATTGCACCTTGGGATGAGTTGAGGATGCGGTAGTGGAGGATGGTTTGGAAGGCTTGGGGCCTCCTATATTTGCCTAAGAGGGGGACGTGACCATGGAAGCAGCTCAAAGGACAACTGTTAAAGCTTCATCAACAGAGGAGCAACATAAGGAGAACTTAATAGAACTGCAAGCTTTTCCTGGTAATGGGCTAGAGAAGGAGGTGTTCGAATGTGTGGATGTGGTGTCTCCGAAGGGATTTGATGCAATTTTAAAATGAATATTGTTATGTGGAACGTAAAGGATTGGGTAAGCAAGAGAAGGGGGTTGTAGTGCGGAACTTTTGAGGGACGCCAAGGCAAATGTGGTATTGTTGCAAGAAACAAAGATTTCCATAGATACTGAAACATTGTGGGAAAACAATGGAGGAACATATTTGCGGGACTACAAATCTATTGCGTATGAGGCCAGATCTGGGGGTTTTAGCAGGATGGGATGATGACAAGTTGATGTTGGAGGCAAAGGAGGTATCGAGGAGTCACTTTGTATCTATGTTGTTGAGGAGGAGAGCTAATGGTGTCAGGCTTGTTGTCACCAATGTTTATGGGTTCGTGAATGGGGCAAACGCGTCTGAACTATTTGAAGGTTTACGTTTGGTACAAGCGAGGTTTCCGCCCTTCGCTTGGATCATAGCTAGAGACTTCACCATTACCCTTCTTGTGGAAGATAGGCCGAGATTGCAGAGAGATTTATATGCTGGCTCAACGGAATTATCATGTTTGATTGCGGAACTTGGCCTCCAAATTGTGGATGCTGGTGGTTGCCGCTTGCCGGTATACCTGGAGAAGCTCCAAGTCTAGATCGTGTATTGACCGATTCTTGGTGTCTTCTGAGGTTTTGCACCTGTTTCCGTTGGCAAGGGCATGGGCCCATGGATCATCTGATCACATGCCTCTTATCTGGTCATCCGAGGAGGACATGTGGCTTAGTTCCTTTTTCTGTTTTGAGCGTGTATGGCTCTTGGAGGATGGTTTTTGAGAGTTGGTTGTGGACTTTTAGAAGGAGTGTTATCATGTTGGTTCGACCACAACGCGTCTGGTTGCTAAGTTGATTGAGTTGTGAAAGCATTTGATGGCTTATAATAAGAGTATCTGTCTGCAGCGGTGAGGTAGGCGGATTCATGCTCAACAGGAGGTGTGCATATTGGATAAGCTAAAAGACAAACGAGAGCTGACAGCAGAGAAAACTATTGAGAGAGTGAGACACCTCAATGAAATACACTCAGAGGACAACTGAGGTTAAATAGAGACAGCAGTCTAGACAAAAATGCCTTGAGGGTGATGCCAATACGTGTTTCTTTCACTCCATGGCTAGTGGTCGGAGATGCATGAACTTCATTCACTCCATCCCCGTTGGATGGGAGTTGTTTCAAAGGGACATTGTAGTGGGTACTGCTTTGGCTCCCACTTCCATGTTTTTGTAGAAGACGAGTTCATGTTGGGTGGAGATGGCACGACAGTGGTGTTTTGGAGTTGTCTCCGATGTAGGCAGGCCCCTTGATTTCAGAATTCTTAGAGGTTGAAGCCAAGGAGGCTGTGGTCCAGTTAAAAAATGATGGATCGCGCCTAGGCTTGGATAGTTTCTCGGTGTTTTTTAGAGTGTGTTTGGTTGGTGGGTTTTCTGGGGGTTATCTGGGGGTGGGTAACCCGTTTTTGTTTTAGTGTGTTTGGTTGGTGGGTTAAGGGTTGAGAGGGTTTGTGTGATGTGATTGTATTGGAATTTGAAAAAGTTGATAGTTATTATGATATGATTGTATTGAAATTTGAAAAAGTGGGTTGTTGTTGTGATGTGATTGTATTGAAGTTTGGAATAGTGAGTATAGTTGAGTATTTTATGATTTTTAGATGATATGATGGTATAATATATAATTTTTTTGATGGGAAGTGGGTGGACCCCACTAGTGGGTTAAAAATGGGGATTTTGGGAGGTTACCCACCCAAAGTGGGGGGTAACCCCCAATCCGAACAGGCCCTTAGGAAATTTTGGGAGGTAGTGAAGAGTAACTTGATGGCAGTTCTTCGAGAGTTCAGAGATGGTAACATGGGAATTGAGAGGCTAAACAACGCTCTTGTGTTTCTGTTGCCCAAGAGGGATATATCGAGTAAGGTGGAGGATCTTAGGACGATCGCCCTCTCCAATGCGGTTTACCTCATCATTGTGAAGATCCTGGTTAACCGTCTTCGGAGGGTATTGCCCTCTATTATATCACCTAAATAGACAACATCTGCGCCTGGCAGATTCATGGCAAACAGAGTGGTGTTGGCATCGGAGATAGTGTTGGATCGGAGGAGATCTAAGAGTAAGGGCTTGCACCGGCATATGAGTATGTGGACTAGCGTTTTCTTTGGGCATCGTTGGAGAAAAGGGATTTCCTCATATATTTGGATCGCTTGGATGAGAAGATGCATCACAACTGCATCCTATGCATGGCTGGTTAATGGGAAATCGAAAGGTGGATTTTTCAACCACAACGTGGGGTCAGTGAGGGATGTCCATTTACCCCCCCTTATGTTTGTGATTGATGTTGATGCCTTAGTTGTTATGATGAGATCAACGTACAATGGTGATTGGTGGTCTACCTATAACAATGGTGACATATTGATTCCCCTATTGCAGTATGCGGAAGATATGATGATCTTTTAAAGGGGAGTGTAGAGCAGTTCAGACGCGCCTCCAAGTTATGGATATTTTTGGCAACATCTTAGGGCCCACATTAGCAGAGAGAAGTCTGTCGTGGTCCCTTTCAGTCTTAGGCAGTAAGAGGGGTAGTGGGTTGTCGAGGTGCCGGGGTGTACGGTTGGCGTTCTACCAATCACTTATTTGGGCTTATCGTTGGTAATTGGTAGACTGAAGGTGGCTGAGAGGAGGCTGGTTTTGGATAGGTTGGAAGGGAGGATGGCGGGGTGGAAGGTGGTGATACTCTCGAGAGGAGGCAAATTGGTGCTTTTAAAGCATGTCTTGTCGGGTATTCCCGTCTTTTTCTACTTCACACGTTTGCTTCTGGTTGGGGTCTGTTGGAGGCTAGAATACCTAATGTGGAGGTTTTTCTGGTCATATGAGAAGTAGGAGAAGAAGGTTTATATTTGATATCTTAGGAGAAGATCACAACATCAAAGAGGAATGGGTATGGGGGTCTTGAGAGTGCAGGGGATGAATAAAGCTTAAGCTTTATTGGCAAAGTGGGTGGGGAGGTTGTGGGGGAGGTCTGAAGATTTAGTGTGCATGCTTTTAAGGAGGATTTATTGACCCAAGAAGTCTTGAAATGAGACTATCCGAATGTATCTTAGTTTTTTGGATCTAAATCCGAGAATGACCCAAGATAGATCTAAGTGGAAGCAAAGAATCCATGTAACCTACCCTACTTTTTGAAAACAACCACAAGTAAACTCCCAAGATGGGAGCTACCCCAGAAAGTTATATTAAAATCAAAGGCTCGATACATTAGCGAGAGGCCCAGAAGTTATAAAGGGCTTTACAATGAATAAATGCATTTTCCGAGTAGAACACTTGGTTACTAAAAATGTTGCCATGAATTAGTGACCACCCATAAGCTCCTTTTAACATTAGTAGTTAATTATAATTATGGTTTCCATGGTCTATAAAGTTGTGATGTATGTGCATGTACATTCTCCATGTAATGCATCATTCCTTTGAATATCAATGCATTCATTGCTAATCATGAGACCTAACATGCTGTAAAAATTCTAACTTAAGAGTGGTATGCAATAGCCACAACAAAATTTCCCCAGAAACCTACAACAAGCCACGTCCAACCGTTTTATATCAGCCATCAACCCGACCTCTCGAGACCTACTACATCAGAAAAAAGATGATCATTGTCCTCATCTTCGATGCCACAAATAAGGTATATCGTATGAACGTTGGAGATGAAGCATGCCCTGAGAATCTTTGTCATCATCCAATCAAAGATTTTGACTTTTAGAGGCTCTCTAACCTTACATATCATCCTGTAATCGTTCACCATTTCCTCCTCAAGCATAACCACACCAAAGACCAGGCTTTTATAAGCCTCCTCCATAGAAAACATGCTGCTTTAGATCCAACCATCACGTCTCCCATGCGGGCCTCTCACTTTATGCAACTCCCTCAACATCGTACCAAGCTTGTAGAGATATATTTTATGTTTATGTACTTTCTTATTTGTTTCCTTTTCCCTTTGTCTGCTTTATATAATTTTCTCATAGGACTCTCCCTATATAAGAGAGCCTTGGGCTCAAGGAATAAAAAAGTTTCTCATTTTTCCCAACATAGTATCATAGCAGCGGTCCTAGATCGGAGCTCTCATACCCCTATAAACCCTAACCCTTGCCCCACTGTCGCCGCCCCTCCTCTCCCGTTCTCGACTCCCCGTCGATGCTGCCAGGGGATGTCGTCGTCGCCTTCTCTCCCTAAGGTACACTGTTGCCACCCTGACCTCTCTCTAGGGGTGTCTATGCACCTCCTCTCTCTCTATTGTCGCCGCCTCTCTTTCTCTAGGGGTCGCACCTCCATAGTCTTCAACTCCTACTTGATGGGATTGGTTGCTTGAGTCTACACATGCAACCAAATCTCTCTTTATGTCAGTGTAGACAAAAGCTTGTCTAGTCTACCACCCTAGTCTTGTCTAGCCGTCATGTCAGAAAGCAAGGTAGATATCCCTACCACAAGCACCTTCAAAGGTCCTGCGTCTATAGTAAAGATGGATGGGTCGAACTATGAATTGTGGTTCATGCAGTTCATGAGCCTAATGAAGTCAATGGGTAAGAAGTATATTCTTATTGAGGAAGAGTCGACGGAGAAGACAGGGTTGTATGCCTCATGGGAGGTTGATGACGTATATGCCCAAGTCTGGTTGTCCGATACTTTGATAACAGAGATTGCAAATGATGTCTTGCATCAACCCATTGCCAAAGCCATGTGGGACATTCTTGCTGACACGTATTCATAGGCCAAGAATGAGACAAAAATTCTCCAACTTCTGCATGGCATCTTCACTATAAAGCAGAATGGTCGACCCCTGCATGCTCACTACAATGCCTTGCGGGGAATGTTTGAGAAGCATCATAGCGTCATGCCCTTCACGGCTACTCCAGAGCAACTGAAGTTATATAGGAATGCCACGATGGTTGGTGTTTTTCTGGCCTCCCTCGTTTCACAGTATGAGGTCGCTTCTTCTCAGATTCTGGCAGATGCTACCATTCCTCCCATGGAGTGGGCCATCCGTAGATTGAGTCGGATCAATATCTCAAGCCATGCTCCAGTGCCAAATTCCTCAGCTATGGCGGCCTTTCGTGGACGAGGTGGTCCATCTCAGTTCCATGGATGGGGACCAGGTGGTAGGGGTGGATGTGGTCGTGGACCACCTTGTACCGATTGTCATCAATCTCTGCAAGCATGGTTACCCAACGTCCGCTCGTGTAGCAGAGCAAACTCAACATTATGGCGCTCCACCCACATCAGATCAGTGATATAATGAGCTTGTGTCTCGACTAAGAGATATCATGCCCCCAGCTAGCACTCCTTCACCTGCTTCCAGGAGCAGTTCAGATATTGTTGCTACTGCAGGAGCTAGTACCTCAGGTAGTGCTCATACATCTACTTCTCATCATGGTCCAGATATATCAGAATGGATTATAGATTCTAGTGCAACACATCATTTGTATGGAGATAGAAATCAACTCATAGCCTATAGGTAGGTTCCTCCAGGAAAGACCGTGGTCATAATAGGTGAGACTCATTCCCCAATCACGGGACATGGGGAGATCAACTTGACACCATCTATGCGATTGCAGAATGTGTTACATGTCCCAAATTTATCCATAATTTTATTGTCTATTAGTCATATTATTATTACTAAGGATTTACATTGTTGAGAGATATTTGACCCATCTCTTGTGTTTCAGGATATTCTCACAGGTTGAGTGATTGGTTTTGGCCGTGAGCAGGGCGAGCTCTATCGACTGGTCCAAACACCATACACCGGAATATCCTCCCATTGTATTGGACCTGTCTCTCCTTTCTTATGGCATCTGCGCTTCGGTCATCTTCCACTTCAGAAACTATGTCAAGTCCTTCTCCAGATTTCACCTCGCTCGTCGTTCAACTATAAAGCATGTCAGTTAGGGAAGCACCATCGGTCTGTCTTCCCAAGTCATCAGAGTCGGAGCAGTAGCTCCCTTTTTGAGTTTTTCCATGTAGACATTTGGGGTCTAAGTCGTGTTCTCGATCATCAAGGACACTGGTTTTATTTAGTTGTTGTGGATGATTTTAGTCGTTTGTCTTGAGTTTTCTTATTGAAGAATAAATCGAAAGCGAGCAATGCTATTATGAATTTCATTAAAGAAGTGTAGAATACTTTTTCCACCAATGTCAAAATTGTGAGGACTGATAATGCTCTTGAATTATGTACTCATGTGCTCTTTCATTTCTTCTCATCTCATGGCATTCTTCATCAAACATCTTGCTCTTACATGTCTCAACAGATTAGTGTCGCAGAAAGAAAGCACCGGCACCTTCTTGATGTCACTCATACCCTCCTTGTCCAGAGATGTGCACCGCATTCATTCTGGGGTGATGCAGTTCTCACAGCTTGTTATCTCATTAATTGTATGCCCTCGTCGATGCTGGGAGAGAAGATACCTTTTTCTGTTGTTTTTCCTTCAAAGGAGTTGTTCTCTCTTACTCCTCGTGTTTTTGAATCTGTTGCGTTTGTCCATCGGTTGTCTCCAAGAATTGACAAGCTCTTTCCTAGAGCTGTCGAATGTGTTTTTATCGGGTATTCCAGGACTAAAAGGGTTATCGTTGCTATGATCTGTTACGTAGGAGGTATTATGTTAGTACAGATGTCACATTTTTTAACTCTATCATCATCCAACTTGCCCCAGGGTTGTTCTGAAAACATTACTTCCAATTGTAGGTCTGATGATGTTTCTCGGCAAGGTTACTTCAGGAGGAGGAGGATCACGTAGATGGCAGAGATGATACAGAACTTGATTTACCTATTGCTCTTAGAAAACATAAGCGTTCCTGTGTTTCATATCTGATTGCTTCTCATGTCACCTTTGAGCGTCTAATGGGTGACTTCAGGAAGTTTGCAGTTGCTTTATCCACCGAGGACATACCGTACCAGGAGGCATTGACGGATAATATATGGCGTCTAGCTATGGAGGAAGAATTGGCAGCCCTTCGGTCAAGAGGTACTTGGAGCCTTGTCCCAACCTCCACTGGGGCATCTAAAGTGAGTTGCAAATGGGTATTTACAGTGAAGCAGAATGCATGGGGTAGCATTGATTAATACAAGGCTCTATTATTTGCTCGTCATTTTACTTTACGGATCCTTTTATCCGTTGTCGTGGTTCGAGATCGGCCCCTGTTTCAGTTGGATGTCAAGAATGCTTTTTTGTATGGTGATCTTCAGGAGGAAGTCTACAAGCAGCAGTCGTCGGGGTTTGCTGCTGAGGGGGAGTGTTCACATGTGTGTAGACTTCATAAGGCAATATATGGCCTTAAGTAGAGCTTGAGAGCTTGGTTCCAGAAGCTCTAGGATTTGTTTGAGAAGCAGGGGTTCAAACGATCGAATGCATATCATTCTCTTTTCTTACAAAAAACATCCAGAGGTATGACTGTTAATATGGTGTATGTTAATGATATACTTATTATAGGAGATGATATCCAAGGAAAAAAAGGGCGAAAGAATTTTTAGGTCATGAATTTGTCACCAAGGATCTTGGATCTCTTAGATATTTTATGGGATTAGAGTTTGCCAGAAATCAACAAAGGCTTGTGATGATTCAAAGGAAATATCACTGACTTGCTAAGTGACATGGGCATGCTTGGATGTCGACCTGCTACATCACCCATGGATCCAAGAATGAATATGTACGATGATGATACTGATGAGGTTGGCATGAAAAGATACAGGGAACTGGTGGGAAAGCTTCTTTATGTTACCATTACCAAACCTGATATTTCATTTGCATATAGTCGGGTGAGTCAATTCATGGAACAACCTCGTCAGGTATATATGGATGCTATACAGGGATGTAAAAAACAGTCTAAACGGTCATTTACATGCATGCGGACCTGGACCGCATCGATTATGCCCAGACGAGCACATATGCGGCCAGACAGCTTAATCAGTGTTAAACAGCTGTTTAAACGTCGTTTAAACCTCGTTTTTTACATCAACCTTTCAAGAATGTGTTTGTTTTCTCCCTAAAATGGGCCCCTCCTAGTCCCCTAGGCTCACTGACCAGTTGCATCAAGATCCATGTTCTGGTAGGGTATGGTGCGACAGGAGGGTACACACAATGGGTCTTCAACTTGGGAAGCTTCACCCCCTTTGGATTGTGCAATGGAGATGAAACAACTCTGTAGATACTAGATTTTAGACATCCGATATAGCTTGTTCCCTTCATTCCTTTTTGTTGTTTATCTTCATAAATCGAAATCGAGATTCCAAATCTTGACTATGGATTCTATTTGTTTATGCTATTTTTGACAATTGATAGGAAAAAATCGTTGAATATGACAATATTTGATATATATTGTGAATGTGTGATTATATTTTATAATTTAATAATGTTTCTTATTAATTATATATATGTAAACATTTTTTATTAATTAAGAATACAAAACCACATAACCTGTTTAATTTCCGTTTAAACTCCCGCATACCGTTTAAACAGTAATCAGTAACCCTACCGATTGAATACCGCATACCGTTTTTTGCAACCTTGATGCTATATAGATGATACTAAGGTATCTTAAATCAACTCTATGTGCAGGGCTATTATTTGAAAGTGGTGGAACTATTACTATCTCAGCATGCGCAGACGCAAACTATGCTGGGTACCCCAAGGACAGGAAGTCCACGTCAGGATTTGCTATATTTGTTGGAGATTCACTTGTCTCGTGAAAATGTAAGAAGCAAACCGTTGTTGCTAAATCTAGTGTTGAATAAGAGTATAGGGCTATGGCACAAGCATGTACATAAGTGACGTGGGTTCGAGCAGTCCTTACAGATCTACATATAGATGTACCTCTACCTATATCGTTGAAATGCGACAATCAGGTCGCCTTATTCATTGCTAATATACTGCATTCCACGAAAAGACAAAGCACATTGAGGTCGATTATCATTATATATGTGACATGATCTAGAAGTGCTTCATTTCTACAACCCATGTCAGCTCAGGGGACCAGACAGCAGGCATTTTCACCAAGGCCTTATTTAAAGGGTCCTTTCAAAGTTGTTCATCCAAGCTGAGCATTATAGATATCTATGCTCCATCTTGAGAGGGAGTGCAGAGATATATTTTATGTTTATGTACTTTCTTATTTATTTCATTTTTCCTCAGTCTGCTTTATGTAATTTGCCCATAGGTCTCCCCCTATATAACAGAGCTTACGGCTCAAGGAATAAAAAGTTTCTCATTTTTCCCAAAGCTCAAGGACATGCAAGTCAGAAAGAGAAGACTCGAAGCATGGTAGCCACACCCTACACTCCCTACCTGAAAAACACCAGAAATTCACCATAGAAGCCTACTTATATGTTGTCAATGCGAAAAGCCTCGGAAATATTTGTTGAGAACACCCGCCGCTGTCCACTTATCACACCAAAATCTAAATAACTTAACATCTCCCAATAATGGGCTATGAATCTATGACAATGCTTAAGCTTACTCCAGAGAGCACAAATATTACTCCAAAAACCAGACTGTCTGCCATGCCTCTCCAACCCTATCGACCATCATTTGTTCCACAAATGGTCCTTAGAACCAAGCAGACCAAATCATCCCTGGTCTCCAGATTCTGACCAGTCAGTTAGAGAGTAAAGCCTTGTTCATGTCGTTAAGTCATAGTACATTCAAAACACCTGACATGATCGGTCTCTCCACCACATCCCAAGCCACCAAGGCAAAGCCTCACCACTCCTATCCAAAAGTAGCCCAAAAAACTACCTCATAACACGTTCCAAGCATGTTCAAACCTTGTGTGGAAGTCAGAAGATCAACAAATAAAATAATCGTAGTACTCACTTAATGGTCTAGTGGCAGTACAGTGTGTCTACCACACAAAAAACCAAGGTTTAAATCCCATTCTTGCAGTGGTTGTGTCAGGTAGTCGACGGTCAGCATAAAAAATAGTCGAATCTTTCAACATGGATTTAAGCAAGAATCCATGTAGCCGACCCTACTTATAGTGGGAGAAGGCTTAATAAATTTTAATGCCGACAAGACGCCCTTCAAAAAAATCATCCCCCTTCCCCAAGACAAGCACCTTCCTTTCTACCATGCAAGTTCGTTCCCCATCTTCTCAATCAAAGGGGATAAAAATTCCACCTTGACCATCCCAACCAACCACCAATAAAATGCCCATGTAGTGGATTGGAAGAGTCCACAAAGGATGAACCTAAACTCCGCTGGACAAGCACATTCCCTTCCTCCATACATGTGTGTTCCCTATCTTCTCAATCAAAGGGGGCCAATGTTCCACCTTGACTATCCAAACAACCAGCAAAATGCCCAAGTAATGGACTGGAAGAGTCCACTGGAGCGGTGGACTAGAAGAGCCCACCAGGGCATACCTAAAGTGCTCGTACAACGATTCACTTCGAAGGAAACTATACACAACGTCATAAGATGATTTTAGTGCACTTAGTTTCTGACCCGAAAAACATCCAAATAGATCCAGCAAAGACGCCACCACCACATCCCCCTTAGGGTCGCCCTTCATGAAGAAATACTATCATTCAAATATTGGAGCAAGGTGATTGAGAAGTCATCGTTCGTAAATCCACACAAGAACCTGCTATGTATTATCGCCCTTGTAGAAATATACGTGTCTACCACAATTACAAAAAGGAGAGGTGCAAGGGAGAAGCCCTACCTAACACCATGGTTAGAAAAAACTTGCCTCGAGGCGGTCGAGGCATACGCCTCGAGGCGAGGCGGTCCCATTTAGCCTCGAGGCATGCTCCTCAGTCCAGCCCAGTGAGGCGTGCACCTCAGGTGGTCGAGGCGTAGCCTCGAGGTGTTCCGCCTCGAGGCGGTCGAGTCGTTTTCCGAGGCGTTTTGGTTTTTTGAAGCTTATAAATATATGTTTGTTTAGGATAATGATTATGCAAGATAAATGCTTGAATCAGATATTTCTTTCGTGTCTATAACATCATATTTCCTATTAATTATGTCCAAATATTTCAGCAAACCCTTATTATTTTACTCTTAATGAATGAATTCATAAATATCAAATCCAACAATACTCGTAAAATTAACGAGCTTTGCAATATATCAAGTACAACGAAATGGATAGGTTTCACGATTTCTCCTACTGCCATATATTATATATTAGATGCATAAAATAAATTTCTTGATTATATTTAATCGTACTTTTAATTAGAACAATATTTCTAAGTTTTGCTCGAAATAAATAGGATTCACGGGTTCTCATGAGGTTATATATTAGATGGTAGACACGTAACAAAAATTTCTTCAACATATATTAAATCATACTTTTATTTACAACAATATTTCAAAGATAGATATGTATTGTTTAATTCTTCCAAAACATTCATTGACAATGAATTCCTTTTTGATTAGATGAAAATGTGTAGAAAGGGATATGTTGTTATATCTTCTATTTTATGGTTCTTATATATATTATTTCATCATTTCATAGTATTAAGTATGATATGTTGGCCAGATGACATATAATTACATTTACATATATATATATAATTATAGTTTTATGCATATTTTCTCTATAAACTGAGGCTTACGCCTCGACCGCCTCGAGGCTACGCCTCGTTCCGCCTTTTGTTTTTTCAAACCTTGACCTAACCCCTCATTGTGGTTGCTATTGATAGAAGCCTCCCTGCAGCTTTCCATTCACCACTATTGAGAAAGAGAAGGTAGTAATGCATCTTTTTGTCTACGCAATCCATGTCTCCGGGAACCTCATTTATGCAAAGACTTCGAAAAGAAGTTGCAATCCACACTGTCATACACATTGGCAAAGTATACCTTCCAGAGAAAAACCTGGCAACTTCCTTCTCTTCCATTCTGCCAAAATCTTAGTTGCAAGTGCGAAGGAATCAACCATATGGATCGGGGAAAAAGCCAACTGCAACAGTTTGATGATCGAAGCCAATGTCCCATTCAATCTATTCATCAATAACTTTCGACGATCAGACACACTCCTTTAAAGAGGGAAACAAGTCTAAAATAGTCCAAACTCGTAGCAACATCTCCTTTGGGAAGTAAGACAACCAAGGCTTTGTTAATTAGCTCAAAGATCAACCACCCAAAATTCCCTGATGAGATCCACAAGATCATGCTTCACCATCTTCCATAATTCCTTGAAGAAAAAAAATAAAAGATACATTGAGACCTGTCGAGCTATCCTCGTTCAAATCAGATATCTCCATCCAAAACTCTTGCTCAGAGAAATCCTTTTTAAGGTCCTCCACCTGAGCCATCAATATTTTTCTTGCCTCTCCCTGACCACCTTAATAGTAATCAGTTGCATCTCTTATTGGTCTGACAAAAGAAATCTGATAAGGCCCTACCCAATTGCTCATCTCCACTGGCCAAGACGTGTAGACTCTCAGCACCCAAACCATGCTCCTCCTTGTTGGAGAATGTAATAGAGTGGTAATTGGATCTCTCTACGATCCAATTACCCCCCACTCATATTTAGTCCCACGTCTACTAACTGTGAGACTTCGAGCTGTCTGTGGGGCTATATAAGACCTCCACACTCCATGTACTCATTGAGAAGTTAAATAGACACATATGGACCTTTGAGGCCGTCTCCCGTGGTTTCATCCCACTCCTTAGGGAGTAGGTTCCACGTAAATTTCGTTGTTCATGTTTCTTATTTATTTATGTTTATGCTATGTTTATCGATTCGCTTCTGCTTCTTAGATTTCAACATGGTATCAGAGCGGGTTCAATTCTCGAGATTTTTCACTATATTCTTTATTATGGTACGAGATTCGATTATCAAGAAGTTCGGTTCTAGCTTATTCTTGAATATTATTCATGTTCACTATTGTTCGATCAAGTTCAAGTTCTAGGGTTTAGATGAAACCCTAGAAATTATTTTGCGCTCATCTCATCGGTTGCACAAACTCCAAGATTTAGTTCTAGATTTGTTCAAGTTTTTTAAATAGCGAATTTCTTCTTGTCTAGCATACGACGGCTAGGGTTCCTTCCTTGGAACTCTAAATCACGTAGCCTAGCCGATCTACTGACAGATTCCAGTTCCAGCAGTAACGGGTTTCAGCCCAAAGTATCACCAGGCTGCAAGGAACCATCAGGTACATCTTAGACAGAGAACTCCTAGGGACTCCAGACGGAGACCCAAGCGAGACCTCCTCCATCTGTGAACCCTAAGACGAAGCCAACCCTACTCCTTTATTGTCGGCACCGCCCACCTCTTTTTCGAGCACATAGGAAGCACACAGGTGGTACGTCCACCATCACTCCAGCAGCCTCTCCCTTCCTGATGGCGGCGACGGCGTGTAGAACCCGCCATCGGGGAGGGGGGGGACTTCTTCATGTGTGGGGTTCCCAATCAGGGAACCCTAAATAAGGGAAAGCCCCACCGTGAGCCACAAGTTAAAATATGTGTGTGTGTGTGTGTGTGCTTTTTACTGTAACGGCCCAAGACAAAAGTTAAAAATAGGAAAGAAAAAAAGCCTAAGTGGGCTACAGCTTGATAACCCAATTGGGCAGAGAGCATTGGGCCTTTTTTGGGGTCGTGTCTTAAAAAAAGATGGAGAGAGATAAAAATTTTGCCTCATATTTTTTTTGAAAAAAGAGGAGGTGCGTACATAAAAAAAGAAAGAAAAAAAAGAAGAAAATTAATTGAGAAAAGCTGAAAAATTATGGCGGCTCATGCTTTGTTTCTCCCAAACTTGTTATTCCGTGCTCTTTATTTTATCAAATATGGGAGAAAGGGGGAGTCAGAAATGACATTCTTCAAGACTTCTGCGCATCCACGACTGACAATCCAACACTCTAGATTACTACTGCGATCATCTGTCTTCATCGAGCATTGACTTCTTTGCCAGGGCATATATATCTTCTTTTACGATCCGATACTACTCCGCGCTGGACTTCTTCAATTACGACTCTTCTCCGGGAACGACTGAGATAAGTTCCGATGACATGTTATCCCAACGACTCTACAAGCATGACAGAGATACATTCTGGTAACCTGAAATCCGCATACTAGTCCTCGAGCGAGGTCTTCTACCAGCAACGGACATATATTCTTCTTGTGATGTGTTGTGTGAAGATGCGATGTATACATTTTCTTTTTTGTTGCAAGCTGCAGCATTCTTAGCTCCAGCTTCAGGAGTGTTGAAGAATGTAATAAAGTGGTAATTTGATCTCTCCGAGATCCAATTATCACCCACTCATATTTAATCCCACATCTACTAACGGTGGGACTTCGGTCTGTCTGTGGGGCAATATAAGGAGCCACACACCCCCTATACTCATTGAGAAGTTAAATAGACACAGCCCTTTGAGGCCTTCTCTCGTGGTTTCATCTCGCTCCTTAGGGAATAGGGTTCCACGTAAATCTCGTTGTTCATGTTTCTTATTTCTTTATGTTTATGCTTTGTTTATCGATTCGCTTCCGCTTCTAAGATTTCAACACTCCTTCGACTACTAGTCATGGAATGAAAAAACATTGTATTCGCATGCCCCTCCTTTAACCAGGTAGTTTTAAATTTCTACCTCTACTCCATCACGTGTTTCTCTTCTTCCTCTATAATAGCATCGTGAGTCGCCCTATGTTGATTCTCCTCAATCGACAGTTGCATGGAATTCTCAATATGATTGTCGCAACCTCCTTTAAATTACCCTCTCCCGCAACTTCATATATGGCTAATCAATTCAACATTCATATACTTTATAATCTTTTACCTCTCATTTGTCTTTTTTTGATAAGAGTACCACAGTATGTTTTCTCCAATCATTTGGTTCTTTCTTGCTTTGTCAGATTATACATTCCTCCCGTAACATCTTCCAAACATCCATGAGAATGACCGCTACTCTCACTACTTTCATATATTTTCATCACTTTATTGTTGAATTCATGTTATTATGCATGACTCAGGTCTGTTGTCATAAAAAACAGTAGAAATAGTTCCCCGTCTCGATTTTTTATCTTAAGCTAGCCACCAGTATTTTTTCATCTCCTTCCTCTAAGGATAAAACTTATTGTTCTTAATAACAACGCTCAAACCAACACAGCCTTTAGGGTTCGTTTGGTTAACCCGATTTACCCTCCTACATTTCTGGGTTGGGATTCCATCACAAACCAATATGACATCACATTACATTTTTTATTTCAACCCTCCTAACCATCCAAATAGATATTATTCACATGAGGTTACTCCAACCCAATCCATCCCAATAACCAAACAGACCCTTAATGTCACAACCATCGTAGATACATTTAATAGGTGATTATTCCTCACAATCACAACAAAGATGATCGTTTACCGTGACCATACCAAAAAATACAACACAATGTGGTTGTTAGAGTTATTTAATTTTTTATTATCTTCTTATTGTGCCTGGTAACTCCTTCGGGTCAGTTATGTTATTATTTCTTTTGGGATTTAGGGTTCATACTATGTAAGAAATCTCGCACTTTTAAATAAAGTATTCCATTCATTCTCAACCTTCTCCACGTGTTATCAGAGCAATGATACTAGAAATTCACATCCAATCTTCCACCAACCACCATCAAGCCAACGTATCCCATGGACACCTCCAAGGTTTGAGCAACTTTTAGCGCCACTGCAACCAATCTCCGCATCTCCCCACCGTCTCCAGGTATATACGGTGACCCTACCATCGTCAGAAGCCTTGGCGACAACTCCGAGCACCGCTGGGGATCCGACTAGACATCTTTTTGTGAGCGGCATCAAGGCACCGTCAAGGGGAGTCATGGGCGACAACTCCTTTTGTCGCCAGGACCTTAGATTCTCCCCCTTTCGTGTCGCCAAGATCTGTTTCGTTGCCTAACAACATCCCGTTGCATGTGACATCGTATTGTTAAGTACGATATCTTCTAAAGCATGGGAAAATGCCTAGGGCAATATTGATATTGCCTAGATTTTGCTTGATATCGCACATCTAAGGCCTAGGGCAATATCGACAGATCGGAAGATTGCCTAGGGTCTGCTGCATGAAATATTGCCTAGGACCATATTGCCAGGATTTGCTGCATATAGAATTCCATTGAAATCAAGTTGCACAACAACCTATCCATGACTCTATGCCAGCTTTCATGAAAATTGAGTAGACGTTTCAGCACCTTGTCTATTCTTTTCACTGATCGTGATGGACACGTTACCAACCAAAACCAAATCCTTATACACTGCATCTCTTATGATGGTACAAGGGACTTCCACCAAACTCAAGGACGCAGAAAACTACATCTTTTTTCAGACCTTCGGTGAAAATGAAAGGATGGAATGGAATAAGCAAAATCTAATTCATAGCAAGTGCCTTTATTTTTCCCTTATGCATGTCTCATCAACATCAAATAAATATGGGAATTGATCTTTATTACACTAGTATTGATTGATAAATGAATGACTCGCTTTTCATTCGGTTTCTCGTCAATAATAAGATTATATCATAAAGACGATCGAGTGGTTAAAGGTATAGCATTAGAACTGTTATGTAGTCTTTTGTTTATCGAGCGTTCGAATCTCTCTCTTTCCATTTATGTACCCTCGTCTAATTTACGAACGTTACCGATCATAATGTATCAAATCAAATATCAATTGATACCATTAGTCAATGAATTTACAGTCTATCCTCATTAACCAATGGGGCATTGATCCCGGAATAATCAGATCATAATGTATCAAATCAAATATCAATTGATACCATTAGTCAATGAATTTACAGTCTATCCTCATTAACCAATGGGGCATTGATCCCGGAATAATCAATTCTAGGAAGCGGTCAAAGGAAGATCTCTATTCTCACAAAGGATCCATTGAAGGAAATTGACAAGGACTACGAGTCCTAGGTTTGGGACAATTATCAGGTCATGACATGGATGACCAGCAACGTTCAGTCCCATATTGCGGTGAATCTTTTATATAAGGATACTATAAAGACATGTGGGATGAACTTATGGTCCACATCTTAGGGAAAGTCCACTATTATGGAGTACAATCACCGCCTAGGTGGCCTCTACGGGGAGCTTAACATATTTTGGTCGGCATGTGGTATCAAACAAGTAAGAGAAATCAAAGTGGCATGTCCATATATTTCTAACCAGCATACATTCTACCAGAATGTGAATGGATAATTCGTTTCATCTGATACTCTTCCATCCATCAAGAACATCTTTGCTCGTCTTGAAGAGCTTGAGACTTATACTGGTCGTACTTCATCTCTGCATCTCGCAGCGAGTTCTGCCTTCATTGCCTCCTCAGAGAGAGACAATCGAGATAGTTTCTGTGGAGGGTGTGATCGTCACTCTAGCCGCAGTCATGGTCATGATTATGGTTGTAGTCGTGTTTGTGATTTTGGTATTGGTTATCCTTAGTGCATTTACTGTCAGTGATGGAACCATCCTTCTGAGTGATGTTGAGCGAAGTGTGGTCTTCTATATCATGTCAATGCTACATATATATTTGACCAAAACATGACATGGACAAATGTCAGATGCACCTTCTGATCAGGACTCCAATGGGCAGACAGTCCAACATTCAGCCACAAGTTACTCTTGCATGATGCAATTTCTTCAGAACTCCAATGCTACTCCCAGCGAGACTACTACTACTGTGAACACGGCTACTACTTTAGGTGTTGTAGCTAACTCTACCACTACCACGAAACCGACATAGATTATTGGCTCTGGTGCCTCCACTCATCTAACAGCAAAAGATAGTATACTGACCTCCCCTCAACATTCTTCCATTGTAAATTCGATTCAGGTAGCCAACGGTGCTCATTCGCATGTTACCACCGTTTGTACCATTGAGTTTTCCTCCAAGCCCAAGGTCACCAGAGTTTACCGTGCTCCTGACTTTCCTTTGAGTGTATTATGTGTTCATAAGCTTTATGTTGAGTTGAATTGTCGAGTGATTTTTGACGAGTTTTATTGCTAGTTTCAGGACATACGAATGATGCGGGTTTTGGTAGGGAGCATGAGAAAAACGCCTTTTACTACCATGATATCTCTATTGATGCTGCCTTTGTTAGTGTTGTTTCCATTTCCATTGACGCATTCCTATGATATTTACGCTTGGTCAACCTTCTATCAAAGCCCTTTCCCAGAAGTTTCCCAAACTCTCTTCATTGAACAATTTGAGTACGAAGCTTGTCAATTCAGAAAACATCATTCGGCAAATTTTCCTACCAGAGCTGAGCCACGTCGATCTTTGCCCTTTCTTTGTTCCATTGTGATATTTGGGGAGTCTTGCCCGGTAGTACTATTGCTGGCCATAAATTTGTTGCTCTTTTTGTAGGTGATCATAACAAATGTTCTTGGGTCTATAAAAGAAAGGAGCGATCAGATATTAATAAAGTTACCAAATCTTTCTTTCATTTTATTAAAACAACTTTCTCTACTCGTATTCAAACCATACGAATTGACAATTCTCTTGAGTTTACACAATAGGACTTGGTGTCTTTCTTTGCCTCTCAGGAAACCCTTCATCATACATCTTGACCATATGCTTCTCAACAAAATGGGGTAGCAGAAAGGAAACTTCACTGCCTTCTAAACATTGCGCATATATTGCTTGCTTACATAAAGGTTTCTAAGACTGACTGGGGGATGTCATTCTCACTACCACTATCTCATCAATACGGTTCCATCTTCTATCCACAAGGAAGTACTCCTTTCTCATTTTTATGTCCTGATGAGATGCCCTTTCCACTCCCATTAAGAACCTTTAGTTGTACTGCTTTTGTTCATAATTTTCAGACAACAGATAAATTGTCTCCTCTAGCAACCAAGTATGTTTTCCTCAACTATTCTCGCACTCAAAAGCAACACAAGTGTTACACCATGTTGGTCATCGTTACTACATTTCTATTGACATCACTTTCTTTGAATAGACCAACAACTTTACTCTGTGACTCTGTCTGTCAATGGCATACCCTTGAAGCTTCTGGCACTACCCATTGTCTCCAAAAACACATTTTTCATTCGAACCATGTACAGTTACCCGTTCCTTACTTGCAGGATGCCGTGCCCTCTTCGAGTGGTGTCCCTATTACTACAGCTACAAATGCTCCATAAAAACTCCGTGTAGTACCGTGGAGGATAAAAAGGTAATGTACTAAACATCTATTGTCACATTTTACTTCCATTGATAGTCTATCCAGTTGTGACATGTGATTTACATAATGTTGTTATGGTTGTTATTATTCCTCGCCATCATCATAATACACTGCAAGACCAAGGTTGAAAAAAGGTCATGGATGAGGAAATGAATGTGCTTACCTGAAGGGCACATGGGAGCTTGTGTCGTGTCCTCGAGGTATCAAACTTGTTGCATGTCAATAAGTCTTTATGACTAAACAGCTTCCTAATGGTTCCATTTACAGTGAAGGTTAGGTTTGTGGCAAAGGGCTTCACTCAGACTTATAGAGTGGACTACTTTGCAACTTTTTCTCCAGTGACTAGGAAGGGATCAATTCACACTATTCTCTCAGTTTGCCAATAAGAATTGGCCCATCTTTTAGCTCGATGTGAAGAATATCTTTTTGTACAACGACCTCGAGGAGGAGATCGACATGATGCAACCATCAGAGTACTTCGTTGAGTTGAGAGTGTGTGTGCCGACTTTGTAAGCCAATTTATGACCTAAAGAAAAGTCCACGGGTATATTTTGACAAGCTTACAACTGAGATTAGCTCTCTTGTCTTCTACAAGACAACATATGATTACTTTGTGTTCGTTAGATGATGGTCTACTAGCACTATGATAGTGGCAGTTTATGTTGATGATAGAGTAGTTACAGATGATGATGATGAAGCGGGCATTTTAGAGACCAAGATCCTCCTTCGAAAGGTGATTGTCACTAAAAACTTTAATCAACTCAGATATTTTCTTGGCGTTAAAGTGATACAGATTAAAGAGGGATTACACATATCACAGCGTAAGTATTGCACGGATATTCTTACAAAAGTTGGCTTACTTGGATGTAAACCGTCTAGCATCCTAGCGAAGTTGCAGAAACATGTTATACCCATTGATCATGAGTTTGAGGATAATACACAGTATAGAATGAGGAGACCTCTGTATAGTCATTGGCAAAATGTTCTTTTTATCCTTCGATACCTGAAGGAATCTCCAAGGAGAAATTCCTTCTATGGGGCTAATAGCCATACTTGCGTTATTGCATATGCAGATGGGGATTATGCTAGTCCTCATGAGAACAAACGATCTACGACAAGTTATGCCATATTTATTGGTGGCAGCTTTGTTACATGGCATAACAAGAGGCAAATAGCGATTTCTATATGTAGTGTAGAAGATGTATGCAGGGCGATGGCTCAACACACTTGTCAGATTACCTGACTAATCTTCATTCTACATGAGTCTGGACTTCCTACACTGCCCATGTCCTTTGTACTATGATAACAAGTTCATTGCATAGATTGCCATTAGGCATGTATTTCATGAGCGGACTAATCACATTGAAGATGATTGTCATTTCATTCAAGATGTAGTTCGAGGAGGGAAGATCACTACTCCTCATATCTCCAAAAATCTTCAGATTGCAGATATATTCATGAAGATCCTGAAGAAAAATATCTCTTGATTAATTTCTAAGTTAGGCATGATTGATAGATATGCTCCAACTTGAGGAGTGTTAGAATTATTTAATTTTTTATTATCTCTTTATTGAGACTTGTAACCCTTCGGGGTCGCTAATATAATTACCTCTTTTGGGGCTCTAGGGTTCTACGTTAATATAAGAAACCCCATATCCCTTGAATAAAGTATTCCATTCATTCTCAACTTTCTCCACAGTGATAATTGTTGGCACTCGAAGAACTAAACTCATACCAAAATATGTTATTTTTTATATATTGATACTCTATAATGTAGACTTTTAAACCTACACAAATCCAAACTATAGAAAAGCTTTCTGGAGAAGCAATGTCTAATGAAGCATGAGTATTTTATTGGACTCGGATGCTAAAGAAAATCTCTCGTGTATGCAAGTCTTACTGCATTGCATTCACTCAAGTCCCCTTCCCCCTTTCCTTTTTTGCTCACACATCACTTCCCACTATCAACCAAGGGTTGAAAAAATGAAAAGCAGAACGAGGTGGTTTCCCTTGAGTAGAGGCGAGGCATAGCCTTGAAGCAATCGAGGCGTAAGCCTTAGTTTATAAGGATAAATACCTATAAAAAGTACAATAAAATATATACTAATGAAATTATATAGTTTTTGACTAACATGAGATATATATCACTATAGCATATGATGAAATTTTAAAGATAGGAACATTGAAAGAAAAGATGTACATACGCATATGCCTTTTTACTAGATTTCCATCCAATAAGAGAGGGAGTCTATTAATATACCCCTGAATTCTAACCATCTGACTCAAGTTAGAGAACTGTCATATGCACCCCATGTACCATACCCCAACAAGACAGAGGTCTCTCTGCGAAAATTTTTATTAAAATATTCATTTATATGCGCTTATATGGATCCGTTTGTACCACGGATCCGTTTGTATAGGAGCAGTATATAAACTCCCATTGAAGTCTATCTTGTTTGTTCTTTTCGATACATTATATAGCTCATTATGTGACCACTCCTTAAAAATAAGTTTACGGATAATGTTTTCTACGGTGTTTGTGGATTCGTATGTTTAAGGGTATAATGCTAAAAGTTTATTGACATAATTGGACATGTCTAATGGTAAATATTAACACGAAAGTACTCAAACTTAAGCATTTGTCTTGTATAATTATATCCTAACTATATCTTTGTAAACATCTGAAACTGACAATAGGACAAATGATTTACATAAAAAATATTTAGAAATCAATAACATCTCGAGGAACGCCTCACCTCGGCCTCACGCCTCGACCGCCTCGAGCAACTGAGACGGTCGCCTCGAGCTTATAGTTCTCAGTTGAGGCAGTTGTTTTGGAACGGTATAGAGCCGTCTCACCTCGAGGCGTATGCCTTGTGCACCTCGAAGCGTGTTTTTTTTAAACATACTGTCAGCTAGGGATAAAGATAATCTAGGTTTGATTCAAGGTTTTAAATCTCGATTTCGATTCCGTTTCGAGATGGCGAAAAAACAAACAATTTTGAAATTTCGTCGAAATTTTGTCCATTTCGATCAAAATCGGCCTAGATTTGTGAAGGAAGGGTCCGTATCAAGATTTCGATTTCGATGAAGTGTCGAAACCGAAATTTTGCCGAAACTTCACGAAGTTTGGAACCATGGTTTGATTTTACGTCGAATTAATGAGGCAGGGTTTCTGGACAATAGATCACTTATAACTTGATCTACTTACAAGCAGAGACAATAATGTACATAATATTGTTGGTGCAGTCCAAGAGAGAGCTGATTATGTGCCAATTGAAGCTTTTTTTGGAAAGAGGTGCTACCAGATGGACAGGTCGTCTTCACATAAAAATAATTTCATAATGATTAAATCATCATAAGGAATTTGTTAAGTATGAAAACTACCAAATTAAAACCAAGAGAATACCTCTGGTAAATAAGTAGCCCCTTTTGGTTGCTTTTGCAGTGGGTATTGAAATGGAATTCCTGCAACCTCATTTTCAAATTGCAAAAGCAGATGCTTCGGGCTACCCACTAGACACCTACATTTTTGTTCCTTGTCGATGTTATTAATGTGTTCAATTTGAGTATATGCCAATGCCAGATCATCCCGAATGGTTGGTACTTGAATGCAGTTATCAAGACAATCCTCATCTGGCCAATCCTCCTCATTGAATGGAGCTCCATACTGTTCGCCGCTTTTAGGGCCAGGCCCGCTTTTATGATACACCTTGTAAACAGCATAAGAATCCTGTAAGCGAACAGTTAAACAACCACATATTAGCAAACTTGGACG
The DNA here is from genome assembly GCA_037367405.1 of Ottelia alismoides. Classification (NCBI taxonomy): domain Eukaryota; kingdom Viridiplantae; phylum Streptophyta; class Magnoliopsida; order Alismatales; family Hydrocharitaceae; genus Ottelia; species Ottelia alismoides. The sequence continues at coordinate 274,928 of JAZKJV010011790.1, read as the reverse complement.
GACACACATACACCACGAATAGAACACAATTCTACAAACCTGTACATTGAGACATGCCTTGAGCTCCTGATCATCCAATTTATATTCATGCATAACCCAATCAGTCCTTGCTCCCTTTGGAGCACGACCGGAATGAAAAACTAAGGTTTTTTTCCTCCCTACTGTTCGTGAATTGTGGGATATAATCCGGTCCTTCCCCGTGGCCTTCCAGTAACCGCACTTTGTGGCACGGTTAGCTCTCAGGCCCTTGCTATATTTCCTATCCCTAGAACTAAAAAAGAACCATTGTTGGTCCCCATTCTGCAATTTAGATTTCCCTGCAAATCCAATTGGTGAAAAACTGAAATTGAGCATGACTTACAATATCAAGAACTAGGTAACAGAATGAAGGCGTCATAGACAAATACTCGACCAGAAGCCACAGGATTACCCCTTTAGTAACCAAGATGTACATAGGGATGGTTTCAAATGAGCTATGGTCTCACTTGATTGAAATGTGCCATTATATTTTACAAGCATTATACAAGTTTTCTAGTCATTTTGGCAAGGTCCAACTGTTAGATTTACAAGCATAAGTGTGGCAACCATATATTGATATTTTACATGAGAATTCATACAGAGTGTACAAAGGAGAACTTGTTTATTCCTTGTTTATTCCAGTAACCCTAGGCTCTCTTATATAGAGGAGAGACCTATGGGTAAATTAAATGAAAGAGACATAAAAAAATAAAATAGCAGACATGGTATATAGAAGCATATTAATATCTCTACACTCCCCCTCAAGATGGAGCATAGATGTCAATCATGCTCAGCTTGGATGAACACTTTTGAAATGTCCCCCGGAGTAATGCCTTGGTAACGATATCTGATGTTTGCTCTCCTGAACTGACATGAGAGGTGGAGATCAACTCCTTCTGGATCATGTCTCTAGTATAATTGCAGTCTACCTCAATATGTTTAGTTCGCTCATGAAATGCATGATTGTTTGCAATGAACAAGGCAGCCTGATTATGACATTGTAGCGGCATGGGTAAAGGAACATCAACATTTAATCTGCTAATACTGCTCGAACCCACATCATTTATGTGCTTGCTTGTGCCATAGCTCTATACTCAGATTCGGCATTTGATCTAGCCACAATTGTATGTTTCTTACTTTTCCAAGAGACAAGAGAACTACCGACAAATATTGCAAAGCTTGTCGTGGACTTCCTATCCTTAGGACACCTTGCATAATCAGCATCAGCACGTGCAGTACCTTGAGAGTTGCTCCTTTCTTGAAGAGTAATCCTGCACCTGGAGAAGACTTTACATATCTCAATATCATGTATATAGCATACATATGTAGTTGCCGAGGTTGTTCCGTGAACTGACTCACTTGACTCACTGCAAATGAGATATCCGGTCTGGTAATGGTAACATATAAGAGCTTTCCCACAATCTCTATGTATCTCCTCTTATCCACTTCATCTGTATCATCATCGTATAATTTCATACTAGGATCCATAGGAGTAGTAGAGTGTCGACACCCAATCATACATGTTTCAACAAGCATGTCTGTAACATATTTTCTTTGGGCTATCACAAGACCCTGCACATTCCTAGCAAATTCCAACCCTAAGAAGTACTTTAGGGTGTCCAGATCCTTAGTAACAAACTGACGGCCTAGACATTCTTTTGTCATCTTTATCCCATGCATATCATCTCCTGTAACAAGAATATCATCAACGTAGACCATTATGACAACAGTACCTCTAGATGTCATCTACACAAAAAGTCTATAGACCCACTAACACTCCCCCTCAGCAGCAAACCCAGGAGGTTGCTGCATGCAGACTTCCTCCTATAGATCTCCATACAGAAATGCATTTTTAACATCCAACTGAAATAAAGGCAACCACGTACCACTGCTACAGAAAGTATGATATGTAATGTAGAATGACGAGCCACGAGAGAAAAAGTGTCCAAGTAATCCACGCCGTAGGTCTGGGTGAAGCCATGTGCCACTAATCTTGCCTTGTAGCGATTAAGGCTGCCATCCGCATGATGTTTAATAGTAAACACCCATTTGCAACTGACTACAGACACCCCAGGAGGAGCAGGCACCAAGCTCCAAGTACCACAGGATTGCAATGCGGCCATCTCTTCCTCCATGGCCAAATGCCAACGACTATCCTTCAATATTTCTTGATAATTTCGTGGAATCTCCACAGCAGATAAGGCAACACTGAATCTCTGGAAGATCCTATGAGATGATAGACGGAAACCTGAGAAGCAAAGGGGTATGACGCACAAGACCGCTTTTGCTTGTGAATAGCAATAGGAATATCCAAGTCATAGGAAACCTCGTCCATCTGTTGGCTATTCTCCTGCTTAGAAACATCTTCAGACCCATCATTAGAAATCATGTTATCAAAACAAACCTGGGGCACATCGGATGACTGACGATGATCATGACCAGATATAGGTGGACGAGTATAGAATTTTGGTAAGGGAGGAACAATGTATGACTGGCTAGATTGCGGAAATGGTGGAGGAGGTGGTGGAGGAGGTGATGGTGGTATTGGTGGGACGGCAGGCACATGTAGAGAAGAAGACAGAGCTGTGGGAGGAGGTGGCACGTAAACCTCATTATCAGAATTCGACGAAGCCAATCTATCGCATGTAGAAGAAAAATACATTACAGACTCAAAAAATATGACATCAGCATGTATATAATATTTCCTGCGCAAAGGATCATAACACCGATATCCCTTCTGAGTCCAAGAGTACCCAACAAACACATTTGATAGCCCTAGGAGAGAGCTTATCAAGACCTGGAGCCATCTGGTATACAAATGCAACCGAACCAAAGACACGAGGAGTAAGTGAGAATAACTCCTAGTCAGGAAAGGCAATGGAAAAAGGAGTTTTCTCACCCAAGACGGACGAGGGCATGCGATTCACCAGATAACATGTCGTAAGGACTGCATCACCCCAAAACGAAGGTGGGGCATGACTCTGAATAAGAAGTGTTCGAGTGATATCAAGTAAATGACGATGCTTTCTCTCTGCAACGCTATTTTGCTGAGAAGTATAAGGACATGTATTTTGATGAATAATGCCACGGGAAGATAAGAAATGGGATAGAGTACGTGTGCAGATTCCAAGGAATTATTCGTTCTCACAAATTTCACAAACGAAGAGAAAACATTCTGGATTTCATTGATAAAAATTTTGATCATATCATCGGCTACAGATTTCTTTTTCAATAAGAAAACCCATGACAAACGAGAGAAATCATCAACGGCAACAAGATAAAACATGTAGCCCTGATGATCAGGAACACGACTAGGACCCCAAATGTCAACATGAAACAACTCAAAAAGGAAGCCAGTGCTCCGACTCTGACGACTAGGGAAAGACGAATGATGATGCTTCCCCAATTGACAAGCTTCGCATTGGAATGTAGATCCTGGAGATATCTGTGGCAAAATATAACTCATCTTCTGGAGAGGGAGATGACCAAAACGTAGGTACCAAGTGAAAGGAGAGACTGGTCCTGTCGAGATAGAAGATGCGCATGCATAGGGAGTTTGGAACAGTCGTTAGAGACCACCCTGCTCACGACCACAGCCAATCACCTTGCCCGTAAGAATGTCCTGAAAAACAAGAGACGATGGGTCAAATATAGCTCGACAATGAGAATCCTTTGTAATCTAGATGATGGATAATAAATTCATATAGAAATCAGGAGCATGTAGCACATTCTGCAGACGCATTGAAGGTGTAAGGGTAATCTCCCCTTCACATGTGTTCAGGGAATGAGTACCATCGGCTATCACTACAGTTTTTCCTGGGAAAATCTATCTGTAGGCTGTAAGCTGTCCTTTATCTCTGCATAAGTGATGTGTTGCCCCAGGGTCCATAATCCACTCTGGAATCTGAGATCCATAACATGAGGTAAAGGAAAAAGTGCTACATGAGGTGCTTGTTGTAGAAGAAGTATTGATGGAGGTTGCAACATCTGAATGGCCTCGAGGAGATGATAAGGAAGAAGGCATGATATCACGTAGTCTAGCCACTAGGTCATCAAACCTCGCATCTGAAGTAGGAGCAGCGGGAGACTCAACCGGCTCCGCTACACGGGTTGAAGCTGGGAAACCATGCTTAGAATAGCATGTCTCCTCAGTATGACATGGACGACGACAAAACATACAGGGCTGACGAATGTGTCCTCCTCTAAAACGAGGTCAACGTCCACGAGAGAAGGAACCACCTCTGCCATGAGAGGCTGCCATAGCCGAAGAAGTCTGACTGGTGACGATAGATGGAAGAGTAATCCTGCTTAGCCTACGGAAAGCTTCCTCCATGGGAGGAATATTCGCATATGTAAGAATCTGGGAGCGAGCAGCATCATATTCAGGATCCAGAGCTGTTAGAAATACACCAACCATAGTAGCATTCCTATGTGTCTTCTGCTGCTTCGGAGTGGCTGTGAGTGGCATGAAACTGTGAAGCTTCTCAAACATCCCATGCAAGGATGTATACAGGGAATGGAGAGGTCGTCCGTTCTGTTTGATAGTGAAGATGTCATGCTAAAGCAGAAGTATCTTAGATTCATTCCTCGCTTGAGAATATGTAGCTGCGAGGATGTCCCACATGGCCTTAGCAGTAGGTTGATGTAACACATCATTGATGATCTCTGTCGTCAATGTCCTTGAAAGCCATACTTTGGCATATGCATCATTTGTCTCCCAAGAGGCGTTCATCCCAATCTTCTCCATATATTCCTCATCGATAAGAACATGCTACTTACCGCTCGACTTCATGAGACTCATGAACTGCATTGCCCGCAGCACATAGTTCATCCCATCCATCTTGACAATAGGCATTGGACCTCTGAATGCACCAGTAAAGGGAACATCAGTCTTACTTTCTAACATGATGCCGATAAAGGAAAACTAGGAATAATCGACGTCTGAGAATAATCATCTACACGGACATGTGGGGATGTGGTTGCATGTGTAGACTCAAGAACGCAACCAACCCCATCAACAAAGTGAAGAACACAAGATCACTCCTTCTAGAGCAAGCCTCGGCACACGCAGGAGCATGCTGAAGCACGTAGGCGCACGTGAAGGAGCATGCATCGCATGGAGTAGCCGCACGCAGGCACGCTGTGTGGGGGCAAACGTCGCGCAAGGCTGGCAATACGTGAGGCGATGGCGATATACGAGGCAGGAGGCGAGACGTGCAATGCGTGCAGGGCGCACAGGGCCGGGGGCGAGGCGCAGGGCCGCGGTGAGGGGACGGTGGCGCAGGGGCTAGGAAGTGGGTTAGGGTTTGGACACAATAGCTCCGGTCTAGGACCGCCGCTCTGATACCATGTTGGGAAAAAGGAGAACTTGTTTATTCCAATAACCCTAGGCTCTCTTATATAGAGGAGAGAACTATGGGTAAATTACATGAAAAAGATATAAAGAAATAAAATAGCCGACATGGTACATAGAAGCATATAAATATCTCTGCACAAAGTAATATTAATTTTCACCGCCTACTTTCTGCTAGTTGTAAAAGTTTTATTACTTTGTGTTAAAATAATGATTGAGATGAGTGGATTTCTTTACACGTGATGGCCTTCTTTGAACTTTTTGAACTTTCGAATTGAAGTACTAGATGGTTGTATTTGCACGTCCAAATTCATCTTAGCTGAGTTTTTCTCATTTCACCTTCTTCGATGCCATCCTAATATAGTTAGTCCAATATTCTCATTGAGAATTTGATCCTTCTCTATGTGATTATTTATCCACGATCATCTTCAAGACTTTATATCGATTAACAAACATTCTTTGCATGTCTTCTTTAAAGGAACAAAAAGCAAATTCTCTGCATATATCTATTATTAAATGCCTAACACTCGCAACCACCAAGCATTGCATGTCTCATGGTAGCTTTATAGTTACACGTCCAAAACTATATGTTGTGGCTCACAGAAGCAAACACGCACAAACACGATCAAACAAGCAAGACGCAAACACACTGATTTACAAGGTTCACCCGTAACTGGGCTACGTCTTTGGGTGGCGGTGATCGATTTTCATTATGTGGAGAAAGAAAGAATACAGAGGATTCATAGAGCTTTAATCTTATGGAGTTTATATCATACTCCCGTACATATGGATCCCTAAAATAAACGGATCTACACTTTCTTTACATTGATCCTCTTCTCAGAACGAATGAAGTGATATCTGACATCTATGAACTTGGTCCTCTCATGATGCAACCAATCCTTGGCTAAGCATATCGCACAGAGATTGTCACAATATACGATATCTTGATCATGTTGTACACCGAGATCTCCAACTAAGCCCTTCAGCCAGATACCTTCCTTTGCAACCTCTGTCAAAGCCATGTACTATGCCTCTGTAGTAGACAAAGTAATTGATGATTGTAACGTAGCCTTCCAACTGATGATCGAATTTCCCAAAGTAAAGACGTAGCATCTCATTGATCTCCGCACATCGACATCTGCAACATAGTCTAAATCAGAATATCCAGCAACCAAACACTTTGAATCACTTGTGTCGATGAAGCCAATGTTTGATGCAAGGTTCAGGAAAGCAGTATGCGTATGCGTTCGGACAGGTCACTGAATAGCGCTTAAGCGGTATGCGGGGGCATATGCGAGGTATATACGATTCTATGCGGTTTCCTAATTTTTTTATTTAAAAATAAATAAATATATAGAAAAATAACTACAACCGAACTAAATTTATGTATAATTGTGGTCCAACAGAAGATATAAGAAAAATAACTTCCATATAGAGTTCAAAACGATCTATATCAATCAAATATCAATACTTCAATAAGACGGTTAGCATACAAAATAATTGACAACAATCAACAAAATAGAAAAGTTAGCGCACAAAATACATCTATTGTTGAATATAATGTCATTTATCTCTGTCATTATATTGATAATTGATCCTCCATCAAAAGTACCAAACTTTACATATAATATATTGCATTCATAATAACTATTAGTTGATTAAATTAGCTTGCTAAATTATTAGAACATTATTCTTTTTTCTTCCTTGCGTATTTACTCCAATCTCGCAGTACAACTACTTGGACAATGGATTTAAATGGTCAAAGAATGCTTGATTGGCATACATGCAAAAGTAAGGAAAAATGTGGCACAAATAACACAATAAAAACGTGGCACAAATTAAGAAATAATAAATAAATAAATAAATGTGTATGCGGCTTCACAGACCGCATATGCGACCGCACAGCCCGCATATGCGGCCCGCATAAGCGTACAGGGCGCATAATGGGGGTCTTCATGAAAGCGGTGCGTTGAAGGCACCGCATACGCATATGCGGCCGCACGGAATGCTTTCGTGAACACTGGTTTGATGTTCCTCTCAAATAGCGGAAAATCCGCTTGACTGCATGTCTATGCTCCTTCTATGGGTTGCCCATGAATCTGTTAACAACGCTTATAGCATGAGCAATATGAGGACATGTGCATACCATGGCATACATAAAACTCCCGAGTGTGCTAGCATAGGGAACACGTGACATGTGTTCCTTCTTTTCGTCTGATTGAGGTGCGAAAGAAACTGAGAGATGGATCTTCGCAGCGAATGGAGTATCTAGAGGTTTGGTTGTAGGCATCCCAGATCTCATTAGAACTTTCTCAATGTAGTTCTTCTGAGATAAGAAAAGTTTTCCTTCTACACGATCTCTATGGATCTTCATCCCTAAAATCTTACTCAATGCACCAAGGTCATTCATGTCAAACTCTGAACTAAAGAGCTTCTTCATATCATCTATGGTATGGTACTCTTCTGCTTGGCAGCAATCAACATGTCATCGGCATACAATAACAGATAGATGAAGGAGTCATCCTCCACCTTGTTGTGGTAAACATAACAATCGTATGGGCTCTTATTGAACCCTCAATTAGTCATGCAACTGTCAGACTTGTTGTACCAATACTTGGGAAACTACTTAAGCACATACAAGGGCTTCTTCAATCTGCACACATGGTCTTCCTTGCCCTGAGATATGAAACCCTATGGCTGACTTATAAGAGTGTCTTCTTCGAGTTCACCATGCAAGAAAGCTGTCGTCACATATAATTGCTCCAGCTCTAAGTCTCGATGTATTACAGGAGCTAGGAGCACCATGATGGATGTATGTCTTACAACATGAGAGAATATCTCATTGTAACCCACATCTTCCTTCTAACTACAATCCTTCGTAACTAGGAGTGTCTTGTATTTGATGCTTTCACTGCCTGAGATTCTTGTCTTTTTCTTGAAGATCCATTTGCATCCAACGACCTTCCTCCCCTTTGACAACTTAACAAGCTCCCAGGTCTGATTCTTGCGAAGAGACTACATCTCCTCACCCATAGCAGCAATCCACTGCCCAGATTCTGCTCCATCTATTGCCTCTGTGCAAGTAGAGGCTCTAGAGACTCTGTCTCCTCTGCAATATGTAGTGCAAATGCAACCATATCTTCAAATCTGCATCTCTACGGCAGATGTATCTCTTTACAGGGTCGATCAGTAGCAACACTTGGTTGCCTCTCCTCCGGTTGCTCAACTTCAGACTATTCAGTAAAAGCCTGATCAGGAGTGGTGTGATCAACTGCGTGATCACTACTTGGTGTCCGTTCGAAATCCACTTGTTCGGGCACATCGTCACATGCCCCTGCATTAATAAACTCACTACTCGAGTGAAGTATGGAATTCTCATCAAAAGTAGCATGCCTACTATAAATAAATAAAAAAGGGACCAGATTATGTACCCCTTCCTGTACCATAACCTGTAAACACCCCGTTCTTTGCCTTGATTCTAACTTTCCTTTACTAACATGATAATAGGCAGCACAACCAAACACCCGTACAATAGAATAATCAACATGATTACCAGACCATACCACCATGAGTGTTTTATGACAAATGGTGGATGTAGGACTCTGATTCATCAAATAACAAGTTGTATTCACAGCTTCAGCCCAAAATGCTCTACCAAGTCCAGCATAAGAGAGCATGCACCCTGCTCTCTCTACAAGCGGCATGTTTATTCATTTTGTAACTACGTTCTGTTATGGTGTATCTATGACGGTAAGGTATCTTGTAACACCATCCACCTTGCATAACTCATTGAACTTCGATGAACAGAACTCCAGCCTGTTATTTGTACATAGATGCTTCACCTTCTTAGATGTCTGATTCTCCACCAAGATCTTCCACTGCCTGAAGGTTTGAAATGCCTCGATTTTGTTCATCATGCATACCCATACCATCTTGGAGTAATCATCGATAACAGACAGAAAATACCTAATACTCCCTAATGATGGGACCCGTAAAGAGCCCCAACAATCAACATGGATGTAGTCGAGTGTCTCCTTTGTCCTGTGGATAGCATAGTAGGAAATATCATGATATATCGACGATATATCGTCGATATATCGGCAACGATGGCCAGAGGATATCGATATCATGCGTTATATCTATTTACTGGGTTCCATCTATATATCGATGATATATCTCGACGACATATTACATGTTGGCGATATATCACCGACAGGAGGAATCTACCAATGTGGATTTGCACCAATATCGGGATCATATCACCCTTCGATTGCTTTGTTGAAATTGTGAAGTTTGTTACGTCTTTTGTTCATAGTTGTTTGGTAATGCATACTCTTAATTTTTTGGTAAGATTTGAAGTATTTTGTGAAATATTTGGGGAACTAATTTGGGATTTATGAGTTATATTGTGAAATCAAGTTAAGTTATGGAAGAATAAAGTTGGATCTCAAATTTTAGACATAGAAAACAAGGTTTTATGGTGTTATATGTTAACCAGAAATTAGTGATCAATTAAATATGTGAATTAAAAATTAGATCTATAATATAGTGAGATATTTGTAGAACTAATTTGGGGTTGAGTTATGTTGTGAAATGAAGTTAAGCTATGACAACATAAAGTCGGATCTCATATAATATGCATAGAAAATAAGATTCTATGGTGATTTATGTTAACTAAAAATTAGTAATTAATTAAATTTGTGAATTAAAATAAGATATAGAATTTAGTCAGATATTTGGGGAACTAATATGGGATTTTTGAGTTATGTTGCGAAATAAAGTTAAGTTATGAAAGAATAAAGTCGGATCTCATGTTCTAGACAAAGAAAATAAGATTTTATGGTGATTTATGTTAACTAAAAATTAGTAATTAATTAAATATAAAAATAAAACAACAAATAATTAGCAAATAATTGATTATTCTCCCCATATATCTCACGAATGTTTCTTGTGTAATTTCCTTGCAGATTCCAGGCTTCAGTAATCAACACCATGGGTTCACACTCTGATTCAGAATCTGATGGTTCTGGTCATCAGTTGGACGGTACAGAGATTGGTTGGAAGTTTGTCACCACTCCAGAAGACAACAAATCAAAACCACGATGCAATTTCTGTGAGAAGAAATTGGGATGAGGGGGGATTATGAGACTGAAGCACCATTTTATTGGCAACAATAAGAATGTTGCCAAGTGCACTCGCCAAGAGATGTAAGGGAGTTGATAAAGTCCAACTTGGAGGAGAAGAAGGACAAGGATGTGGATAGGTCCAAAAGGGATGAACAATTGAAAGAATTCATGTTCAAAAGGAGTTCAATGTCCTCTCTGATTCAGACGACGACTTTGTCGATCCCGTTGACATTCAGACCGCAGTGGAGAGGAGGGTATATAGGAGGGCGAGAAAAAAGTCTATGAGGAGCGAGTTCGAGAGAAGGGAACTCGGTGGTGCACGTTGCAGCTTCCATGGTGTTGGTGGCAAAGGGAGTGGTTTTGGAAGCGCACCAGTACCACCATCCACCAAAAAATACAAGCGAAAGGACTGAAACCCTTCTTGACGAGAAGTAGGCCCATGCAGTACATGTCAATCATGGATCCAAGGCAAAAGAAGGTAAAGGGGATGTCCACCAATGCACGAGAGAGTGACCAAGGCCATCAGCAAGCTCTTTGTTGGGAAAAATGAACAAGATGTTTATTCCATAAGCCCTAGGCTCTCTTATATAGAAGAGTGGCCTATGGGTAAATTACATAAAGCATACAACTGAAAAAGAAAAATAACAGAACCACACAGAAACTAATATATATGCATTAACACTCCCCCTCAAGATGGAGCATAGGTATCAATCATGCTCAGCTTGGACGCACACCTCTGGAATGGGCCTCGTAGTAATGCCTTGGTGAATATATCTGCAGTTTGATTCTCTGAGGCGACATGAGATGTAGCAATGAACCCCTTCTGAATCATGTCACGTATGAAGTAACAATCAACCTCAATATGCTTGGTCCGCTCATGGAATGCTGGGTTGTTTGCAATAAACAAGGCTGCCTGATTATCACATTCCAAGTTCATAGGAAGTGGTACATCTAGACATAGATCTGTAAGTACAGCCTTCACCCACATCATCTCTGTGCTAGCCTGGGCCATAGTCCTATATTCGGATTCAGCACTAGATCTAGCTACCACCGTCTGTTTCTTGCTCCTCCATGAGACTAAAGAATCTCCAACATAGACTGCAAACCCCGAGGTGGACTTCTTGTCCTTGGGACAACCTGCATAGTCTGCATCCGCACATGCTGAGATAGAAATCCCCTTTCCCTTCTTGAATAGAAAACCTGCACCTGGAGACGATTTGAGGTATATAAGTATCATATGTATCGCATCCATATGAACCTGACGTGGTTGCTCCATGAACTGGCTCACCGACTCACTGCAAATAATATATCGGGCCTAGTGATCGTGACATACAACAGTTTGCCTACCAGTTCTCTGTATCTTCTCCTGTCCACCTCCTCTGTGTCATCATCATAGAGCTTTATGCTGGGATCCATTGGTGTCGTAGCAGGCCTACACCCAAGCATACCTGTTTCACTTAACAGGTCTGTAACATATTTCCTTTGCGACATTACTAATCCATATGGATTTCTAGCAAATTCCAGCCCCAGAAAATATCTAAGGACTCCAAGATCCTTAGTGACAAATTCGCTCCCCAGCTTTTCTTTCGCCTGCTTTATGCCATGCTCATCATCTCCTGTAATCAAGATGTCATCTACGTAAATCATAATTGCAATAATACCTCTAGGAGTCTTCTGTACAAACAAGGAATGGTCAGCATTGGAGCGTTTGTATCCTTGTTTTCAAACAGGTCTGAGAGCTTCTGAAACCATGCTCTGGGGCTCTGCTTAAGGCCATAGATAGCCTTATGAAGTCTGCACACCTTGGAACACTCCCCCTCAACAGCAAAACCGGGTGGCCGTTGCATATAGACTTCCTCCTGCAAATCTCCATATAAGAACGCGTTCTTCACATCCAACTGATATAGCGGCCACTCTCGATTGACTGCAACTGACAGCAAGATCCGGAGAGTGGAATGACGGGCTACTGGCGAGAATGTATCAAGGTAATCCACCCCGTATGTCTGTGTAAAACCTCGTGCAACAAGGCGGGCCTTGTATCTGTTAATAGAACCATCTGCATTTTGCTTCACTGTAAACACCCACTTGCAGCTCACCGGGGTTACATCTGGAGGTATGGGAACTAGACTCCAAGTTCCCCTAGATTGAAGTGCCGCCATTTCTTCCTCCATTGCTAGCCGCCATCTACTGTCCTGCAGAGCATCTTGATAATTCCGTGGAATATCTACAGCTGACAAGGCCACCACAAAGTTCCTGAAATCCCCAGATAGTCGCTCAAATGATACAGAGGCTGCCAATGTATATGTAATGCAGCTCCTCTTCGATTTGCGTATAGCAATAAGAACATCTAAATCAGTTGTGTCCTCATATGGCCCCTGCAACATATCCTACTCAGAAATATCATTAGATCCATCAAGAGAAGTATCTTCAGTACATACCATAGGCGAGCTAAGAGATGAGTCATGACCATGAGCTGGAGGAGGCCTGCGGGTATAATAGAACGGTAGTGGTGAGACGGGGATTTTTGGTGGTGGTGGTGGTGACGGTGCTGGATGTGGTGGTGTCATGTATATGGCGGCGGCAGGCAGTGGCGATAGCTGCTGATCACCTGAGGTTGAAAAATACATTACAGATTCAAAAAATGTAACATCTGCACTGACCATATACCGCCGACGCAGAGGATCAAAACACTTGTACTCCTTTTGAGTTCTGGAGTACCCAACAAAGACACACTTGACAGCCCTAGGAGAGAGCTTGTCAGTACCAGGAGACAACTGGTGGACAAAGGCAACTGAACCGAACACACGGGGAGTAAGGGAAAGCAGATCCTTCCCAGGATAGATTAGGGAAAAAGGAATATGTTCATCCAAGATAGAGGACGGCATACAGTTGATTAGATAACATGCAGTGAGAACCGCGTCACCCCAGTAAGAATAACGAGCATGACTCTGTATAAGAAGTGATCTTGTGACATCTAGTAAGTGGCGATGTTTCCTTTCAACAATTCCATTTTGTTGAGAGGTATGAGCACAGGATGTTCGATGGATAATCCTTTTTGAGGAGTAATAGTTGGCAAGGACATGAGTACACAGTTCTAGGGCATTATCACTTCTGACAAACTTCACAGATGTGGAGAAAAGATTTTGAATTTCATTCAGAAAATGGATAATAATGTTGCATGCTTCAGATTTATTTTTCATCAAAAATACCCATGACACACGAGAGAAGTCGTCCACAAAAACTATATAAAATATGTGTCCCTGATGATCAGGTACACGACTCGGACCCCAGACATCAATATGAAATAACTCAAACTTGAAGGTACTACTCCGACCTGGACGACTGGGAAAGGTCGACCTGTGATGCTTTCCCAACTGACAGACCTCACATTGGATAGATGTGTGAGGAAGACCCTGGGGTAACACATGACGCAACTTCTAAAGCGGTAGATGCCCAAAGCGCAGATGCCATAGTAAAGGAGATATTGGTCCAGTGGGAAGGGATGAGGTTCCAGCGAATGGAGTCTGATTTAGGCGGTAGAGGCCTCCTTGCTCATAGTCACGACCAATCACGTTGCCCGTATGGATGTCCTGAAAATAAGAGAAGATGGATCAAAAATTGCCCGACAATGTAGATCCTTCGCAATCTGACTAATTGACAACAAATTCATTGAAAAATCAGCTGCATGTAGCACATTCTTGAGTTGCATAGAAGATGTCAGTCTAATCTCCCCCTGACCAGTGATGGGGGAATGTGTACCATTTGCAATGACGATTGTTCGGCCTGGAGGAATCTGAGAGTAGCCTGTAAGTAAACTATGATCGCCACATAGGTGATGTGTAGCGCCCGAGTCCATAATCCATGGTAATGTATCTGATCTACTACTGGTAAATGCAAGTATGCTACCTGAAGCACTGGTCGAAGCAGAGGCAGAAACAGCAGCATTAGATTGACTCTCAGTAGTAGGTGCTGGGCCAGATGGGGGAATAATGCCCCTTAGACGGGCAACTAGATCATCGAACCGCTGATCTAAAGTAGCAACAGATGGAGGCTCTATCTGCTCAGCGACTCGTGCAGATGAAGGAAATCTATGCTTCGAGTAGCATGTGTCTTCACTGTGTCCAACGCGATGACAATAAGTACATGTTGGCCGAGTGCGGCCTCCTCTTCCACGGGGTCCACGTCCACGGCCCTTATGATGAAATCCGCGACCCCTATTGGCTGCCATGGCTGAAGTATTCTGATTCGTGGCCGTGGAAGGAACTGTGATCCGACTCAGTCTATGGAAAGCTTCCTCCATGGGAGGAATAGTCGAGTCAGCCAAGATCTGTGATCGTGCCACCTCATATTCTGGATCAAGCGCAGCAAGGAACACGCCTACCATAGTCGCATTCCGATATGTATTTTGCTGTTCTGGCGTGGCTGTCAGGGGCATGAAGCTGTAGAGCTTCTCGAACATCCCTCTCAGTGATGTGTAGAAAGAGAATGTAGAGGGCGACCATTCTGCTTTATAGTGAATATATCATGCTGGAGTTGCAGAATCTTTGTCTCGTTCTTCGCCTGCGAATATGTAGCTGCCAGAATGTCCCACATATCCTTGGTCGTGGGTTGATGTAGAATGTCATTGGCAATCTCAATTGCCAACGTACCAGATAGCCAAACTTTGGCATATACGTCATCGGCAGCCCAAGAGGCATTGGCTCCAGTCTTCTCAGCAGGCTCTGGTTCGGTAAGAATGTGCTTCTTACCCGTTGACTTCATTATGCTCATGAACTGCATTGCCCACAGTTCATAGTTTGTACCGTCCATCTTTACAATAGGCGCTGGACCATGAACGGCGCCAATGGATGGAATATTCGCCTTGCTTTCTGACATACTGGAGACTGAAGACTGGAGCGACTGACAGAAGATGAAATTCGTCTACAGTGACATAGACGGGTTTAGTTGCGCGTGTAGACCTCAAGCAACTAAACCCATGTAGATAACGGTGTGCGCTTTAGGGCTTAGCACGCGTGCATGCGCACAGGGAGCACGCGCACACACAACTGGAAGCACGCGCAGTCACAAGGAGCCCGTTGTTGCTCGCACTGGCACGCGCGGTTGCGCGTGAAGGAGCCCGTGCACGCCTGCTGGATCATGCGCAGGCACACGCAGTTGCGCGTGAAGGATCACGCGCAGTCGCACAGAGGAGATAGCGCACGGAGGGCTACGGCACGCAGAGGAGCAGTGCGCGGAGGGCTGCGCACTCGCGCAGAGGCACTAGCGCACTCGCGCAGATGCGCAGGAGCGGTTGCGCACTCGTGCGACGGAGGAGGCAGCGCCGATGAGAGAGAGAGAGAGAAGGAGAGGCCGACGGGTGGGGTAGGGTAGGGTTAGGGTTTCGAGAACTCCGGTCTAGGACCGTCGCTCTGATACCATGTTGGGAAAAATGAACGAGATGTTTATTCCATAAGCCCTAGGCTCTCTTATATAGGAGAGTAGCCTATGGGTAAATTACATAAAACATACAACTGAAAAAGAAAAATAACAGAATCAAACAGAAACTAATATATATGCGTTAACACTCTTCTATGGGGAGAGCATTCCAGTCGACATTGCTAGCGAGCCTTTTTTGCGGCACACCATTGATGAGATTGCCGCAGCGGGAACGGAAGTAAAGGCTCCCACATCCAAGGAGATAATGCACAAGTATCTCACGATGGAGAAGGAGGAGATGAATGAGTACATCTCCGAGATGAGGAGGAGATGGTCAGAGTACGGGATGGCTCTGATGTGCGATGGGTGTACGAGCTACACGAGGAAGCAAATCATCAACTTCCTCATTTACTGCAATGGAAAGGCCATTTTTTTGAAATCTTTTGATACATCTGAACAGGAGGACCACAAGTGCATGCTGAAGTTGATGAAGGACGTCATCAGGGATGTTGGAAAATACAACAGTGTTCAGATAGTCACGGATAATGGCAGTAACTTCAAGAAAGCGGGTGAAACAAAAATGAAGCCTAGCAGCAACAGTATTTTTTGGACACCGTGTATTGCACGTTGTATAGATTTAATCTTAAATGACTTCAACAAGAGGAAGCTCATCTCAATGGTGGTAGAGCAACCACGGGCGATCACCACATTATTTACAACCATTCCAAAGTACTGGCGTTGATGAGGAATGTGTAATGGTGAGTTGATGAGGCTTGGCATAACACGCTTTGCAACTAATTTTATAGCGTTGCAAAGCCTCACACAACATAAGACATGGTTGAAGACCATGTGTTGCCAAGGTGAATGGTTAGAGATACCTGAAGCTCAAACAGAAGGAGGACAGAAAGTGGAGTCAATCATCAATGATCTCCACTTCTGGATGATGTGACTCGAATCACGAATATAATGGATCTGGTTGTTTCTGCATTGCGGATCGTAGATGGTGACAAGAAGCTCACCATGGGAGTGATCTACGAGGCAATGCGTTGCATGAGAGAGAAGGTCGGAGAAGCAGTTCGGATAGGATTCAAGGTATGGTTAGACATCATAAACGAGCATTGGACCAAGATGCTCTCACATCCTCTTCATAAGGCTGATATGTAAGAATACTTTTTCCATTTTTATAACACTTTAGAGTTTAGAATATAGATTGAAATCTGAGAATTGTCCATGTTTGTGTCCACCTTATTACTTCAATCTCAAGTACCAATATAAGAAGTTCTAAGCCCTAAAGCGCATGTACCCCACATCTTTTTTAAGGGTAAATTACAATTTGGGTCCCCATCTATGGGTTCGATATCAGAATGTGTCCCGATCTTTAAATTGTAACGATTCGGGTCCCAGAACTATTTAGGAAATGAAAATTTTGGGATTCATGACGAATATGCCCTTGTTGGGAAGGGAACGGGGGTTGGGTTCCAACTTTTAAACAAGAACATACTCGGCATTAACTCCAAAAAGTTCCTTACATTAATGGCTCTGGGACCCGAATCGTTACAATTTAAAGATCCGGACTCATTCTGGGATCAGACCCATAGATGAGGACCCAAATTATAATTTACTCTTTTTTCAAACAAGGCATTAGTGATTCATGTAAAAAAGGAAAATAATTAAGGAGGCAAAGAAAGGATTATGGTAAATTTGGGAGATCCAATCCCGATCTCCAAAAAAAGTAGAGAAATCATGCGTTCCTTCACTCACACATGTACATATTTGCAATTTTACATATTTTACATTTACATCCGTACAATCTATTGGGATAAAATTCATGGTCGTACCCGTACCTTTTCTTAATTACTCAACGCCCCCTCTAAAAGTTTTATATCTTCTCTTTTGCCCTTTTTGTTAGTAAATCCAAGGAAACAATTTTTACATATGCACCACGGTGAGTTGCAATACATTATGCCCTAACTTTTTTTGTAATTACAATCTAATCCCCATAGATGGGGACCCAAATTGTAATTTACCCTTAAAAAAGATGTGGGGTTACCAAAGCAGCTTAATACCAAGACTGTTCTTAAAGTCTTGGTACAAATGTCGACCTTCTAGCAGTTGTACAAGTTGTGGTGAAGAAGCTCGTCAAGGACAAGAAGATGCAGACCTCATGCATGAAAAAGGTAATTTTGATTCTGTAATCTAGAGTAGGAGTAACAAAATATTCACTATGTAGCATTTTATGACTTCAAACAATATGCAGGTTAAATACTTCAGGGATGCCTTGAGTTCTTACGGTAGAATTATCAATTATCGCATGCCAAGTCTTCTTGAAATTCTTTCAAGCTCCTCCAAGACCTCCTCCTCCTCCTCAGGCGTATACACCTCCATCATATGGGTATAGTGGGTATGGAGGATATAGCAGCTACAGCTGTAAGAACTATCAAAGTAGTCAACCCGAGCAGAACCAAGGTAGCTTCTTTGGTAGTGACAGTTTTGGTCTCTTCAACGATACACACCCATGCCTCCTCTACAAAAATCTTCAACTAATCTGTCATCGTCATCTAAAGGATCTCAAGCCAATACTTCGCAGCCTCGTCGTGTCCCACGTGATACCAGATCTAATGATGCTTATCCTCATCTCAGGAAACTCATAGGGATCGATGACCATCAATACATAATAGTATATCATGGATTACAAGGCCATGTACTCGTACATGACATGCAAAAACTACGATGAGTTCATTGAGTTCGTGATCCACAATGAGAGACAACATGACCGGGGGTTGATTCAGATCCTCCAAAGAACTCTTGGTCATGGAAGGCAGTATCGCAATATATCGACGATATATCGATATCGACATGTGACCGATATATCACCGATATGGCCGATATTTGACCTTGGAAGGTCATTTTCTTCACGAAATTGGTTCGATATCGATGATATGGCGTCGATATATCAAAGATATATCGTACCGAAACAGTACCAATATCGATACCGATATCGATATGGCCTTCCATGCTCTTGGTTTTAGGTAATCTCTATTATAATATTGCATTAATTTACAGTTTTCCATTTATTTTTCTCAATAGATAAATCTTTATGCCAAAGAATATTGTCTCATTAGTCATTAATCATTATGTACATTTTTGGAATCAAATATCTTATCTCAATGGCATTCACTATGTGCCCAATATGACCAATATGTGTGTGTGCGATATAAGGATCATAGATGATCCATATGTGTCATCTAAGTGCATATTTCTAAGCTATTTAATACTATTTCCAATATATAAAAGTCACGAATCAGCATCAATAGCGATACGTTCGATATGACCAATATGTGCAATATTTAGGGTATAAATGACCGATATGTGTATATGTGTGTATTTGTAGGTTATTTGTTGTTTTAGTATCTTGGATGGTCTTATTTTCTGAAAAATGGTAAAAATAACTTTTTGAGTCATTTCTAACATTTCCATTGATATTGTCGATATATCGGCGATATATCCTGATATATCTTTTTCCAGGCGGACCAATACGATATCGATATCGATATTTCCTACACTAGTGGATAACTTTACTGAATTACTTTACCTATTGTTTCCCGAAGACACAATGTTCATAGAACTCTATCTTAGATCACTTGAGATCCTTGATGAAAACCTTCTGATTAAGGATATTCCTCCATGTCTAACTCATTTATCCCATCTGTATATGCTGCAATTCTGACTCTGATCTCACGACTTGGGATGCCATTGCAACCAGTGTTCAGAATGTCAGTCCAGGTGACCGCATATGCAGAGTTGGAGAGCCTAGCATATCGAATATGCCCTACTCGCTTAATATATGGTACAAGCAATTGGGTGGTTCAAGCATTCTGTATATGTGGTCACATAAGCGGTTGTATGTTAAATAGAAAAAAAATTGGGACCATCTAGAATAATACCAGTAAGCTCGAACGATTAAATAATAGCCTCTCCCCGCCTCGAGTATACCCATACCCCCTGAGATGTGGTAGAAACCACAGAGCTCGGCTCTCTGCTCGTTCTCCGTGCCACTTAAGCAGCTCTCTCTCCCTCTCTCGTCGCTCTCGATATCTCCAGTCAGCACGATGTTGTCACTCTCTCACACTCTCATCATCGTCGTCTTCATTATCTCAGGTGACAGTTCTGCCCATGATATCTTTTTTATCTTAAAATCCGTTGAAATTTCGAACTGAATTTTTGTTAATTGCATTGGAAAATTAATACTTTGCATCATTTTGCTTTCTGCTCACTTGGCACTCTACTTGCTCGACTCTCTACATACCGCTCAAGCAACTTTCTTTCCCTCCCTCATCGCTCTTGATCTCTCCAGTCATGGCGATGTCATCATTCTCTCCCTCTCGTCATCGTGGGCTTTGCTATTTATGGTGACAGTTCTGCCCATGTTTTATTTTTTTTCTCGAAATCCAATGAATTCCTAATTGTGTTTTTGTTACATGGGCCTCATCATTTGCATTGGAAACTTAGTACTTTGTATCATGCAATCTTACTTGCATGCTATGATTAATAAAGTGAAAGGTTTCATTAACAATATTTCTATTGCACATTATATCTGAATTGTATGAGATAAATTCTTGAGACTTTTGTAGTCGCAATGTTCATGATATATATGTTTTGTTGTGTTCGTAATAGCCACCCAATAGAGTTCATAGTAGACATTGAGTTCACAATAGATATTTAATGCGATAGGTACACACCATATTGGTATTGTGAAATATCTTTCGCATTTGTATCTGAGCAATTAGAATTTTCTATCGAGACATTTATTTGCTAGATTACATTCAGTGATATCTGAGACCTCAAATTCAATTCCAAAAATTTTATATTCTTTTTTTTAAAAGTTGGTGATTACATGTAGGAATATATTGGATAATCAACTTGTTATATTTTCAAAAATTTTATTAAAAAATTACAAATCGCATAATCTGCATATACTTACGCATACTCCACCGCCTATCCGATTACTCGCTTCAGACTACTTGACCGAACGAATACCGCATACCGACTTTCTGAACCTTGACTGCAACAGAATCTGTAACTGTAGATCCTTGCATGATGTATAGTCTTTTGCTTGTCTTTGATAACACCACCCGGCTTTGGCAACCTACATGACTCACCTTCAACGTTGTACCTATATTCTTTAGAGTCCAAGTCTCCAAAGGATATCGGGTTCCAAGCTTGCAAAAGTCGGCCGACTAGGCCGACTAGTCGGTCCGACTAGTCGAGTCGGGGGGGGTAGCCGACTCGACTAGGCCTAGTCGGCCCTTAGTCGGTCCACCCGACTAGTCTGGCCGACTAGTCGGCGGACTAATCGGCTGACTTTTACAACAACCTTTCTTATTTTTATTGTTTTTCACTTTTTTTAAAGCAAACATATTCTAATATGCTTAATGTTATATTTAAAGTCAATTACTTCTTTTGTTTCATCATGATGTCATATAAAATGTACAAATATATGTATATACATACGAATATATGTATAAAAAACTGATTTATATATTTAAAATAATTAAAAATTCAAAACCGACTAATGACCGACTAATTCCGACTAGTCGCCCGACTGCCGACTAGTCCTTAGTAGGTGACCCCGCCAACTGAATACCGACTACCGCTTTCTGCAACCTTGTCGGGTTCTTCCTCATATCAATAACATGGTGTACTTGTGTCATTGTCCTCACGACTGCACTTTTCTTGCCTAAAACGACTTGTGTAGGTTGGGGTTGATAATAGGGAGGCCATTAAATCCCAATTCGGCACATCCGGAGCAGTTCGATGACATTGTCCTAAAATCAAACAAGCGGGGAGACCTTCGCTAAACATCTTGATCTTCACAGAACCGATTCCTACAATCTTGCATGCTATATCATTAATCATGTCGGGGTTTACGCCATCTATCTTCTCATCGGTGCAAAACCAATCTTCGTTGGGAGTCATATGGTAAGAACAACATGAATTAAGAATCCATGTGTTATCTGTCATCTTTTGAACTGTGATGGTGAGAACCAAATCATCTTTGAAATCTGCGCATCCATGAGCCACAGTAGCAACTATGGCTTTCCCTTTCTTCTCCGAGAAGTCCTTCCAATGTCCAGATTCCTTGCAATAATTGCAGATGTCCCTACCATTGTGATTCTTTGACTTGGACTTCTACTTTCCCTTCTTCATGTAACCAGAACTGGCATGACTCTTTTCATGAATCATAAGTAACCAAACCTCCAGCATTACAGTCTTACTTCTCGGTAGCCAAAATGCCGAAGTTCACATATATGAAGACTCGCACGAACTTCCTCTTGGGTTATCAATTATCTTCCTACAATAAATGATTGAACTCATACGATAATGGAACAAAAACCAACAAAATCAAGGCAACATCATTATCTTCAATCTTAACATCATAAATATATCAACAATGTATTTAAGCGATCTAGATGTTCTTTAAGAGATGTACCATCCTACACGCAGAGTGAGAACAGACGTTGCTTCAAGAGAAACTTGCTGGTCAGAGACTTCGTTATGTACAGACTTTCGAGTCTCAACCACAGACCGACAGCAGAATCCTCGTTGACAACCTTATTGATGATCTCATCCGTCAAACATAGCATGATCATCGGGTGTGCCTTCTCTTCCTGCACTATCAACTCGAAGAGTTCGAGTGCCATCGCCCGCTCCTGGTCCAACGGCACACAGATGCCCTACTGCTTTAAAAGGGCGCACATCTTGATCTGTCATAGATTGGATATATTCTTCCATGTGAACTTCTTGATCTTCAAATTATGCGACGCCATCTTGTTGGATGATCCTGACGGAACATGAAGCTCTGGTACCATTTTTTTGCGGATCGCAAAAGCAAACACGCACAGACACGATCAAACAAGCAAGACACAAATACACATGTTTGCAAGATTCACATGTAAATGGGATACGTCCTTGGACAGCGAGGATCGGTTTTTACTGTGCAGAAAGGAAGAATATAGAGGACTCGAAGATCATTAACCCTAGGGAGTTTATATAGTACTCCCGTACAGACGGATCTCAAAAATAAATGGATCCATATACCAAATATTGAACTCCCGTACAGACTGATTCTGCGAGACCCTCGTCCGACAGGAGGGGGTGTATATGGGGTTCTTCAACCTGGGTCAGATGGTAAGGATTCAAGACATATCAACACTATATGACAATGTTGGGTACTAGGAATGACCACGGGTTCTCTTACATGCAAAATAGCCCGTTTATGTTGTTGTTGAACCATTCTTAAAAATAATCCACTCCTCAAGCTTTTCTATAAGAACATACTTACTAAAGCAAGATCATAGGACATCGCAAGATCAAGATAGTATATTCCTTCTTCATTTCTATCATTATACCCACATAATTGAGAATTATGAGGCATTATTCCCCACATGTAATGACCCGGCCTTACCAAACCATTATTGAGGAAAGCTAGCATGATAACCAGACCAACTACCTGAAATGCTTAAGACCGTGTTCTCAAGTAGTAATTCTCGTTGCTTATTACTCACTCTCACATTTTGTGAGTATCCAATGTGGGACTACGTTGGGTGTTACAATCTCCCCCACTTATATTCGCAATGTTCTTCATAACTTATTCCTAGTTATAATGTAGCTACACGCTCTGGGTAACCTCTTCCTCGTATCTCTTCCTAGGGATAGTTCCACCTCTCGGTTAGTCATTTTCACTACAACAGGGAACACGCTTTGATACCTTTTGTAATATCATTGGCTTAGATCTCCGGTTCGTTTTCGAGAACTTGTTGGGTTCGAACCTGATTAGACTCGTTGACAACCATCCAATATACTTAAGCCCAAGTTCTCAAATAGAAATACCCACTACTTATAACACACTCTCATACTTCATGAGTATCCGATTTCAGATTATGTTTGGATGTTACACCACATGTCCAATCAAATCTTCACCCAAACAAATCATTTTTCTTTGAGGGATTTCTTGATGAACTTTGTCCAACGCCGCCCAAGATCATCTTTTTTATTCTTTGATCCAAGCCAACTCAGTTGATTCATTCACCTAAAATCTCACTCAATGGTTTAGATGAGATCTTTGTCATCAACTCTTGTCTAAGTACATTAAGAAGCATCCTCGATGCACAGCGCAGTATACTCTCACCAGCGAAGATGGACCGCGGAGAAATTCCACTTCCAAAAGCCCTCCTGTGAACATTATACATGTAGGGTAAGGAGATGCAAGGTGCATTTTCCTACTCTTTTCTACCCCTCTCTTTAAATAGAAAGTCTCGTATGTAGACAAATAGATTTTCCCCGGTAGTCACTGCAAAAATCTACCTAGGGAGCATAATTCCTCTGCACAGACTGCGTTGGCCATCATGACCGCCCATTCACGATCAGCGGGGAGCACACACTCGCAATCACGTGAATGGAGGGCTAGTTCCCTTTCTCCGACAGCAGGCAAAAGTAGCCAAAGTTACTTCTTCCAAGCAACAACCCCGGAGCTGACATCTCGAAATGATCCATTCTTTCGGGTCAGTTTGTACATTTTTTTAAGACTATTCGAACATTTCGGCACCACACAGTTGCAATCAGCATTCCGATCGATGAAATACTATTTACAGCCAAATAACTACATTTGAGCTGCAACAAACAGTTATATCTGCTGCAGTTTCTACAAACATTACACGAGGCCGAACAGAACACCAGCCACAGATCGAGTTGGTCGAACGTTGTTGTGATGGAGAAATGGGAAGAACCTGGAAGGTCGCAGGGCTCCCACTTGTAGACGTCGATGTCGGCGATCATGTCGTCGATGCGCCTCCCACAGAGCTTCCCCTTGAGATAGTAAAGGAGCAGCTCCTCGTCCGTTGGGTGGAACCTCACGCCCGGTGGCCACCTGCGGGAGGAGGACTTCGCCTCCGCCCTCCCGCAGCTGCTGCTTGTCACCGGCGGAGGGGAGTATCGGCGATCGTCCGATCCGGTGCTCTCCATCGGGAGGCGTGCGGCGGTAGGAGGGGAACGGTAGCTGACGAGCGGGCTCTGCTCTTGGCCGGCGGAGGGAATCCCTCATCAAACGAGGCAACTATCAGGATATCTCCTCAAAATCGAAGAAAAACTAGAGCTTCTTCCCTTGTACAGCCATAGTGCATACACCCTCATCTAGTGGATTATTCCAAGGTTGTTGAAACCAAACCACACACCAAATCGGAAAACTTGTTGAAATGGTGATCGAATCGAATGTAATCAAATTGGTTCAACCGGATGATGACGTCATTATTATTTAAAATCGGATCGGTGAAAGAAAAGTGGTGAAACCGGCTAATCAAACCGAAATGAAATAATATATATATAATATACACTTAATATACTTGAAATTTATATATATATATATATAATACATAGATAATGTATATATTTCACACTATACATAAAGTATTTTCTTATACACCATCAAATATCATACATATGATATATATACATATTATTTGGATTAGATGCTTTATAACATGATAATAGTTTAATTATATTTAAAATCCAACATTTAAAAAGTTGTGTTAGTTAGTTGGTTAGTAATGTGAAATAAGTAACCAAAGGCCATGGGTTCAACTCCCACTACTAACAAAATTTTTAAATAATTTATAATTTAAATGCAGTTCAACTTCGGTTGAACATGGTTAAACCGGGTCAAAAAATAGGTTGAACCGGATGGGTTAATTAAAATTTAAATAATTGAACCGAACCGGCATAAACCGGTTAACCGGTCCAGGCCCGGTTCACCGGTCAGACCGGTCGAACCGGCCAGTCCGGTCCGGTTTCGAAAACACTGGATTATTCTATCAAATAATTTTTGGGAGTTTATACTAGAGAAATAGCATAAAATGATTGGAAATAGTATACTACCCTGGAAACTAGAATAATCTGTAGAAATTATCATGTAATATACCATAAAAGTAAAGTTCTTTGAGGGAAATAACAGGGATATGGGACGTAGCATGTTTTATAAAATACGTAGAGTGAATGAGAAAATTGTACGAAGGAATAAACAAATCTGTCTAAATATACAGTAGATTCAAACACATGCTATATATAGTACAAGCTCAAACCCATGCTATTTATTAGGTGTGTGTTAACCCTTTTTTATAAAAAAGATGGTAAAGTCTTCTTCCACTGTAAGTAGGGTCGGCTACATGTATTCTTTCTCAAATCCTTACTGAAAGATTCGATTATTTTTTACACTGGTTGTTGAGTACCTAACACAATCCCCACAAGGGGGATTTGAGCCCTGCTCTTTCGGGTGGCATGCAAACTGTATTGCCACGAGACCGTTTAAGTGGGAAATTTGCACTCTCGATTTTTTTAATTATAACACACAAATACCGACGAAGAATATTGAATTTTTGTAGCTTATAGGATTGATAAAGATATCAAGTCCAAGCCTCCTAAGTAAAGGAGAAGCTCCACTCATTTTTACTCAAAGGTTGATATATTTCTAATTTCTACGTGTAAATGCTCACAAATGAGAAGCACACATGCAAGATCGCAAAAGATCATATCATAGAGTCAAATGCCAATTTGCGTAACTAACCCAAAACTAATCGCTCGCTTTACAAGATCAATCTCTTTTAGCTACTGGTTATACTTTAATAGATCACCTTTTCTAACCTCTTCGGTCACTTTTTCCTTATTGCATAAAACATGATCAATTATATTGCATGACCTAATCGATCACTTCATGTCAGATGCTCAATTGGCCGACCATGTCATTCATGTAGCATGATTGATCCTTTTGTGAATTTGGTTATTTCTTGATTGGTCACTCAACTGATTTAATCAATCACGTTTCAATTGAGTTCTCCAAAGATTAACATGCTTTACTGATGGATCACTTTGTCATGCTAATCATAATTTAATTTTTCAAAAAAATTAAAGCAAATCTCAATTCTGATTTTAGATCCCAATGGCTTTATTAAGCCTCGACATCTGCAATGCTTTTATGTAAGATATTAAATAGTTCATTCTTACACTATATGATATACAAACATATATAATCAAGACAGAAAGACTACCGTCTAAAATTTAATATGCCTTGAAAGCCATACAGATACCTTCCCAAAACTTTCAATCGCTTTCTTCAATTCATAATCGCTAGATGGAGATCAATGACTATTATTAATGTTGGAGTTGGTCAATCAATGACTAAGACCTCGCTTCTCTTGAATGGTGGACATCAGTGGGAGCCACCCATCTAACGATAGTTGATCGCGCACATACTCCTCTCTTTTTCATGTTGTTGTTTAGTGCCAGCTGGGGGACAACTTTGGTCTAAGGTTAAGGGATCCACTTCACGAGAGAAGGAAGTAGGGCTGTCAGAAAAATCTCAGGTTCGATATTCGCTCAGGTTCGATTCGATAAAAGTTCGATTCGAATTCGATTCGATCATAAACGAACCGAACCTTAACAAAACTTTGGGCTCGTTTAAATAAACGAACCGAACCTTGAAATGGTAGGTTCGCTCAGGTTCGGTTCGTTAATAGTTCGATAAAAAATATATAAATAAATAATTATACTTATATAATATGATTTAGTAATTTAGACCTCATATAACTCTCACAACTTGAGCCCCTAGTCCCATATATATAACTTGATGTTCAATTTTCAGAAAGTAAGGGATTTAATATGAAATTTTCCCCAAAAAAACCCTAAACTCCCTAGTCCCTGTTAAACCAGCCGCACACAGACTCTCCTCTTCAACTCCACGCCAACGCGCCACGCGATGCATCTCTCCTCCCACCTACCTGCTGCTGCTGCTCAGCCTCCTTCACGGTTGCACCTCCGCGCGACGCGGCCGCAGGTGCAGCTCCCCCTCTCCGTGCGAAGCAGCTGTGGTGCCGCCCCCCTCCACGTGATGCGAGTCACGCAACCGCAGGTCTTCCTCTCCGCGCGGCACGGTCGTGGTGCCTCTCCCCCCTCCGCGCGACGCAGCCGCAGCTCGCAGGAGCTGCTCGTCCTCGTCGTTTGACGCGGCCACACTACCGTTCTCCCTCTCCGCGCAACACGGCCACTGCAGCCGTTGTTCCTGCTCCCATTCCGCGCGACGCGGCCACCGCAGCCGCTGGTCCTGCTCCTCCTCTCCACGCATCCTCCGTAGTTGTGGTCAATTTTTTTATAATCGAACCTTTAACGAACCGGACCGAACGTTCGCGAACCTCAAACGAACCGAACCGAACATGAAGATGATTCTAATCTTATCGAACCGAGCCGAACCCGAACCTATATACTTACTAAACGAACCGAACCGGACCCATGTAGGTTCGCTCAGGTTCGGTTCGTTTACACCCCTAGAAGGAAGGCTCAATCTTGCATGCTCACTTGAGGTGTTACACAAAAAAGGTAGTATGAATGGGGTTCAACCAATAAGTGTGTGGGATACAAAGAAACGACTCTAGCCACTATGCATGCTTGGAGAGGGAGAGGGTGCAAATGATGAGGTAAAGAAGTGGTTAATCAAGGGTAAGTGGGTGAAGTGGGCAAAGAATGAGATGAGAGATTAGGGAAGAATAACATGGAGTTGAAGAATGAGATGAGAGATTAGGGAAGATTAATGAAAGAATGAAACGAGAAAGAATTGAGCTTCAAAGATCTTGTGGCTCATATAAGGGAACCCGTCATGGCTCAACTATCCTCCTCACTCGACGGTCACACTAGAGAGGATTTCAGGGGTTGGAGGATCTACGGTTAATTAACGAATTGAATTCAAATGAAGGGAAGTAATGGGGGGTTTATGGGATTAGGTAATCAAGGTTAAATTAAGAGGCCTAGAGATGGCATTGAGGTTTCTAATTGAGGATAAGGGTAGGTGATTGATAGCATGGTTGACATGAAGGCATCACCGATGAAGTGGACGGACGAGAGGAGGTGGCAGTCGTAGAAGAAGGGTCTATACATGGAAGGGGTATGTGTTGTAATCTAGGCAGGTAGGAGACCCTGATTGAGATAAACACTCAAGACATGGAGAGACATTGTGAAAGACGGATTAGGCCAATAGGTTGCGAGGATTGGACAGTTTCCCAAACAGGAAGAGAGGAGATAAAAAATGCAATTAAAATAGGTTTAAAATAACTAACATTCTCAAATTAATTATTTTTCAAAAATAAATGTTTCTATAAGTAAGTAATCTATAAGTTTGTAGAAGAAAGCTTTTTCACAAAAAACACAAGAAATAAAAGGTAGGATTTAAAACCTATTATTAAGAATATTTAAACCATACTTTTGGATTTTATATTTTTATTCTTTTATTTTTCGTTAATGTTATTATAATAATAATAATAATACATGTTATATTTTTCTTTGATATATATTTTGTGATTTTTAATTTTACCAAATATTATATATACATTATTAGATAGCATATATGTACATAATACTTATAGATTTGATTTTCTACTTTTACCTTTTTTATTTTGATTTTTTAATCTATTCCTATATTTTTATGAGAAAATAAAAAAATATAAAAAAATAAATCAAATAAAAACAAGATGAGTTGCATTCTATAGAAATTTGTTCAAGTTTCATGTACAACTGTAAAATCAATCTCAAAACCAACTTTCTACACATAGATTTGGCTCCCCTTCAAAGTATTTCGAATTAAAGGTATTTTAGAGGATAAAATTATATGTGAATAAGTTTGAATTGGATTTCATAAGATCCAAATATAAATTTTGGAATGTATGCCCATTGATAATTTGTATAATAAAGCATCTTTCTACCGATTCCTTACTTTTCTTATTCTTTATTTAACCCATCAAAGTTTTTCTGATGGTTCTTTTGCTTGTCTCTTGATTAGATGAGCACATAACTAATGAAAACCAAATCAAAATTTTACAAAAAAAGACAATTACATACTTAGTTCATAAACATCCATAAAAAGTTGTTAGTGCATTAGTCATCCAAGATGACAAATGACCAAAACTACATGATTCCCCTAAAAGATGTCTTAGAGACGTCCGAAACGTTAATTTGCAATTAAAACAATATCTAGAACCGATATGGGATTGTACATAATAATCCTATGATTGATAGTATAGATCATCTAATCACGATAAAACAAATAAATGAGTATTTATTGTCCTTCTATTCAACTGTTGCCAGTCAATGCATAGTCACATTGAACCGTACTTTTTAGCGCAATTAACATATATGACACCCTATGGTGACATACTAAGGTGAGTGAATCCCTTGTCTAAAAGTTCTTATAGTTACCTTCAATTCATGCAACTCAGTTGGTGCCATACTATATGATAATACAAAGACTAACTGAGTAGCATGCACATGAAGGATTTTAAAGTCAATTTCTCGCTTAGGGGATAACCTTTATAGTTCATCAGGAAAATATGTAGGAAATCTGAAACTATTAGCACATTCTCCATCACCCATTTAGTATATATTACAGTAGTTAGATAAAAAAAAGCAAGTAGCCCTCTCTACATGTTCATCAAAACTTATTATGCCATAAAAAATGAGACACAAAACACCTCGTCATTATAAGGTATAAAAAAGGAAGACAAAATGTTAATATATTTTACAAATAGTATATACATGAACTTTTTTTAGCCAATCTATCCTAAAAATGATAGCGCATTATCCATTTCGATCAATAATAGAAAAATAGGTAATGGATGTCATACCTATGTTGCACAATTGTGTTAATATTTTTTTGAATTATAAATAAAAGTCATTATGATTCTTAATCAAGTGCATGTCTCATACTTCTAATACAACATTGCAAAAGTGGGCATTAGATGCCATTCTATAAATGAGTATGAAGAATCATATTTGAACCAAAACAAGTAAAAAAGTATCTAAGACAATATAACAATACATCATACAGCAATGACAGAGGTGTGACTGCTCATGTGTAAATGCATTCAGTTGGCATCACGAGTTGGCGCTATGGATCCTTTTAAGGCTTTGCATGGGCTACAATGTTTTCGTACCATCCATGTGAGCTACAACCTCCATTTGTATGTCCTCCACATGGTTCCCCTTTGCTTGGGACGAGGGACGAACGCAACACTAACAACCGAGCTTTAATTTAACATGGATTCTCTCTAGAGTGCCCTGACCGGTGGGAAAGCAATAATTATATAATTGTGGTTGAGTACTAGACTCAACCATGGATATACTAGCATATTTTAATGAAACTCGAGTGCATAACGGAGGTCTGGAGAAATTCCCTCCATGACTCTATCTTATAGCAACTTATATATTTCCAGTGGTGAACTAACACTAAAACATGTCAGATGGTTATGACGAACTCCCCGACATCGAGGCGTCCTAACGCTTGGATAGACCTTCCAAGAATGCAGAAGTCTCTCCACTGCCAATTTGCATATTTTCCATCTCAATGCAAAAAGTCGTGTTACTTACTATATCTATAGTGATGGGTCGAAGGCTTGGAATCTCCTCCCTAAGATCAGTTTGACATCTACTGACAAACTTGGCAAGACACTCCTCTTTTGATGTCTATAAAACACAGGAATATCTTAGTAGTTTCGTGAAGTGAATATGATAGCCTCAGACCATCTTAGGACCATAGGTCAAAGTAGTCAACTCCCTCTTCTTCAATTATTTCTAACACGTAGGGAAGAACTGATCTCATATCAGGGATATGCTCTAGCAACTACGCAGAGGTCCTTGCGACTTCAACTAACGCCCACCCCGTTGTTAATGGATTGAAGCTATTTACACCTTTCTATATCAATAGAATGAATGTAAGCACTTAATTTCGATCCACATGCAAAATGGTTTATGCACGGTACCAGGTTGGTTGATATAGTTGGTATTTTTTTTGGAAGTCTCAAAGAAAGACATTATGATCAACTAGTATTTCCTTCCCTCTCGCGGGAAGAAGACCCCACCTCACATTTACAGACAATTTATCCTCAGTAGAAGAAGATGGGTCAAGACATATCGAATAGTAATGTTGGCATATTTTTATGAGGAATATAAATAACCTCAGGATTTTTTTCCAATTTGGCAAACATATGCAATAACTAGTGAAAAACTTTATTTTACTACATCTGGTGCATTTTGGTGCTTTTTTTCCCAAAATAAGAAAAATTTGTCTTAGAGTACGGGATTGAAAGAACCACTCGACGAGCTAGTCGAGAACACTAAGTAAAAACTTGGGGTTTCGAGATGCGCAAGACTTCTTCGTGTTGACCCGATTAACTCATGTGCTTCCTTCTCTCTGAGGGCGTCAATGTAGGAGTCAGGTCCAGTACCTATGTTTTTCAGAGAGTGACTCCTCAAACTTATAGAGGATTCCTCCTTTACTGGTCTGAGGCTATGTTCATACTTCGGACCAGACCTGCTAAAGAGAAAGACAAGATAGAAGTCAGTCTCATCATCCAAAAAAGGACCTGATTTCTGAGATTTCTTCCTAGCAGTTTGCCAATTCCCAGACGACATTTTGCTCCCTCGTGAGTTGCCCAATGACTTTCTCCATCCTCCCTCTTTCGTTGTTTCGGCTTCCCCCACTTCTGCATCTGTCGTATATGGGAAAGCTTGCTTCGTGGCTCGATCACTACCGAGACCTTTTCTTGCAACTCGAAAGTAAACAATATCACGGAACGAGGCCATATTACCAGGGTTACATTGGCTATTATCTCTAAATCTACAACGCTTACTAATTACTTAAACCCATCAAGCAGCTAAAAGAATAAACTCCTATGTTCTTTATTTCTCATCTGCCATCACTCTCAAGAAATCAAATGCTTAACAGACCTTTTCAATCATTTAAAACTCACATCATCTGCCATCGCTCTCAAGAAATGAGGATAAACTTAAATCGGCCAGTAATTCCATGAAGGGAAGATAAATCTACAAAATATATGTAACATATAATTTCATAATTTTATTTTTGCAAGAGGGTTGCGCGTTAGGCAGCCGCAGTCAACGCAAGAGAGACAGATTCCTAAATAGGGTTATTAAAAAGAACACTATGTAAGAATTCGCCTCAAAACAGCTCCAATCTTTTTAACATGGATTTAAGCAAACATTTAGTTGGCGTAGCTCTGATCAAGGATAAAATCTGGGAAAACCACTTAAGGTGGCTTGACCATTTGCAGTAAGGAGATGCAAATTTTGAGATGTTGAGCCGGCTAAGAGAAGGCGAGGAAGACCCAAAAAGTGTTGGAATGAAGGCAAAGAATCCATGTAGCCGCCTCTACTTAATGTGGGAAAATGCTTTGTTATTGTTGTTGTAAATAATGAAAAAAAGCCCCAACTATATCTCTATTTTCGACCAGAGAACTTTGTTTCTAAATATAACAAAGAGATCTACTATTTCTAGGGGTGATAATCGAATCGAATACATTCGAATTCACTTAGATTCAGATTCAATTCATTATAAAATTTTCGAATCCGAATTCTCGAATAGTAAATAAATTTCTAATCTAAATTCCAATTCAATTCGTTTGGAGTTTCGAATATTCAAATTCGATTCATTTTATATCAAATTAGAATTTTATTTAATAATGTAACTATTAATAAAAAAATATATATTATTATTTTAAGTTTCAAATAACTGAATAGACTTTATGATACTAATTTGTAAAAAAATAATTGAGATAAATAAAAAACTTTTAACATAAATGGTAAAATCCAATAGATAATATAAATTGCTTAAAGTACCTAACTTTGGTTGTTCGTGTATGTCTCTTGCAATTCTCATTTGCTCTTTTTGTACCTATGGTGAATTGATTATATAAAGAAAAAATAATTATTGAAATCTTGATAAACCATTGATCTTTTATTTTTGTACCTATAGTCGTGGGTGTGTATGATAAAAGGGGGGGGGGGGGGGTGTATGGTAGTACTAGTAGCTGTGGGGGTGATGGAGAGATGCTGGCGACGTTGGTGAGTCTATAACCGGTGTCATTGCCGACAACGGGGGAGGGAGGGAACTGGTGGTGGGGTTGGCTATTGAGAGGGTGGTGTTGTCAGTGGTGGGAGCGAGTAGGAGAGGGAGACTGTAGCCGACAACGTTGGAGAGAGTGAGCACGAGCAGGAGGCTGGAGTCGGCGATGTTATAGAGAGCGAGCAGGAGCAGGAGGCTGGAGTCAACAAAGTTGGAGAGAGCGAGCAAGAGCGAGAGGTTGGAGCTAGTGGTATTGGAAAGCGGGAGCAAATGTTAGGATTTTTTTCTCATGAGTGACGAGGGGAGAGAGAGAATTTAGGGGAGTAAAGAGGGGGTATGGTGTATGCAATGGGCGTCCCAAAATTGGGATGTTTAGAATAAGATGATGAAAAATTTTATTTATTATATTAAGTTGTGTATCATGTGGGGTATTTACATATATCGAATTGAATTGTTATCAAACGAATCTAAGTGAATTCAGATTCAATTCATTTGGAAATCAAATCCAAAAGTTAAATTCAAATTCAGTTAATTTGATTTCGAATCGAACTTTTTTCATTTTTTTATCGAACGAATCTTAATCGAATTCGAATGATTCGATGCAATTAACAGCCCTACCTATTTCTTGTCTTCAAATGGACTCACATAAGCTTCTGCAACTCTTTCATATCGATGTTAGAGTAAAAAAATTATCTTCCTCTTCGTTATATTTCGTAACAAGATATGCAACTGGGAATCGAATCATAGTTAAGCCCTTTTTATTTTGTAAATTATCCTTTATTTTTTATCTTCAAGTCAAATCCTTCAGAATTTATACATGTCTTCCCTCCGAGCTTCAACAACAAAACTTGTATCATTAATTATTTAACAATTACACGTCTACAAAACATCAGAATTTGTGACAGCAAAATGATTGTAATGATAATAATCAAAGGACCAAACAGAATAAAAATACTTCAATTTATATGATATTTATTAGGGATATTTGCACCCATAATCCTGAGTAATTTCATAATTATAACCATAATCATGTGTAATCGTGAATTACACGAGAAACCTCGGATAGTCACTCTGTCTCACACCCATAACCCTCTGTTAATTTTTCCATTGACCTAACCATATCCTTGGGTTAGTCTAACCTATGGTCTATCCAATGGCTATTAAAATATTTCAAAAAGAACCCTGACCCACTCCCCCTTCATTCTCCAAACCCGACGACCTCCCCCTCCCTCTCGCCTGGTGCCTCCACCGATTCAACACGTTCACACGTCAGGGGCGGGGAAGTGGCGGTGCCCCCTCCCTCCCCCCTAGTGCTTCCACTGACTCGATACGTTCATACTTCGGGGACAAGGAAGGGGCGGTGCCACCATTGCTCCCACGAATGTGCCCCGTCGACCTTCACCTTCATCTAGGAGGTGTGTCCCTTGACCTCCACGACGACATCGTGAGCGATGCCCATATCATAGAATCCAACCTTGGTGTCGAACAAGCACTTCATAAAGGCATGGTCCTCTCTCGAGAGGAGTTAAAGGGGTGGGAAAGGAGGAGGATGGGGAGGAGTCATCGATCCTGTAGAGGGCATCATCACAGAGGTCACCGATAAGGAGGACAGGGCAATGGTCGAGGGAGAGGGCAATATAGAAGTGGGAGAGGGGGTCGAGGCGGTGGGAGGAGAAGCGGGTGGAGCGGAGGTCCTAGTGGAGGAGGAAGGGGTGTGGGCAAACATAGGATCCTGCAGAGGTCACCAAGGAGGGGATGGGGCAACGGTCAAGGAAGCAGGTGAAGTAGAAGTGGGAGAGGGGGTTAGGGTGGTGGGATGGGAAGCAGGTGGAGCGGAGGTCCCAATGGAGGAAGAAGGATGGTAGGGGAGTTGTGACGATGACGCCAGAAGGGAAAGGGGTGGAAGTGGAAGGTGGAGGAGGGGTGGATGTCATCGAGGAAGGAGAAGGAGAGGCTGTAGGAGAGCGGGGAGCACGATCATGTGATGGAGATGGGACGTCGATGGACAATGTAGGTGTGGAGACGACCAATTGGTGGGGGGAAGGGGAAGGAGAGGATGAGGATAAGCACGAGGGGACCATGAAGAGGTCGTAGGAGTAGCCTGCGAGGGGAGTGGGGGCAAAGGAGCACATATCAAAGGCGACCGAGAGGAATGGAATGAGGAGGAGGAAAAGGGAAGGGAGGGGATCCCATGGAAGAGAAGGGGAGTGACATAATTTGTAACTACTTTGAACTTAAAGAGTGAAAATGGTTCACAATTGACACATTCTGTCAATGTTAACGGAAAAAGGAATGGATGCTAACACAAGATCATGTCATCTAAGAGTTAAGCATTATTCAAGATTATGCAGGATTAGGTAGGATTATGATTGTCATTGTTACAAAATTACTCAAGATTACGAGTGTAAACATCCCTATTTATTTACAATTATTGTCCTTTCTCTCTGACATTGTCCTTTACCTTCTACCAGATGCAAGGTCTCACCTTTGCTATCTCGCACATCCACGATGAGCATCGACAACCTCGCAAGTTCTTTTATTTTTTTTAACACGACGACTCATTCTCCTACCAATATCACACATTGATTTTAAAGACAAAGTACACCTACATCAATACATATGTTTTGTTGAAGTCAGCAATTACGAGAAAAAAGGCAGGAACATAAGTGTCATCGGCAAAGTTTGGAAAGACACAAGCGCAAAATCCCATCCCTTCATTTTCCTCCACAATATATCCCTGATCTCTTGCAGCCGCAGGGGTTACCCACTCCAAAGACGGTGGCGCACGCAAGACGGAGATATTCACTCGGATACCAACGTCGCAAAGGCTAAAAAATTCATGATGTGAAGGGAACATGTTCTGCTGGGACAACTGCTATCAGATGATAAGAAGCACATTTCAGCAGAGTTAGTGCTAGAGATGCACAGATATCCCACAGACAACCTATGGTCAAAATAAAAAGCTCCAATGCGGGGCAAGGGAGTATGCTAAATCTCCTTGTGCTGAACTGTTGTCGTGTCCAGACTAACTTAACTCTTCCGCTCGGCACCGCATACATTGAGTCGTAACTCTGTGCGAGATTCGACTGAAACCAGATTCAGACGAACCTCATGCTGAAAACCCATGAGCCGTTTATAACTCTTGTTAAAGAAGATGGAAATCATTTAGGCAGTACTATAATTAATAAAGTATGACAGTATTCCTGCTCATAAGCTCAACAAAACGGTTAATCAGGGCTCCACGAAACCCGGAGAATTGAATCTCAGCTGTTCACACAACTCCACCCAACACATTCAGAAGTAAAAAGTGCTCCAAGCATTGCAACTACATTCAATAACATCACGCGCACGCGAATGCTCCAATCATATTCTAAGCACACTGGTAGCTCTTGATGAACGAATGTGATGACTACACAAATAAAAATACATGCATCTTATGTCCCCCCAGACAAATATGTACACAGATGCTCCCAACCGTCATGACTGTACCAGAATACACTTAACTCAAACATGTCGCCACGACCCCAAAAATGCGATGAATGAAATAAGCACACGCAACCCGCTGGAGAGGGATCACGGATGATGGCTCTCGAAGGAGGAAACCAAGAAATATATATATATGGAGCACAAACAACCGAAACGATACAATAAAATGTGAATATAACCCACTGGCACCTAGACACACAACTTTAACCCTAGACAGCATGGCTTGCGGTAAAAATAAAACTTGCCGATGCCAGAAGGAAAGCACAATACCTATTTATACATGAAGACCAGAAGCTACATTTACCTTCGTTTCGCATCCATGGTGTAATCAGTGTGGCCTCTGAACACCTGGAGGAGCTACTGGTACCGGGAAACTGTGTATGGACTGCACATTCGACGAGAATGAAGGAGCCTCGACGTAAGGACTCTGATCGAAATGAAAAAAAAAAGACTCTGTCAATATCTCCAGCATCCTTTTTCACGGACACGTGGAAAGTATACACAAAAAAAAGTGATCGATCCCCATAACGAAACGAAGACTTTGCAAATTCAGTGGATAAGCTACATTCATTACCATCACTTTCATATTACCTCAGATCATAGTATACCTAAGCTACAATAAATGTGACATGAACCCCATCATATAACCCTTAACCGTGGGATTAAAGCTATCACCCAAACTCTTAGAATTATCTGCTACTTCGAGGCCCCAGAAATTGCAAGAACACACAAAATTGCAAATTTTAAGTACAGTAGGAAGTTTCAGGATCATCTTTGCTACGATTGAAGATTCCATTTCTAACTAGTTTAACTGCCTATAATTTGTCAAAATTTCAAATCATTCCATAAAAGTAAGTAGAAAGGCGATCTATACTCAAACTTGGGGTTAGCAAGGCAATAAAGGGTTCATAGATTAAATCCAGGCTTTTCCACAAGACAGGAGTGGAACTCACCGGACACCTACTCACACAAATCATGAAAAATTGCCAACATACCTGGGAAGGAGCACCAAATCCTGGATGAAAGGCAGGAGATCTTGGTGACGCATCCGAAGAGCTGCCGGCATTGTCTCCCTCATTTGAATTCAATCTCATATGAGAACCATCATTTGCCCCACCATCAGAGTTGTCACTGGATTTAGCCCTCTGCAACATCATCTAGATGTTTGTATCCAGCTACTCTAGAAATCAAGACAGATAAGAAAAGTGAAAGTGGACCTGAAATTTCTTTCCAAGAGCCTTCAATCCTTTTGCACGAGCACGGAGCATCTCTTTTTTTGCGGAACTATCTTGAAGTACCTAAGGAGCCACCAAGAATCACTATGTAGAAGCTATTTGCAGCAATTAAACAGTGTGTCAAAATGAAAACCCATTCCTTTTGAGACATTATTCCAGTTTTAGTGGCCTTTTTGAATTCGCAAGTAACATCAGTGGCAAAGTGCATGTCCTATAAATGGATGAATTTGGCAAGGAAAACAAATTCTACAAATCATCATTACCATCCTAACTTATCCTCATAAAAACAAGACAGAATGAAAGGTAAGAAACAAAATTTATATGAACATATTGAAAAACTTAAAATTAGGTGACAAAAATCCACAAACCATTGTACAAACACGGGTAAGTGTCGCTTCAATATCAGCAACATTGAGTTTCCATAGGGAGTCAATCATCACTTTCTTATGCTTCTGCATGTATTCCTCAAGTTGATCCTCAGTATACTCTCCTTCAGAAGCTAACTGCTTCTTCATATCCTCTTGTAGTTGCATAAGAGCAATTGCTCCTGACATTTCAATCAGTAACAGGGTTCACACACATGAAGGAACATGATTCAAAAGAAATGAATTCCAGGGGGGGTGTTGGTGATCATGAATGGAAAGCTTTCCTTTTGTTGGTATCTAAAAACATTCACCTGTTGCAGCTGTTACTTGAGATTTTATGAAGTGTCCTTTATTTCTAAACCATTCAGCAACAAATGGAACCCCCAAATATTTTGCCTGCTTGCCGAGTTCTTTAGCTGCTTGCCTGACATATATGTAGCCAATGGTATTCAACATATCCACACCATAAGCTGCAACAGAATAAAGATCCAGAATAAATAAAAGTATCTTGCTTATCAAACCCTGGTTTACTCATGAAGTTCAAATGACTACACCTGGGCAGCTTGATGCAGCCCAATATATTTAATTTTATTTTCAATTTTTGTTGCAAATTTATTTTATTGTATTTTTTTATTATTGTAAAAATCCAAAAGTCGCATTCTCCAGAATCTTAAATGTATGTTTTGGACGAAATGTTACTTGTTTTGAATAGGTTCCCTATATAAAGAAACCTACGGTTTAACCATTGACTTCATAGTTCCTTTTCCTTTTTTTTCTCCTTCTCATGTACCCTACAATCCCCTTCTCAATCCTAGTTCTTCTCCTTCTAGTGGCTTGGCGTGTTCCCTCCCTCACTCGCATATCTTCAAGTGTTTCCATCCAAACCCATGACTGGTATATTTCTCATTCTTCTTCTTACCCTCCACTATCCCTTTCTTAAACACATTCTTCCCTTCTGAAAATTTGGCTATCTGATGTGGTATTGGAGCATGGCCACGGAGTTGTCCTTATGACTAAATGATAAACACAGTATTTGAAGAAGATAGGAATGAGAGCAAGATAACATGCCATCTTCTTGTCGTGATCCTTTTTCAAAGATTCAGAATATGAAGTCCACAGCAAGATGGTGATTAAAGTCTTTGAGAATGAGACTTTGAATACCAATGTATCATCTCAATCCTCTACTCCCCTTCTCGAAACTATAACCCATCCTCAATTCCAGTACACACCTCCTCTTTTATCCCCCACTGTTTTTCTTTTTCCTCATTTCTCCTTTTTTTTCGTTATTCCTTTCCACCTGTGTCCTGTCCTTTCCTTTTCCTCTCCACCCCTTGCAATGACCAAAGTCCCAACTTAAATCCAATACCACAATTGTCACTTCCCAACAACTCCTTACCGCAACCCTCCCTCGCTATTCCGCCTCCATTGTCACCTCCATCAAAGTTACAACCATGTTGCTCCAATGCATTTGCCACCACCTCAGTAGCCATGCCTGCAACCAAATTGGTGTTAGTTTATGCATGAACATGCATATTTTTGAAAATAACAAAACTTGTGCAGTTGGTTAGAAGTTAGGTCAAAATCAGGAAATCTATTGGACCAAGATGAAACTCAAGCACGAGGAGCTCATGTTTAAGTGAAGACGAAGCTAAAAAGCTCAAAGAAGTTCAAAGCTAAGGAACTCCAGCTCAAGCTCAAGTCAGGAACTCAATCTCAAATAATGTATAATGTAATTATCTTAGTTTACAAAGAATATCATGAGTATCAAGCATCTTAATATCATGACTATCAAGCATCTTACATTTCAGATCTTTGACGTTGACTTTCACTTTCAAGTCAAAAATTCAAGCTGATCGATGAACCACACTACCATGATCGATCGCCTCTGACCGACAAGATTCTTTGCATGACCGATCATCCCTGATCGATCACCTCCTTATGACAGATCAATGTTCAAATTCCAACATTCACTTAATAGTCACTAAATGATTAATCATCTTATTTTCATGATTAATAACTTTTCGGATTATGATCAACCAACAAATTTTACATGACCATTCATATAAGCCTGATTGATCACATTTTGTGCATGACCGATGATATGGCATTTCAGGAAG
The DNA here is from genome assembly GCA_037367405.1 of Ottelia alismoides. Classification (NCBI taxonomy): domain Eukaryota; kingdom Viridiplantae; phylum Streptophyta; class Magnoliopsida; order Alismatales; family Hydrocharitaceae; genus Ottelia; species Ottelia alismoides. Next base: position 233,863 of record JAZKJV010011790.1, on the reverse strand, counting down.
TTTTTCCTTGCAATTGCCCCCAACAACTATGGAGAACCTAGACATATAAATAGGACAAAGGTTTTCAAAAAACGTAAGGCAGATCGAGGTGGTTTTTCGTTATTGAGGTGAGGCGCAAGCCTCGAGGCGTAAGCTTCGATTTATAAAGAAACACATGTCAAAATTATTATTAAGCATAATTATATTATCATAAAACCGTAAACTTCAAAGTTTAACATAATATATGATAATAACTCCTAAATTTGAATATTTTAAATTGAATAGATGTACAAAATATACCATATTAACCATACGCTAGTTTAAATTTGTCATTAAGTAATACTGATATTGTAATTAGTGAATTCCTAATATTCTTACAAAAATATACAGTCTCGTAAACATATATTATACTCATTGTAACGATACAAGCAATTAAATATCATTTGTTGATATAGAATTTGTTCATACTAATTAGAAACAATCACTGTACACTTGCATGATTTCTTTGATGCAATGATGATTGTAATATAAATGTATAATTATATATTTATGAAATACTGTGTTTCGGGAGTAACATATAATGATACTATAATACGATATTGTGATTGTGACTTGTATGTTTGTAACTCAAATATGCTTTATACTTTAATATTATTATAAAAGTATAAATTTATAAATTTTTTTATTTATTTACCTAAAAAAATGCACAGCAGAACGAGGCGGCGCCTCGGGACCGCCTCGACCTCCTCGGGTCTCGAGATATCCAGACTAAGGCTATAGCCTCGAGGCGGTTTTCATGGAAAACCACCTCGAGGCTTACGCCTCAGCGCCTCGAGGTGTGTTTTTTAAAACCATGGGCAAAACGACCAATGCATCCTTCAAAATCACCTTCCCATTTGAAGGTTCCAACCATAGAATCTGCCTTGAATGCTCTAACCAAGAACTAACAGAGGTGGAAACCCATTGTTACCTTTAAAGCTTCATCCATAATGTTCGGCACCAGTTTGCTTGCATTAACAGCATCCGCTGCCCATTGGACAACTCCCTCTACTGTTGATGCCGCAACTCGGGAATTCATCGACTACATTCCCAAGCATGCTTGCGACAACTTGACCACATCGACCCAGAATGGATTGACAAACTCCTCTCATCCCGCATAAGACAAAATATTACATTAAGCTACCTAAGAAATGAAATGGAAAGGGGAGAAAGAGTTTAAGAACTAAGAAGGAAAGATATTGAGACAATGGAAAGATAAGAGGAGCATACCAAAGATATTGTCACTCAAGGAACGGGAAGCAGATGTTCAGGAAATGAGAGTGTAGAACAGTGGAGATATATGAACAACTGAGAGGCGAGAGAACATAGAGCATGTATCATGTTCACAACAAGGTGTTCAGACCAGAGGATTGGGAGAACTAGATGGGGACGGGGGTGTGGCGGAAATGACGTAAGACGGCATCGGTAAGTGGGCAGCAGATGGGCAAAGAATGAGGTATGCACTGCTAGTTGCAAGGGAAAAGGGATCTGCCAGTGCCTTCTTTGTAGCTGGTTTAATCAGATCATTAGGAGAAATCCATTCCAAATGAATAGAACCAATTAACAGACTGACTCTATATCGTATCTCTTTCTCGAAGGTTTTCTCTGAAATAAAGAAGGTAACAAAGTCGTTATGAAGTGGTGTTAAGCATCCTAAATCAGAATCTCTCTATTGAGTACTACTTGTCCTTCCTAAGTTCTAACTTAAATCAGTTTGTTTCTCTATTATAGTGTAGTCAGCAGAAACAACAGACAATTCCACGAAAGGACACCATCACAATAGCCTGGGCACCCCTTGGTAAAGAAAAAAAGGAGAGTAAATTGTTTATGAATATCAACAGTAAGCTCACATTTCAGAGATAAGCCCCCTCTCTAGATAAAATATGTAGGGAGAATTCTGACAAGGATAATACAAATAAATCCCAGCCTAACCTCCCTTGTTTTCCCAAATATTTCAATGATAATTCAAGCAAAGAAAATCATAAAAGAGCACAGCTAGATCAGATAATAATCTTGAACCTGCTTTGGATAGCCTTGCAACCTCAGCATCCGCTTCAGCAAGAAAACTGGCTTTACTTCCTACAACATATGCATGAAGCCGATCTATCAATAGCTTAGCGAGTTGCTCTTCCCTGTCCTTCTGGACCTCCTGCAGTAACAAAATAAAAATGATTTTTTAAATAGATTGAGAAAATAGAAACTTTCTGCAAATGACGGGGTTTTAAACAAAAGAAGTAACAAAATATCCCAAGGAAGAGAAAATGGACCCTGTTAAGCATACTATGCAGAAAAAAAGGTCAAAGATACGAGAAATACGCCAAAACAATAAAAGAAATGTGATGCCACAAATGACATATACAATAATCTTCTTAACAAAAAAGATGGTAGATCATTGTACTTCATTCAATAATAAATGGATAACCATAATCACATCATAACCCATGCAAATGATTCCCCCAAAAAGGCATTCCAGTTGCCACATTCTCCAGATACGGTCTTTCAGCTTTGAAAGCAACACTATTTTGCAGACTCCATAACTACCAAAAACACCACCAGTAAGATTATCCTTTAGCCAACCTTCCATGGGCCTCTTTCGGATCAGTCATCGAAGGCATTGTCACAAGTTTCCCCCATCTGGCTTGAGAACAGAACAATCAATTCCCTTTTCTGCCCGTCTACAGACTCCACTGAACAGATATCCAGCTTTCAAAATTTTTCTCATCTGAAAGTTTTGGTGACCAACCGCCTCGTTACTCGCAATCAACCAAAGAAGCTGACTTTGAGTGACACATAAAGAACCTACGTCATTACACAATTCCTAAACAACATCTTGTCCCAAACATTTTTTTACCAAACACAATGCACCTTGTTGGCATTCCTCATCGAAATGGAACCAACCAAGGTCCATCAATAGAGCTTGAGTCTATCACTAACAGTAACTAGTGCATGGCATGCAGGATGACACCGTCCTACCCATAGCAAGATCAAGATCATTCCGAGAAACTGCCAAGTTACCAAACATGTCCAATTATTTTTCAACTTTCCGGAAGTGTTTCAATGTGAGAGAAAAAGGACCCACCTGTATGGTCAGGACAGCATACAGCACCTTCCAAATCACCAAAGCACTTCATAAAATGGATGCAAGTTTCATGGAAATAACTCTTGGATAGAGCACACTCCGGATCAAAATAAAAATCACGTTATAAAAAGTCCTTGCCACATATCAAAACTTGCGTGATTTCTGAAGGGGGGGAGATGGAGCAGGAGCATGAGGAAGCAGTTGGGGCATCAGGGAGGGAGCTATGGGGGACTTGTGTGAGGGAGAGTGGAGGCCATTGTAAGAGAAGGTGGGAGAGAAGGGTCGTTGAATGCAGAGGAGCCCAGTAATGATGCGATAATGGTGGATGTAGTGGTTGAACGCATGCCTGCACCTCCCTCGGAGGATGGGGGTTCCTGCCTGTGAGAAGGCACCAATGAAATTCTGCTACTCAATAACAGTGTTTTCGGTGTGGCAGTCAAGAAGGGCATTGGGCTCATCATCACAGGGTGCATGAGATGTGCTTCATCTGTGGGTTGGCGAGGCAACACAGGGGAGAATGTTCATTTTCAAGTTCAAGGTGCATGATGCAGTCGATGTGAAGGGGTGCTTGAGACTGTCTACGGCTGGAGGGGGTGATCACAATCCCTAAATGAGCATGCTAATTGCTGAAGAGCGGGAGGAAGATTTTCGCCCTGTTGCGAAGCTCATCATGCTAGCTCGACTAGATAAGTGCCCATAGGACATAGCTTGCTTGCCAAAGGTTCACTTTGCATGCAATACTTAGCGAGGGAGGAGGAGGAGGTGGAAGCCATCCTCAATGACAATTGCTCTGTAACATCCGAGATCCGCGTAAACCCGAACTCGACCCGAATAAGGTCCGAATAACCCAATAAAGTTATCTGACAATATTAGATAACTTAAAACGATCAATTGATCATGAATCAAAAGTCGTTCGGGCAAAATCGACCAAAAATCGATCGCACAGTAATTCGTGCTGCGAAAAGCCGCGACGCAAACTCGGAAACCGGCGAAACGAACCGAGACCATCATGAGATCCGATTCGACGATACAAGACCAACGGAATCGACCGTTCGTCAAACGGAGGTCGTTTGATATTTTTAAAATCACAAAATTTAATCTTTAACAAAAACCGTATCCAAAAATTTCGGGTATTCAAAACTCGACCGAAAGTATATCAATATTATACTCATATTGACCGTCATTCTGAGACGATCAATTCGAGATATTTTACGTCAAAATCCGAGACCCGAGGCACGAGTACGTGCAACTTTATCTTTATATATGCTAAATAAGAATAAATTTTGATTTAAAAAAAATCTGCTGAACAGTAGCAGGAGCAGGCCACGGCAGTTGTATTTTTTTTAAAAAAAATATATCACTCTTCTCCACTTGGCCTTTCCCTCCTTTCCACTTAACAGTCCACTCTTCACCACATGGCATGCAAATTAAGTCCTCTCTCTCTATTTAAATCTTTCCAACGTTAAGACTGAGCCAAATGCTCTTCTTCCCTGTCCGAAATCCCCCTCTCTTTTCTATTGACCAAATTTCCTCAACTGTCTCTCCAATCTCCTGCCAATTCGAGCTTCTACAGCAGCTAACAGGATTGATTGAGCAACCATTTCTGCTCATGGAAGAGCTGCAGGAACAACTGTCTTCAAAAAAATCAATCAACTGCTCCTTGCCAAGAAACTGAAGCTCTTTTTGTGCTCATATCTACTGCTGAAAGATCCCTTGAAGAAGCTCTCATGCATGCAATATAATCCTCAAGAACAGAAGATCCAAATAGGTACATTCCCACCCTGCCTTATTGCTGCCATGCATGCAAATTTTACACTAATTTGATCCCACATTGATGCCCTTGTTCATATACAATTCGTTATTTTGATTTGCAAACAGTAGCTGTTTGGTAGAAAAAAAAGGATCACCTAATCTCTTTATCAAAAATTGCATTATTCTGTATGGAAAACAGTAAAAGTTTATGATCGTGCAGAATTTTTTATTAAAGTAAATAAGATGTTTTCATATAATTATGCCTAACATGATATTAGTCGTCTGTTCAAAATCATTTAATTTTTTTTTTGGAATTGATAACTATATGCGTTTGCATCAATGAATCATTGATATCTGATGTGGTTGGTGTGTATATATATTCCATATGTATCAGAGTTCATCTAGAAGATATTTATGCTATTTTAATTGCATAAATTGCTCTGTGGTTTTGAGAAAATCTGCTATTTTTTTTAAAAAAAAAATTGTCAATGCCTGTATATATATATGGCAAGTAAAATCCACAGAAGTAGTGACTTCAGAAATCAAGATTTGTGCAATACGTCAAGTTGAGTCACGGATGCCTGCAAGTATCATATGAGGAAAATGGAGCATTTTATAATATAAGATTTCTATCTAAGTTTCCACTAACTAATCAATGACTGGTTGTTAGTTGAATAAATATTTTTTTTATTCCTCTTCACATTACAGTCCTTCTGTCAATATATAAAGAATACCTCGGAAACCAAGTATATTAGTCTGCAATTTTACTAAATTGAAATCTGAAATAATAAAAATACAATGTAAAAGTAAGGAAATCATCGGATGTAGTGTACCCTCTCTGAATTTAGAAACTAAGCAATACGTAACTCTACCATACACATGTTGGTACACTGTCAATATAATATGAAATTAGTTTCTATTATTAATAAGAAGGGTGGGCACAAACTATGCAATGAAATTAGTTTCTACTATTTATAAGAAGGGTGGGCACAAACTATGCAAAATCATTTATATTCCCAGCCTTTGTTTAAGGTACAGACAAGTCGCTTATATATATGTATATAGCCCAGTTAATGTCATTTGACGACTAAAGATGAACGGATGATATCTCCTTTCTGCGTTAGTGTTAAATTATGAAATAATAAGATAAATAGTAGTAAATACTCACATATAAATTAATCTTTTAGGAATACATTACCAACAATAAGATCATTGATTAAAAGACCTAGATCTGTACAATCATCCACAGAAAGGATTGATAGTAAGTCGAGTTACCAAAGGAAGAAAGAAACCAGTTAATCAATGAAGTAAATTAATTATGCCGGTCATGGCGATCCTTGCGCCTGACTGTGCGAGGGTGCGGTGACCCTCAACTGGGTGGAGGAAAGGAAGCCCAGTTTGGGCAGCGACCGCCAAGTGCGCGGGTGTAGGATCCCAGTCCCTTTTCGGTTTTTACGCGAGCTCGCAGTGTTTTTACGCCTCGTTGGGATCCCGACTTTAGACCAGTTACGCTGACCCTCTGTTTAGGATACCCAGGCGGGGGATCCTTGGTTTTCAGTTTTACGTACGAGCTCGGTTGCCCGTTACCGGTCGGGCTGTTTTTCTAGAGTGACTTTTCCGGGAAGTCCCTCTGATGCAAACGGCTTTCGCGGCGTCGATAAAAGATAAAATAATTTGGCGGTGGAATTTCGGTGGAGAAAATGAGGGGTTGAGAAGAAGAAAAACTCGTTGGTAACGAGGGGTTGAAGGAGGAGAACCGCGGAGATCGCGTGGAGGGAGAAGGAGAAGAGAAAGGAGAGAGATAAAATCTCAACTTTTTAATAATACTTGACTGAATAAAAACAATGGGCTACCCTCTCTTTATATAGGAGAGATGGGTTTACAAAAATAGTAAACAAATCAAAATTGACAACCAACTTTATCCTAATTGGACTCTAACAACTTTCAATTGACCCCTAATTACTCTAATTAGACTCTAATCTAATTAATTGACCAAGATTGTAATTAAAATCTACGAAATAAACGTTGAGATCACAAGCGATCTCAATTATTTAATTATCCCATTACGACCGCTAAAAACGTAAATAAAATTGACTAATAATTAATTAAATAAATGTGGCCCTATAATTTGGGGTCACGCTGCATCAACTCTCCACCGCTTTAAAAATTCGGCTCCTGACGAATTGCGTGAACTGTAGGCTTGGAGGATGATTCGGCGCATTCCGTCGTCTTCTGGAAGAACTGATGTGGAGCGAACAGCGGAATCCATGTGCGGGCGGGAAAGGCGCGACTATCGTGGGTGAAGAACATATGCGGTGCGCACGGCGGCGTCGTCTTGATCGTTGTCTTCTTCCCATGATGCTCAAAAAATTGGTGTGGCATGGAGCATATGGTCCTTGGAGAAGCCATAATGAAGCAATGGCACAAGGAGAGGAGAAGAGGAGATGTGGCTAAGGAATGAAGCCATGGGGTCCTTATATAGGAAAAACCCAAGGCTCTAGTCCTATTTGGATAAGGAGGGACCCTTGATTTCCCAATTTCAGCCCTGTTCTTTAAAGATTTCGGCCGCCAGGGGTGTGGCCGCAATTTTCGCACCTCTTTATTTTGCTCTCTTTTCATAATGTTCTGGGCCTTTCTGTAAATAAAGAACTTAGGGAAATTTTTCCTGCAATTTTTCCAATTTAGTTTCCATCTCCACAATCCATGGGATGGGCATCCCGTGACATCCGCTCCTTTCGTTAGGGCTGCCCGTGGGAGACGCGGTATTAGGGGGCGGCAGGAGCCGCTCGAGGTCTCGCGGCGGCGGTGCGGAGAGAGTCTGGAGGATGGGGGTGCACGGGGCGAGTGGCGGCGTGGCGACTGGCGCAGAAGGGTAGGCGGTATGGAGGGGTTCGCGGGGAGGAATAACGTGCGGGATGGAGGCGCAGGGGTTGCGTTGCGGCGAGGCGGCGCTGGGATATGGGGAGGGCGGCGCGGAGAAGTACCAGGCGGAGAGGAGGCACGCTCGGCTCCGGAGGGCGCGGCGACGTGAGGGAGGGGAGAGGACTGTGGGGAGGGCGGCGCGGTAGGGAGGGCGTGGCGAGGTGGGAGAAGAGGCGGCGGGTTGCGATGGGGAGAAGAGAGGCAGGAGGGGCACGGAGGGGGAGGTTGGGAGGATGAGGGGTTGTTGGCGGCGGTGTAGGTGCGCGTGCGGGAGGGGATCTGGGGCCAGGGGCGTGGGGCGACAGCGGGAAAAGGTTGGGTGGCGGGAGTGGGACACGGGAGGAGGGAGAGGGGTGGTGGGGAAGATGGCGGCGCTGTGGCCGGGAGACGCGCCGTGGGAGGGTCTGGGGCTGTCTGAGGGGTTGCCGGGGTGGGGCTGACGGCCGCGCGGGTCGGGGAGGGCAGGAGAGGTACCTGGGAAGGCTGGGGTAGCGCCGGGATGGTTGGCGGGGGCAGCGGGGTCGATTCCGGTGACGGATTTGGTTCTGGAACGTGCTGGACAGCGGCCGATTCATTGATTTTTCCTTCTAAAACGATCTGGATAGCAGCGGATTCTTCGTGGACAGCGAGCTTTTCGTCGTGGCCGGCGAGATCTTCGTCGGTTAGAGCGTCCAACCATGCGTGCACCTTGATGCATGATATAAGTCGCTGATGGAACTTCTTTGAACGATACGGATCATGAGATGGGCGGCGGAGACCGAACTTCGAACACCAATAGTCGACAGGATCGTCGAATCGTAGGAACGATTCGATATCCATGCTCTGATACCAATTGATGCAAACGGCTTTCGCGGCATCGATAAAAGATAAAATAATTTGGCGGTGGAATATCGGTGGAGAAAATGAGGGGTTGAGAAGAAGAAAAACTCGTTGGTAACGAGTGGTTGAAGGAGGAGAACCGCGGAGATCGCGTGGAGGGAGAAGGAGAAGAGAAAGGAGAGAGATAAAATCTCAACTTTTTAATAATACTTGACTGAATAAAAACAATGGGCTACCCTCTCTTTATATAGGAGAGATGGATTTACAAAAAATAGTAAACAAATCAAAATTGACAACCAACTTTATCCTAATTGGACTCTAACAACTTTCAATTGACCCCTAATTACTCTAATTAGACTCTAATCTAATTAATTGACCAAGATTGCAATTAAAATCTACGAAATAAACGTTGAGATCACAGGCGATCTCAATTATTTAATTAGCCCATTACGACTGCTAAAAACGTAAATAAAATTGACTAATAATTAATTAAATAAATGTGGCCCTATAATTTGGGGTCACGCTGCATTACCCTCTCACCGTCTCAGTGGCGTAGTTTGGGAGTAGACCTATCCCTCTATTGGACCGTCCTTCCAACTATAGGGCGAGATGGAAGAGCCCTTGTGTTGGCTTCTTCACCACTTGAGTTTTTACTTTCGCCAACAGACTTGACGATTCTACATCCAGATCATCTATATCCATATCTACATCATCTTAAGTTACATCTGAGACAGTTACACTTGAGGTCTGAAGAGATTACAATCAAAGTAGAGTAGATGGAAGTAACTATAATCTGATTCGAAATTTTAATAAACTAATGGACGTGTTGGGAACTTAGTTAGGATGCATTATACTACACCGCATGCCTACGGAGGCACCCTACCCTAAGGTATTTTTCATACCTTAGAGTCATAGTGTGAGGTTATACACTGACCAAGACCACAGACTATCCACTAGGAATTAAATAAATCAGTGTACTTTCTCATCTCCCTTTTTCCATTATCAAAATCCATAAATATGATCTCTGAGTACTATGAGAATAAAATATACAATCAGTTACGATAGAAATATGCTTATGTGGGGAATGTTGGGATAATGACTAGGTGCTTACTAGAAATTGGAAACCTTTTATATTTGCAAGTAGAAATAAATTTTAATTTGAGTTGTTCTTCCCCCTCTACTTGCCTGCTTTTGGTCACAATAAATGCCTGTTATTTTATATAAGTTTTTGGGAGGTACCAACAACCGCTGACGCCTCTTCTTTCCTAACATGTTTGGCAGGCAAACAGCCTGCTGTGCAGTAGCAGTTCAGTAGCTATACATGGTTCCGGGAGATAGAGTTTATACCCGACGGTATGGTTTATTTTGTGTCAGTTTTTGTTCGGTATATAATGTAATATGTTCCTTCTCTTCAGTCAGATTTTGGGATAATATATATACTGTCAGACTTTGTACATGTTGTAGAATATATGGAAGTTAATGAAATAAGATTTTGGTGACAATTGTTCTATGAGCTTGTGGTTGTAAATGTTTATGTGAATGTCAGATGAAATTATTGCAGCGCGAAAAATTTCCCTGTTTTTTTTCTTCACGCGATCTCATGTATGAATAATAGTGCGAATGTGTGATTAACGGGTACCCGGATCCTCGGGGGTTCACAGTTGTAATTGAGAGTAGGAAAGGGAGAGCTCTTGATGTAGATTTAGGGAAACTTGAGAAGAGCCTTACAGGTTGTGTGTCATGCCGATTTCCCTCTGGTAAAGCCTTGGCATCGTCCCACCATCCGTGATAATGCATTAGCACTCAGGGAGCGAAGGTTGGTGGAAGTCTTGGGCTAAGCCCTACGGTTGTGGAGTCTCATATCCATGCTTGACTTCCTCTCATTGGTAGAAAAGGCCCTCGTTGACTTGGCTCACAAATTTATTCAATGTTATTTGGCGAAGCAAGAAAATGTTTGACAAATGGAGAAGCATTATGGTACCTCTTTATAAGAATAAAAAATATTCAAAATTGTTTGAATTATAGAGGTATTAAATTGATGAGTGGTGCTATGAAAATTTGGGACTATATGATCGAAAGAAGGTTGAGGCAAGTTTCAAAAGTAACTGAAAACCAATTTGGATTCATGCCAGGCTGCTCAACTATTTAAGCTATGCACTTGTTGAGGAGAACAGTGGAGAAGACTTATAATTCTGTCCCAAAGGAGATCTTGTGGAGAGTTTTGGAAAAAAACAAGTAAATATCCTATACATCAATCTTATAAAGGATATGTATGACGGTGCTTCATCTTGTATAAGGATCCAGTATGGAAATAGTGACTATTTTAATATCAGCATCATCATGCATCAAGGTTCAACTTTAAGTCCATTCCTTTTTACTTTGATTATGGATGAGTTGAGTAGTCACATTCAAGATGAGATACCTTGGTGTATGTTGTTCATCAATGAGACTGTGTTGATTAATGAGACATGAGATGGAGTAATAAGAAGCTGGAGGACTGGAGACATGACTTAGAGACTAAAGAATTTCCAATAAGTAGGGATAAAAATAAATATATGGCGTGTACATTTGAAGAAAAAACAGTGAAGAACTCAAGGCGAAGATTGGAGACGATAATATTCAGAAGATACATTCTTTCAAATACTTGGGATCTATTCTACAACAAGGGGAAATTGATGGAGATGTTACTCATATAATAAATGGAGGTTGGATAAAGTCGAGAGGAGTCTCTATTGTTCTTTGTGATAAGAAAAATCCTTTGAAAGTAAAAAAAAGTATTACAAAGCAGCCGTAAGACATGCATGCTCCATGGATTAGAATTTTAACATATGAATCATAGACATATGCAGAGAATGACAGTGGAAGAAATGAAAATGCTAAGATGGGTGTGTGGTCATACACAAAAAGATCGGATTCAGAATGATACGCTCAGAAGAAAAGTTGGTGTAAGAACATGAAGTTTGATGAACGGTATCAAGTGATGAGAAGAAATGCAAGAGCTCAAGAATACAAAAGTCCAAGGCACTTTCAGTTCACAGAAATTTAATTGTAGTAGAAAAAATATTCATTACTTCACTTATAAAAGATTTTATCATAGTCCCAACAGCTTATTCTTAAACAAGAAAATCCACGACAATCTAGAAAAACAGTATACAATCACATGATAAAACATGTGTCCCTCGTGATCAGGAACACGACTCGGACCCCAAATGTATACATGAATCAACTCAAAAAGAGAGCTACTACTTTGACCCTGATGATTCAAGAAGGCAGGCCGTTGATGCTTCCCTAACTGACAAGCCTCGCACTTGAAAGAAGAGGGAGGAGAAATCCGAGGTAGCGCGTGACACATCTTCTAGAGAGGAAGGCGACCAAAGTGCATATTTCATATGAACAGAGAGATTGATCCTGTGAGACTAGACGAGACACCAGCATACTGAACGTGGACCAGTCGATAGAGATCGCCATGCTCACGGCAACATCCAATCACCCTGTCCATAAGAATGTCATGAAACACATGTGAAGATGGGTCAAAATTAGCACAATAATGCAAATCCCTTATAATCTGACAAATAAACAATAACAACAACACAACCTTTTCCCACAATTAAATAGGGTCAGCTCCATGTATTCTTTGCCTCCATTCAGAGTTATATTGGGTCAATCTCGGGCTTATATCCAAAAAAACTAAGATCCCTTCGTATAGCCTCATTCCAGCACTTCTTAGGCCGTCCTCGCCTTCTTTTAGCCAGCTCAACATCCCAAAACTCGCATCTTCTAACCGGTGCATCAGTTGACATTCTTTGCAAATGACCAAACCATCTTAAGCGATTTTTTGCATCTTATCCTCGATCGGAGCTACACCAACATTCTTTCTGATTACATCATTCTGAATTTAATCTTTACGTGTGTGTCCACACACCAGCCATCGTATTTTCATTTCTGCTACAACCATTCCCTGCACATGTCTATGGTTCACAGACTAACATTCATATCCATAGAACATATCAGGTCTCACGGCTGCTACGTAAAACTTTCCTTTAATTTTTAAAGGATTTTCTTATCACAGAGAACAACAGAGGCTCCTCTAACTTTAACCAACATGCATTTATTCTATTAGCAACATCTCCATCAATTTCCTCATCATGTTGCAAAATAGATCCCGGGTATCTAAAAGAGTCTTTCTTCCGAATGTTATCATCACCAATCTTCACCACGATTCCTTCACCGTTGCTTCCATCAAAGGAGCACTCCATATCTTAGCCCCACTTATATGAAAAACTTTAGTCTCCCTCCAATGCATATCTCCAAACCTCGAGTTTCTCATTTACTCCATCTCTAGTCTCATCAATCAACACAATATCATCAACAAATAAAATACACCAAGGTATCTCATCCTAAATATGACTTGTCAACTAATCCATAATCAAATTAAAAAGAAATGGACTCAAAGAAGAACCTTGATGTAAATCAATGTTGATGTCAAAATAGATAATCTTCCAGACTAGATCCTTACACAAGATAAAGCACTATCATACCTATCCTTTATGAGATTAATGATAGACATGTACTTGTCTCTTATCCAAAACTCTCCACAAAATCTCCCGTGGGAGAGAATCATAAGACTTCTCCAATTCAATAAAAAAGCATATGGAGGTTTTTCCATTTGACTCTATAAATCCCCATTGGTCTCCTCAGTAAATGGATGGCTTCAACAGTTGAGCGGCCTGGCATGAATCCGAATTTGTTTTCTTTTACTTTGAAAACTTGCCTCAACCTTCTTTCGATCACAAGTTCTCAGATTTTCATAATGTGATTCATCATCTTGATACCTCTGTAATTCGAACAATTTTAAATATCTCATTTGTTCTTATAAAGAGGCACCGCAATACTCCCCCTCCAACCTTCAGTCATTTTCTTGCTTCTCCAAATAACAACTAATAGACAATAAGTTCATTGAAAAATTAAGGGCATGAAGCACATTCTGTAGACGCATAGATGGCGTTAGACTAACCCCCCTGTCTTACAACTAGAGAGTGAGTCCCATCAGCTATGATAACGGATCTATCAGGGGGCAATTGTTTGTACACTACAAACTAACTTATGTCTCCACACATATGATAGGACGCATCAGAGTCCATAATCCTCTCTATCATGCTAGTCTTATAACAACTGGTAAGAGCATAGGTACTACTTGAGGTAATGACAGACGTAGAGGCTGCAATATCTGAATAGCTTCCTTGAGAAGTCAAAGATGCATGAGAACCGGCAATAGGCATAATCTCCCTCAGGCGAGCAACGAAGTCATCAAATCTCTGGTCAAACATAGAAGCAGCAAGAGGCTCAGCATGTTCAGCTGCACAAGCAGATGCTGAAAATCCATGCTTGGAGTAGCATGTATCCTCCGAGTGACCAGGACAGTAGCAATAGGTGCGAAGCCGGCGACCACGACCTCCCCAACCACGAGGACCATGACCGTGAAACTGAGAATGCCTCCCTTACCATAAGATACGGTCATCGCAGAGGAGGTTCGGGTAGAGACAGACGATGGAGCAGTGATCCTTCTAAGCCTGCGATATGCCGCCTCCATGGGCATCCACATGTATCAGTGAGCGGATAGCATTATACTCCGTGTCAATTGCTACCAAAAACGCGCCAATCATGGTGGTGTTCCTGTACGACGTCTGCTGCTCTGGAGTGGATGCGAGGGGCAAGAAGCTGTGAAGCTTCTCGAACATGCCATGAAGAGATGTCTACAGAGAATGCAAGGGATGATCATTCTACTTGACTGTGAATATGTCATGTTGTAACTACAGAATCTTGGTCCCATTTCTCTCTTGGGAATACGTAGTAGCGAGAATGTCTCACATCGCCTTGGCAGTGGGTTGGCGTAGAGCATTATTGACGATCTCTACTGTCAGTTTGCCAGACAACCACACGTGTGCATAAGCATCGTCAACTTCCCATGAGGCGTTCACCCTAGTCTTATCAGTTGGCTCATTGTCAGTAAGAATATGTTTCTTACCCGTAGATTGCATTAGGCTCATGAATCGCATGGCACATAGTTCATAATTCATCTCGTCCATCTCCACTATTGGAGCTGGACTTCGAAAAGCGCATCTGGTGAGGATATAGACCTTGCTTTCTGAAATATTGCTAGATCCAAAGACTGAGGTTTCTAAACCAGAGAAGTTTGTCTATACAAACATGTGAGGAAGTGGTTGCATGTGTAAACTCAAGAAGCAACCATTCCCAACATTCTTATAATGTGCCTCGCACAAACAGGTGATATAAGTATCACGAAGATGCGAGATTTGGGATGTCAAGCAAGTTAAGAAAGGGAGAGGAAGACTCAAGAAGTGTTAGAATAAGACTATCGAAGGGATCCTAGTTATTTGTATTTAAGCCTAAGAACGACCCAAAATAGAATTAAATGGAGGCAAAAATCCATGTAGCCGACCTTACTTTATTGTGGGAAAGGGCTTCATTGTCATTGTCGTTGTTATTGGAGAGGCAGTAAGAATGACTATAATAGTGGATCTAAACTATGGTGAAAAAAATAATTATCTGAGATAGTGAAGAAAAAAAGAACAAATCACACACAATTGTGAAAGTCTCAGAAAGAGATTGGCATTATGTATGAGGTTAAACAACAAAATAGCCTAAGTCAAATCACTAAGTCTTTAACTTTCTTTAGCATGACCATACTTAATGGAAGGAAAAGGCTTTGTTGTTATTTTTGAAGTGTTTGTAATTGATAATCATTTTTTCAAGTAATTAAAGCCGTGTTCTAATTTTATTACATGTTTCTTGTTGGAGTATATGTGTTATGCATCACTTATTTTGTACCACATACGATGTTCAGTCCCACATATACCAATGATGGGACTTGGAGTGTATGCGGAGACTATATAAGAAGTCCCAGACCTCCTGTATCATATGAGAAAGTCAATAGACACATCAACCCTTTGAGGCGTTCTCCCGTGATTTCATCCCGCTCCTCAAGGAGTAGGGTTCCACGTAAAAATCACGGTGTCCTTTAATGTTTATTTCAATTATCTCTGATATTAGCTTCCTCATTTCCCATTTTCTCACATGGTATCAGAGCAGTTCCGATTCTCAAGGATTATTTTATGTTTATGATTTATTTGAGATTTGTGTTTCTGTAATTTATTTGAGATCTATTCAAGAGTTTTAGGGATCCATAAAACCCTAATCAATTTGATTCTACCGTTGCAGCAATCTCCAGAGAGATGTTGATTTGTTTTGGACTCATGCGTGAGTCAAATCCCTAATAAGGGTTGTGTACAAGAAGAAGCTCCAGACAATGGCTCATGCTATCTCCCGAACATCATCGCAAGGGCAAGAACAGATACTCCATGTCTAGCATTATCGGTGGTGCACAAATCCTCTAGGCCACACTCCTCTTGCGCACACATCTCACTATATGGCGATTGTGTGTGGATGGATGCTCGAAGGAGGAACCTCCATCGTCACCACTCTTGTGTGTGCACTCGCTGATTGCATCAGACCACTGTTGTAAAAGTCGGCCGATTAGTCGGTCCGACTAGTCGAGTCGGGGAAGGGTAGCCGACTCGACTAGGCCTAGTCGGCCATTAGTCGGTCAACCCGACTAATCGGGCCGACTACTCGGCCGACTTTTACATAAAAGGTTTTTTATTTTTTATTTTTTACTTTTTTTAAAAATCAAACCTATTCTAATATGCTTAATGTTATATTTAATGTCAATTACTCCTTTTGTTTCATTATAATAATATAGAAAATGTTCAAATCTATGCAAATATATAAGAATATATGTATAAAAAATGATTTATATTGCATATATATAAGAATATATGTATAAAAAATGATCTATATATTAAAAATAAATAAAAAATTCAAAACCGACTAATGGCCGACTAAATTCTATGAGTCGTCTGACTGTCGATTAATCTTTAGTCAGCGACCCACCGATCGAGTACCGATTACCGCTTTCTGCAATCTTGCATCAGACACGAATACACATGGTGGGTTCTTCGTACTGACTACTGAGGAGACACACGAACAAATGCCTCGTGCCACAGGACAAGTCCAAGCAGCCGCCAACCCAAGAGCTCGTCGTCGGGGACTTACACGGGACAAATTGGTGCTTTGGACACATGTTTCGTTAACATGTGGAGCCCTCCATCTCTTCTAAAGTGGCTCCAGAGCCCTCGCGGCTACCTCCTCTCCGCTTCCCTTGTGTGCCTCATGCAAACACCTCCAAGCAGCAGGCAGATCGTCGTACCTAACGGAGCCCTCTCTTGCGTGCAAGCCCTAATCCCAGGCGACAACATCAATCCCATCGCTAGGACATGTTCGATGCTCCAGGCATAGCATCTCCTTCTCCAGACGAACCATCTTCTCTGCAGGGAGAACCTCCATGCAGTGGCACTCCTTCATCTCCTATAGGAGGCGGCGACAAGAACAGAAGAGCCCAGTCGGGGGTGGCTAATCTTCAAAGGAGGGTTCCCAAGTAGGAACCCTAAATAAAGCACCGCATGGGCTCCTGTTATGGAGGCCCAATTAGGTCATGATACCAGAGAGGAAAAAATGAAGAGAGCCCAGTTTGGGGTGTAGTAAAAAAACTGAGTTTTTGGGCCCAAAGTTACCCCCCCAAGGAAGGAGTTGCTTTGTATTTTGGGCTCAATTAGGCTCAATTAAAAAAATTGTGTGCGTGGTTGTTAAAGAAACGTGTACAAAAGAAAAATGTACGACAAAATAGAAAAAAAGAAGAGGAAAAGCCGAAAAATGAATGGTTTATTTGAAAAAATATAATTTAAAAAAATGATTGAGAAGAAAAGCCGAGAAATTTTGTGACGGCTTGCAAGATATTTTAGTTTTCCCCATTTTTCATGTCTTCTCCCAACTTTGTCGATGTAATTGTTTTCCGACTAGTATGAGAGAAAGGGGGAGTATTATGTAGAGTTACAGGGTCGGATTCAGATTCTCCAAACCAACCAGATTTTCACGTTCTACAATTCAGTTTCAGACTCTGCGAATTGGTTTAGAGTCCATGTTCAAGGCACTCCATATTTGAGTGACCCAATTTCTCGAGTTCTCCAGAGAGACTCCTTTTTCAGACGCACATGTGCGCGATCATTTTGTGTGGTCCCCATCTTTTTTTTGGTCTCAAAGTTTTCATGTGTTCCATAGGGACTCCATAGTAGAGATCTCATTCCATATACCATGTGGGGTAGGGTTTTCATGTGGTTTCATAGGGACTCCAGAGTAAAGATCCCATTCTCTGAGCCGGTATGGGAGAGACTCAGTTCTCCAACAATGAGATTTTTAAAACACCATTCTCCAGTGACCGTGGACTACGACGAGGATGTCTCCATGGCCTTTTCAGATCGGGCCTTCAGAGATGGAGCAGTTGTCCACATGATTGTGACATGACCAAAATAGTCCGACGAGGAGACTCATTTCTAGTTGCAGTGACTCTGACATGCGCAGTACAGAGCACATGCTCTCCGATGAGGAGATTAAGTTTGACTCACACTCTAGCCCGTTTGTTCCTCCTTACCTGCACGGCATGATATGCAACATCCTCGACATCAACCGACAGTTGTGTTTGCATTGAGTTGATATTGACCGTAGTGTCCTGTATTGAAATTTCTTTCTGTTTGTCCAAGCTGAGCATTACATACTCCAACTTGAGGGGGGAGTGTTGGAGTATATGTGTTTTGTGTCACTTATATTGTAGATGGGTAATTGGATCCTTCCGGGATCCAATTACTACATCCAGTGTATAATCCCACATCTAACAATGGCGGGACTTGGAGGGTCTGTGGAGGCCATATAAGAAGCTCCAAACCTCCTCCTGTATCAAATGAGAAAGTCAATAGACAGATCAACCCTTTGAGGCGTTCTCTTGTGGTTTCATTCCACTCCTTAGAGAGTAGTATTCCACGTAAAAATCCCGATGTCCTTTAATGTTTATTTCTATTATCTTTGATATTAGCTTCCGCATTTCTCGTTTTCTAACATTTCTCAAAGTAATTCATATTTTCTCTATTAGCAAATTATACATTCGCATTTATCTGCAATCAAAATTTTCCATAGGTTTAGTTAATTATTCATTGATTACATTATTGCAAGACAATCTAGACTCTTAAAATATTAAGAGATCTCCATGTGGTTGACTCAGATCCCCAATCCAGTCTTTACAAATTGCTTTTGATTCAGCTAGATTTCTAATTACTACGACTGTCACTTTTAGACATCAGATTTCATGTCTATAAAGTAAGAACATTCGATAAACAAATTTTCCATAAGAACATGATTCTGAAAATTCCAGATCTGACCTATAAAAGGCAACTAAATTAGTAATTCAGCAATGTCATTGTGTAATCTTTAATAATGTAACAGAAAACTAACCACTATAACTCAACTAGTATGAAAAAAACCTTATTTTGGTGCTAACATCAAGAACATAGATAGTAAAAGCCCAACTTAAAACCGCACCAATGAATGAAATATATGACAGAAGCAATGCCGATATTCAAGCTCTGTTATTTCCTTCATTCAAACAACCAAGTATTAGCAGGGTATCTAAATCAAGCTCCGTTAATGTTTTTTCTCCTTCAAAAAATAGATAATCGAACAATGTCCCCAATCTCTTTATATATAAATCACTTCTTTCATCTTATTTGGCACGAAAAGTTCATTTGTATCAAAACCCTTAATCAGCAAAGCTCCTGCCAATTTGGCATGCAAGAAGTTGTGATTTGAAAGAAACCAAAGGGATTAACAACGCTAATACACAGAAACTGATTAAACTAGCATAACTGATGCATGAAAAATGATTTCAAGAAGTTTCAAAAAGGCAATTTAGTCATACTCTCATTTTCTCTTGGAGCCTCTTCGCATCGAATTCTTCCTCTCCATTCATACCATCGAGGGAAGCCATTGATGCCATTGCAAGTTGCCCTATATAGCCTTCAAATAATTCACTTCCAAATAGCATTGCAAATATTGCAGCAGGGTCGATAATCACATCTCTGTCATTGCAAAAAATATATCACACAGTAAGCTTACACATTACTTGAATAACAAGCAATGTCTCCTCAGCTAATACCCTGCATAAGTACTCGATGAAAGCAGAAAAAGATAGAGAACCATAGACAGCTTCCTTTAAATGCCGGCGGAGGAATGGGCAACTTGTGACCACATTCAAAATTCTTAATTACAACATGATTACATCTCTCAGTGACGCAATGTCAGCCGCAACACATACAACAATCTCATGCTACGTACAACATTCTCCTCATAGTACCTCCCACCTCTAGACATCACTAATGTTCAGGAAGGCGGTATGCGGTATTCAGTCGAAGGGGTCACTGCATAGAGAGTATGCGGTATGCGGGAGAGTATGCGGGGAATATGCGGTTCTATGCAGTTTGGTATTTTTTGTTACTAAAAATATAAATAAATTTTTAATATCATGTTAATATCCTCTAAATATTATATTCTTGATTATAATAATAAAGAATTGAAGGTACAAGGAACAAAACTATTGGGATAATAGAGTCAAGCGAGCAAAAACATCAATTGAAAGAGCGTTAAGTCGGATGTCCGAATTTAGGTTAAGGTTTTCAAAAAAGTTTATTCGAAAATCGGCCGCATATACGGTATACTCGGCCGAGTATGCAGTCTGACCCGCCTAGATGCCGATTTGACCTTACTCAGTGCGCCAAGGCTTCCGAGTACGAGTATACAACCGAGTATGCGGTATACTCGGCCGATTTCCTGAACACTGGACTCACCGAATTCTTCTCGCTCCAAATAGTGCAAAGGATCGCAAGTGGTCAGCTCACATCATATGATGTCTCATGTACACTTCTCTGCTTCCATATGATGTAAAGGCTGTCCGAACGTCAGATTCCCCCGTCGCATCCATTCACGGGATCTCTACCTCTCAACACACCGCAGTTGCATGCACGCAAAGGAAAGAACATGTGCTCCACATCACGCAAAGGAAAGAACATGTGCTCCACATCTTCCTCTCCACTACCACAAATCCATAAGTGTCCACTAACTCCCCTCCCAACTTGCTTCAAAGCACCATAGTAATCAACCTAACCCCTTTTCACCAAAAACTAAGCAAATTCACATTTTCAAGGACACATTGTCCATCCACGACAAAAAATTTCAATTCAACATAGATGGCCTCTCCCTAATCCCCTCTTATATAATATAAATAGAAAAGTCCTCTCTCGACCACTCCTAGAAGTCATGAGCGGAAACCATGGCACTATCTCCGCCAGCAACATCATTAACGATGTGAAATTGGATAAAGATATCATAAAGTGGGGCAATGATATTTATCAACTAATCCTTACCCCAGCACCAAGATGCCACCACTGGCATACTGTGTGGAAGTGCTAGCCTAGAAAAGCTCTCCATAATGCCCCTTGACCTATCATCCAACCAAAACCTGAAGTCCTCCCCATTATCCATCCACCTCTTTAACAATATCCCTACATAAGGCTACAGTTGTACCCATCCACACTGGAACAATAAAGGTTTCTTCGATACTCTGGTCCTCTCCTCCAAGTAAAGGCACCTTGCATTACATGCTTCCAGACTCTCATCACACATGCCTCCCCTTCCTAACATATTTACTACCCACTTGACTAACAACGCTTCATAGAACTTTCACGAACTTCTTACATCCAAGTTACCTTCCATGTTAAGCTTGCACGGTTCCTCCCAATTAGCCAAACAAGTAACATATCCCCATTAGAGCCCCTTTCCACATGGACATCCTACAGATCCAATCGATCAGTTCTTCCACTTTAGTTGGCATTCTGAATACATATATGTAGTACAAAGATAAATCGGGAGCATCGTCTGAGCAAGATCAACAACCTCCTTCAAACAACAATTTTGATCTCCATCCCCATGAACCTCCTCTCCAACCTCCACCATGGAATGTCAATCCACAACCCTACATAATAGGCTCTCTCAGGACACACCCAAGTAAGCTAGCATCAGGTGCACCTTCTTAATAACTAAAGCCATCTCACACATTGAAACCCCCATGTCCATCATGCCAAAAGCGGCGAATGCAGAGAGATAGACATAAATCCTAAATCAGATGCCTACTTGAAGATTTCCATCAATGCCTTAATTCATAGTGTATGTTTATCTGTCCCTTATACAAAACAGATAGTGTCATCTACATACTAGAGTAAAAGGAATATGCATATGCAGTAAGTCAAATTGATACTAGAAAGAAAATCATGCTCCTACTGCGGGCTCGAGGCACATCCATTGCCACCAATTCCATTGTCCAAATAAACAAAATCTGAGCTAAAAACGATCACCCGTACCAAGTTGAACGCACACTCATTCTACTTGCCCATTTAACATCACTCAAAAGGACACTTTCCGGTATATCTCTTCATCCATATGTTCCAAATAAACAGATAACATCTCTTCCTCAACATCCTTCAAATTTAGTCCAGTGTGTCGCAAACATTCATGAGGTTCACCTTCTACAAGAAACCCATCATAACCCCCTTGTCACAATTGTATACCACTTCTATTGTTGCCATAAAACTATTCAATAAAGATATAGAAAAGATCAAAACATATTAAACCAGTATCCCTACGATAACCAAAATCCTATAGTTGTAGAGCTTAAGTCTTCACGATGATTGGGAAGGTGGCATTAAATAAAACTATCATGTAGTAGTCATCAACCTGCTTAGGCGAGTCCTTTAGGCAGTACTAATAAGAAAACCATGTTGAGCATCTCAAACTCTGAACTCCCCACAACAAACAACGTAAGCAATGGCAACACATCTAACCCCACAATATTTTGAAACTCATTGTAGAAAAAGATGAGCATGTACCATCCTAACAAGCCCTATAAATTTTTAAAACTAAACCATTACCTTCTCTTTCGTATCCAATCTCACTAATCCTACTAAATACCTTTTAGACAATTGACTAGCAAACATGTCACACTACTACCAAGTCTCTCTTTGAGACTTAGTCGTAAACTCCTCGTAATGTCCTACCAAAGCCACATGATCTTATGATGAATGTTTACCTCCTTATCCAGCACCCACAACCTCTCACCTTCCACCCCATTAAGCTACTCCACCACCTACAACCCCTTGGTCGCATTTGCTCTCATTGGTCCCTCTAAGTATATTCATCAACTCTATCAAGAAAAGTCGATGCGATAAGAGATGTTATCAATGTTCTTGTGGTTCTATCCTCGACATGCACCCATTACATTCCAACAACAACTAACATAAATTTGACCACCACAACCATGCACATTCAAATTGAAAATTGATCCCATGTCTTACACCCTCATTTAAGGATTACACTAACGACATATGACCTGAAAAAGGCAAAGCCTACACGAGATAAAAGATATCGAGAACACTATAAATTCTGAAGAGGTCAAGAAGTTGTTAACATTCAAACTCAAGGATGAGCCTCTTAAAGAGAATCTATAGTCTTGGACTAAATAATCCATCAAACGCCACTTATCAAGCCCACTTCAAAGCCAAAACCCATTCCGGCTCAACCCTTGGGCATGTTTTCTTAAGGAAAGAGTGTCATTTCATGAACAGGCAAGGTGTCTCTTCAATATCCTCCTGATCCTCTTCAAATCCTCCACAACTCCACTTTCGCCTCATATCAGCCAACCATACAACTCCATCCATCCAAAACACAAGCTCGCATATCCTCCTTCACATAGAAAAAAATCTTCCCATCTTAAGATCCAACAAAGTCTAACAAATCCACCATTCACTCCATTAGCTAACCACTCGACCACCCCAACTCTCCTATTGTCGAAAAGCTATCCTAAACAAACCCTCCTACCTTCCTCCACATCCCTACCTTACAAGACTCCAAATGAGACTCTTACAAAAGGCGCACATTGGTCGCACAATTCACAATGTACTTTTCCAAATTCTTCACATCCCCTCATCCATCAAGTCTCACATTACACGAGAGGATCCACATCAAGCATCCCTTTCACCATCGTGCATCCTGCATCAAGCTCCTTCTCCCCTCTTCTTATGCAATTCCTTCCTCGATTGAAAATTAGAGCAACATTCAGGTTAAGGATTCTGCAAGTTATAAGGTTGCCTCAACACTATATGTGTTGAGGGAGGAGTTTTCAATGTTCAGAAGGAACACTGAGATGCAGACAATACGACGACACCAATACGAACAAGAGTTGATCGATAGGTTTTAATCACATGGCGGACTCAAGAGCCCCAGACAATCAAGAATTGCAAGATGGATGGTGAATCCGAGGTTCATAGAAGAAGAGGACCAGAAGCAAGAGGTAGAGTAGAAACAACTACCAAGACATCTTGTCCGCATTTCGCCTGTAAGTTCCCTCTTAACTTCTTAATAAATCGGGGCGAGCACCATGGAGTGCGTCCCCCGTTTTTTAGCGTCAAAAAAAACTACCAAGACAAACTTGGTTGAAGGAAAGAAATCCGAGCATGGCCTACTTTTACGTGTTCTCTAGTAGGAGGAATGTCTTCCATTCCAATAGGGTGGAGGGTTGTTCTTTAAGGGGATAAAGCTTGGTGGTGTAATGGAGAAACACTTCTACTATGGTAGGGGTGTGGAGCCAACATGTTATATCCTAATCAGGTGATTGGCTGATTCAGGAGTTTGGGAATCAAGATGATCTAAAGACATTAATGAACTCAACCAATATGACTCCCCAGATGTAGTTGGATTCCCGGCACTCTTTAAGGGTTTCAAGGAGGCAGTAAGGAAGGATGTCATGAACAAGATAGTGAAATTTAAGGCTAGCATATCCGATTTAGAGAGGGAGAAGAAGACCATCATCTTTTCGATACTAAGGAATGCAACAGGAAAAAGATTTCAGACCAATTGCTTTGTTCAATGCTACCCACATCATTCTTTTGAAACTATTGTGAAACATACTAAAAATGGTGATGGTTGACCTCAAAAGTTCTTTCCAGATAGCTTTTGTGATGGGCCCTTATGATGGATAGAGTGGTGATGGTGTCTGAGACAAAAGATGAGTGGAAACAACGTCATGTGCAAGGTTTGATTTGAAAGGTGAATTTTTCCAAAGCATATATCCACGAGAACTGGAAATTTTTACGATCCTCTTACAGAGATGCTTCCTTGAATTTTAATTGCATGGACAAAGAGATTTTTTATTACGGCTTCCTATTCAATTCTTCTCAAGGCACACCATGCAAGAGGTTTCTATCAACTGCAATAGCGTACAAGACAAAGGCACTTGCTTACCTCCAAACTTTTTTTATAGCGGTTGACTCCTGGCAGACTGTCGATCATGTAGTGAGTGAGATTTATGTGGTATACCCGTGACATGGGATCTCCATCCTTGTGCTACAGTATGCATATGATATCGTACTTTTTGTTAATGTTGGTAGATAAAACTCTGCACTTATGGAAGCTTTTGGTCAGTTATATGGGCACAAGATCATCATCAAACACATAACATCATGGTCTCCTGCTCGCACATTGGGACTACCCCTTCTGGTGGGAAGCTCTCACAGGTCAATTGGAAAACACTATTGGAGAAGATGGAACAAAAATTAAAAGGTTGGAAGGATGCGTGTTTATAAAGAGGTGGGCACCTCATACTTCTAAAATCTATCATGTATGATATTCCAGTGTTTATAAAGAGGTAGGCGCCTCATACTTCTAAAATCTATCATGTATGATAATCCAGTGTTCTATTTTTTATGCACACACTTCACGTGGAGATCCAAACTTGGTTGGAATCTATCACACATCATTTCTTTTATACTAGTTAACGGAAGGATACCAATGGAGCTCATCTCGTCGAAAGAGCCTATGTAATGCATTCTATGCAAGATGATGAGCTTTTGGGTCCCATAAATGTAAAGATGAACAAGGTTCTACAAATAACGTGGGTGTTGAGAATCTAGGTTGGCAGTGATGTCATCCTCTGTCACATGCTAAAAGGTATCCATAGATCTGGCCAAGTTTGGAAATGTAAGAGAGCCAATCGAGCCCTTTCAAGATTCCAGAGAGGCATTTATTTTGTTCACTCGACTATGACGCCATTCAAATCATTGTCACTAGGAGATGGGAAAGACATTCAATTCTATAATGATGACTAGTCAAAAAAGGGGCCCTTTTGTGATTTGTTCCCAAGATTTTCCATGTCGGCAATAAGCCAAGATATTAATGTTATTGATGGGTGGTTCAGAAGTTCATGGGATCCCCATACTCAACCTTCTCAGACCAGCTAGCCAACAACCATACTAGTTCTTGGATAGTTGTTTGAGGCCTCTCTAAGGGTAGAGACCGCTTGATGTGTGCTAATTAGAACTTCTCGATTTAAAAAGCATAAAAAACATATAAGATGCTTCATAAACACTTATTTGTAACATTTGTGATTTACGGATACTTCTTTAGGAAACTAAATCACCCATGAGGAGTGTAGATTTTCATTCTGGATTTTATAACAGCTTGTGATCTTTTATCTTTCTTCAAGAAGAGGGAGGAGCATTTAATTACTTATAAAAGTAACTCGACTAGAACACATATAGATTACTTTGCACTGAGGAGAAGATATTGGTTGTGTTGCAAAGATTGCGAAGTCATTCCAGAGAGTTTGACAAGCTTGTTAGTCATGGATGTGCAAATAAAAGAGCTGGTAAAGAAAAGGAGGGTTTCTAAGATCGCAAGAACTAGATGGTGACATCTTCATTTGAAGCAATCAAGCTTCGGGGAGAAGGTTCTAGAATACTTATCGTGAGATTGTAACAGAAGTGCAAACAAGATGTGGGAGGCGGTAGCATCTTGTATCCGAAGGGTAGCCAAAGAGATGCTAGGTGAGTCAAAGGGATGGGTTCCAAGCTAAAAGGAGGCTTGGTGGTGGAGTAGAGGGCGTGCAAGAGAAGCTTAAAATTAAAAGAGCATGCTTTAAAGCTATGTCCAAGGATAAAATAGAGGAAATTGTCACAAACTTCAAAATAACGAAGAAGGAAGCAAAGAAGGTTGTAAGCGAAGCTAAGTCAAAAGCTTATGAAGTTTTGTATAAAAATCTTGACTCAATGAGGGTCAAAAGGATATATTCAAATTGGCCAAAGCAAGAGAAAAAAAACCAAAGACCTTTCTCAAGTGAGATGCATTAAGGATGAGGAAGGACACATGATTGTTACTCAGAATGATATAAAAGAATAGATGGAGGCAGTATTTACATAAGCTTTTCATTGGTGAAGGAAATAGAGAGATTACTTTGGAAAACCTAGCTAGTAGTGAAAGTTACTTGAATCGTGCAAGCTATAGATGAATACAAAGAAATGAAGTAGAGGAGGCTTTGAAGGTTATGAGACTCGGGAAAAGTGTAGGACCTGATGGCATTTATATAGAAATATGAAGAATTCTGGGTGAGCATGGTTTGACATGGCTTACAAATTTATTCAATGTTAATTGGCAAAGCAAGAAAATATCTGAAGAATGGAGGAGAAGCATCGTGGTGCTTCTTTATAAGAACAAATGAGACATTCAAAATTGTTTGAAATATAGAGGTATCAAGTTGATGAGTCACACTATAAAAATTTGAGAACGTGTGACCGAAAGAAGGTTGAAGCAAATTTCCAAAATAAAAGAAAACTAATTCGGAATCATGTTAGGTCGCTCAACTATTGAAGTCATCTACTTGATGCGGAGAACAATGGAGATTTATAGACTAAAAGGAAGAACATCCATATGATGTTTATTGATTTGGAGAAGGCTTATGATTCTATCCTACAGGAAATATTGTGGAGAGTTTTGGAGAAAAGACAAGTACATGCCCTATACATTAACCTCATAAAGAATATGTAGGATAGGGTTTTATCTTGTGTAAGAATCCAGTCTGGGAAGACTGACTATGTTGACATGAACATTGATCTGCATCAAGGTTCAGTTTTGAGTCCATTCATTTCAACATTGATTATGGACGAGTTGACTGGTCGTAATCAGATGAGATACCTTAGTATATGTTATTCGATGATGATATTCTGTTCATTAATGAGACTATAGATGGAGTAAATGAGAAGCTTGAGGTCTGCAAACTTGTAGAGACTAAAGGATTCATATAAGTAGGGACAAGACTGAATATATGGAGTGTACTTTTAATGGAAGCAATGGTGAAGAAAAAGTGTTGAAGATTGCTGATGATAACATTTAAAAGATGGTGTACTACATGCAAGGATGGAGGATGGCGTACTACATCCTAAGCCTACAACCCTGATCTCGGTCAAAGGCGTTCCACTCGCATGGCGTGGTCGGAGACAGCTGAAACGCCTATTGGGGGAGTCGATGGGCACCATCGACGTCGTCTTTTCGAGATGTCTTCCAGGAGAACCATCGTACCCCATTATCAAAGTTTCGAGCCTCGTGCCCGAGTCTCTGGGTCTGAGATGGCTGAATATTAGTGGGAGGAGATCACTTCTAGAGTTTTTGCGAGACGCCCACGTCTCCGGTCACGCGGCTAGTGAGCTCCGGGGGTCTGGGGTGGCGAAGGGGTTGCCGCCCGGTGCAGACGGAGTACCACAGGGTCATCGAAGCGTCTTTGAGGAAGCTGAGGCGACACCTGCAACTTTTCGTGAACTGCAGATGATTCGGTTCGGATCCTTTCATGCCACATTGCTTAATGTTCCCCAGGAAATCGACCTCGGGACCTTCCCAGTTGGGGGACGATCCGACTCACCACGGGAGGGCCCTCCATCTGCCAGTCATCATGGATTTACTGCGGCGGTTGAAGGGAGAATTGCAGACATGGTCGCTCAGGGTGGTGGATCTGACCGAACTCTCTCTGTGGACCCACCCACTTCTACCGGCTTTGTTGGAGCACCTGTGCCATCTGCGGATCCAAACCAGGATGGTGTTCCGGATCTAGAGAGGTGACCCGAGGAGCGTTGCAGTTCTGGGATCCGGGTTATGGAACTGGTACGTACTAATGGCTCCGCTAATATGGCTTTCGATCCGAGCACGATGGCTCCCATGGGGATCCTGAACCCTGGTGGAACAAGTCCGGAAGACATTAACGAGAACGCCTCTCTGGGGGAAAGAAGAGGGTCGGCCCCTGCGACGCTCTGCTTCGGTGGATCGCATCATCCGACGGGGACCATGGATACCGAAAAAGGGCTGCTCGCGAATGGGCAGCTACATGGTGAGGCCCCAGAACGTTGGTGGACGAAGTGGAACATCCGGGTACTGTGAGCAGGGTGGGGACGCCCCTAGCTGTTGCCCTTCTCGGTGGGCATTGAGTTTCATGGAAGCTGAAGACACCAGTGGACCACAGATGAAGGATGATGAAACTGCCAGATTCGGTACTTGTTACTTCAGGAAGACTTCCCATAAAAGGAGATGACAGAGAGCGGTGTTGTTCGAGGAATCAGAGCGAGTGGAGAGCGACACGTCTTAGGGGGATGCCCAGGGGACTCGAATGACATCACAAAACCGTTTTCGTATCTCGGATAGGGCGGTGGCCGAACGTCTTGGCCTGGTTCCGCCAAGGAGGGCACCTCAGTCCTTGTGCCTTTGAAAATTTTGTCGTGGAATATCAGAGGGCTGAGAAGGCCAGAAAAGCGGAGGAGTGTTCTTAACCATATGAGGGACAATGAAACAGACATCTTTTTGTTGCAGGAAACGAAGCTCGTTGCCGCCTCCTCGGCGGAGGTTCGTGTTTTGGAAGGGGGTAGGATGTATCACTTAGTAGAGCGGGTGGCATACGGTGCATCGGGAGGTATGCTGATGGGATGGAAGGACTTATTTTATCTTCAGACCGTTTCGAAATCCCAATTCTGCCTTTCCACGCTGCTCCGGCGCTGTTCAGATGGTCTGGACTTCCTTGTTACGAATGTTTACGACCCTAGTGGCAGAGCTTGATCAATTGGGCAGATATGGGGAGAATGATGTATGGTTGATCAGTGGTGACCTCAATGTCACCCTCCTCCAGGACGAGCGACCTCAGGGGCGCGGGGGGGGGGGGGGGGGGGGGGGGGTGGACTCGTCTCGATGGAGTTCCGAGGGATGATTCATCGGGTGGGACTCTCGATTGTTGATACGACCGGATGCGCCTTCACGTGGCGGAATGCGAAGTCTCGATCGCGTCTGGACCGATTTCTGGTCTCGCGGGGGTGGTCTGAGCGGTTCCCTCTGTCTCGGGCTTGGGCCCCTTCGCGAGTTCTATCCGATCATACGCCGATTATTTGGTCATCCGGTGAGAAGGGGCGGGGGAGATTCTTCTTCCGTTTTGAAAAGAGCTGTCTTTTGGAGGAAGGGTTCCGTGATATGGTGACGGAATACTGGCGAGGGGTGTTCACCGAAGGGTCTGCGGTCTCGCGTTTAGCAGCCAAGCTTAGATCTTTGAAAACCCTCCTATTGTCCTTCGGGAAGGAGGTCAGGGCTCGACGGAGATCAAAACGGATGGACGCTCAGAATGGGGCACACCTCGACGGCCTGGACGATGAAAGAGGACTATCTGATTCAGAAATTCTGGCTAGGCAGAACATCATGGAGGAACTTCTTTTGGAAGATAGGAAAGAGGAAGTAGAGTGGAGGCAACGATCCATGCAGAAATGGTTGAAGGAGGGGGACGCCAACGCGAGGTTCTTTCACTCGATGGCCTCGGGGAGACGGAGAAGAAACTTCATCCATGACTTAGAGGTTGGAGGTGTGCGGTTTTCGGGTGAGGCGGCAATTGGGTGTGCATTGCGGGGACATTTTGTGGAGGCTACCAAAGAGAGGGGCAGGAGCGGATGGGGATGGCGAGTGACTGGAGAGGAATCTCTGTCAGCATCTCAGGCGGAGGGGTTGACGACAACGTTTACGAAAGGCGGACTTAAGCATACGATATGGTCCTTGAATGCAAATGGGTCCCCTAGACCGGGCGCTATCTTTCTACCGTGAATTCTGAGACATGATGAAAGGATATGTCATGGAGGTTCTGAACGAGTTCAGAGAGGGCAACCTTTGATTTGATAAGATAAACTGCTCGCTTATCTTTTTGTCACCAAAGAAGGACAACCTGTTGGGGGTGGAAGACTATCGGTCTATCGCAATCTCGAATGCAATATATCTTATCATAGCGAAGGTCCTGGCAAATAGATTGAAGGGGATCATGGACTCCGTGGTGCTTCACGGAAAGTCTGCCTTTATCCCGGGGAGGCAGATGGCAGATGGTCTGGTTATGGCGTCGGAGATCTGTCTCGAGTAGAAGAAGAAACGGGCCAGGGGCGCTTTTTGGAAGATCGATTACTCTAAGGCGTATGACTACGTGCAATGGAAGTTCCTTTGGCAGTCCTTGACGAGGACGGGCTTCCCGAGTACTTGGGTGGGCTGGATGATGAGATGCGTTATGACCTCATCCTACTCGATCCTGGTGAACGATAAACCTGAGGGTGGCTTCTTCCAGCCGCAGCAGGGTCTGAGGCAGGGTTGCTCGCTTGCCCCTATGTTATTCATCCTAGTGGCAGACGCCTTAGGTGTCCTTTTTCAGACAGGCGGTCGAGGCGAGATGGTGCGGGGGCTTTCATATCGGGGATTATCTTTATTCCTCTGTTACAAATATGCGGATGATATGATCATCTTTATGGGAGGTACGGACGATCAGAACAGGAACACAACCCAACTGATGGAAATTTATGGCGACATTTCGGGCCTCGTGATTAACAGATGTAAGTCCTCCGTCGTAACAT
This sequence comes from Ottelia alismoides, assembly GCA_037367405.1. NCBI lineage: Eukaryota > Viridiplantae > Streptophyta > Magnoliopsida > Alismatales > Hydrocharitaceae > Ottelia > Ottelia alismoides. The sequence continues at coordinate 202,525 of JAZKJV010011790.1, read as the reverse complement.
TTGGGATGGAGGAGGACGAGCGAGTTGGGATTGCAACCATTTGCGGATGTGGGTTAGGTGACCTACCCATTTCCTACATGGGGCTGCCGCTATCGACTGGGAAGCTGAGTAACAAGGATTGGGACTATCGATTGTAAACTCTCTGTTTACTTTTTCTTTAATTAATAAATGGGGCAAACACCACTTAGTGTCTCCCCCTGTTTCTGGCTTCAAAAAAAAGGATTGGGACCATATGGTCCAACGGATCGAACAGAGACTGGCAGGGTGGAAAGCTATCACTTTATCCAAAGGGGGTAAGCTGGTCCTTTTGAAACATGTTCTCTCCGCTATCCCTATCTTCTTCTACTCGACTAGAATTAGACCGATAGGGGTTAGGAGAAAAATTGAGTCCTTGATGAAGCAGTTCTTTTGGTCGGATGGGAAGCAACTGGGGCACGGGTTTCATCTGGTCAAGTGGTAGGATGTCACGAGGGGGCGCAGGGAGGGCGGTCTGTACGTCAGAGATATTGATTGCATGAACAATGCACTCATCGCCAAGTGGATAATCCAAATATGGGGGCCCTCTACATCCTTGGACGTTGTTCGGATTCGAAAGATCTACGGTATGGGCGGTGGGCTGATTACGAGGAGAGTCCACTTCGAGTCCCCACTCTGGGTTGGTATCCGCGAGGTGCTCCCCCTATTGACGCACCGCTTGTGTCCCAAAGGTGGGGGACGGACAAAGCTTCAAATTCTGGCATGACAATTGGCTCGGTGATGGTACGTTGGGGGAGCGCGACTATTCTCGTTGGCGGATTCGAAGGAGGCGTTGGTTTCGGAGGTGGCGAACATCGTCGTTTGGTCCCCATCTTTTGTCTTCGATCTGTCCGACCAGCGATAGGAGGATTTCATGGCGATGCAATCGATCCTCCCCCCCACGGAAATTTCTCTATGGACAGAGAACACTTCCAATGGGCGGACAAAAATTTCGCGGTCAAGAAAGCCTACAAAGAGCTCAGTTTGAGTGAGGACCAAGACTTTGCCAGGACGTTAATATCATATGGGCTGCAAGAATCCCGTTGAGGGTTAAGGTGTTTCTTTGGTGCTTGCGGAGGAACCGTCTTTGCGACAAGGTGCGAAGGGGGCGCCTTCTGGGGGTGCTGGATACGAGATGCTCCAGATGCGGAACGACGGAGGAGGATGCTAACCATTTGTTTTTCAAGTGCTCGTCCTCGACTACGGTATAGTCCGTGGTGGTGACATCATGGGTTAGGAGTGACGGCTTCTTGGACTTCTGGATATCCATTGAGAGGTTGGCGGGAACTCTAATGATGATTGCTCGAAGCCTTTTGCTACTCTTTGGGCCATTTGGACCAGGAGAAAGGAGGCTATCTTCAACAATCAAAGGTTTTATGTTGAAAATGTTTTGTCCCACTATAACGCTCTTCATAATCTCTGGATATCACGGTAATGTACTCTAAACACCTTTAATGAAATGTGGTGGTGGTGACCCCCAAAATGGGGGTTCACCCGTTTGAGTCTAAAAATAAAACATTTAAAAGAACGATTCTTTTATATACTTCGGATTCATTGTGCAACGTAATGGGAAATTGATGGAGATGTTACTTATAAAATAAATACGCGTTGACTAAAGTGGAAAAAAGCCACTATTGTCTATGTGATAAGAAAAAGAAAGTTTAATAATGCAGCCGCGAGACCTGCTATGCTCTATGGATCTGAATGTTGGCATGTGAACCATAGACATGTGCAGAGAATTGCAGTGCAGAAATAAAAATATTAAGATGGATGTGTAGACATACACATAAATATCAGATTTAGGATGATACAATCAGAAGGAAAGTGGGTGTAGCTCCGAAGGATGAGATGCGAGAAAACCATTTAAAGTGGTTTAGCCATTTGTAAAGAAGGTGGGTAATGCACCGGTTAGGAGATGCGAGTGTCGGGATGTTGAGTCGGCTAAGAAAGGGCGAGGAGGGTCCAAGAAATGTTGGAATGAGACTATCAGAAGGTATCTTAGTTTTTTGGATCTAAGCTCGAGAATGATCCAAGATAGATCTGAATGGAGGTAAAGAATCCATATAGCCGACCATACTTAATGTGGGAAAAAGCTTTATTGTTGTTGTTTAAGAATGGGGAGAGTGATGGACGAAGTACGTAAGGTAAGACTCTTTAAGGGTCGATGTGGCATGCCTTGTGCATTCTAAAGATACATTCCATCTTCATTTAAATAGCAAATTAGATATTGTTGTGGAGGCCCTTGGAAGCTTGAAGGTCGACAAGGAAGCTCACTTGAAAGGAAAGGAAAATGACATCGAAAGGGAAAAATCGATATTGGGTCGTATTGGGAAAAATAGAAAAGTTGTTTATTCCTGGGAACACTTGGCTCTCTTATATAGAGAGACATATAGGTAAATTACACAAGATGAACATAAAAAATAAAATAACGAAAAGATACATAGGAACGTAGGAATATTTCTACACTCCCCCTCAAAATGGAGCATAGATGTTAATCATGAACACGTCTGAAATGGCCCTCTAAGCAATGCCCTGGTAAAGATATATGTCGTTTGCTCTCCTAACTGATATGGGATGTAGAAATCAAACTCTTCTGAATCGTATCTCTAGTATAATGACAGTCTACCTCAATATGCTCTCATGGAATGCAGGAATATTTGCAATGAATAAGGCAGCCTGATTATCACGTTGTAACTGCATGGGTAGAGGTACACTTATATGTAAATCAGTTAGCATTGCTCGAACCCACATCATTTCTATGCATGTTTGTGCCATAGCCCAATACTAAGATTCGGCACTAGATCTAGCTACAATTGTTTCTTTCTTGCTTTTTCTAAGAAACAAGAGAACTGTCGACAAATACAACGAATCTCGAAGTAGACTTCATCTCCTTAGGGCACCCTGCATAGTCTACACCAGCACATGCAGAAACAGAAAGAGTTGCTCTTTTCCTGAATAATAATCATGCACCTAAAGAAGATTTTAGATATCTCAATATCATATATATGGCATCCATATGTACCTGTCGGGGCTGCTCCATGAACTGATTCATCTGGCTCACTGCAAAAGAGATATCAGGTCTCGCGATAGTAACATAGAGAAGCTTTCCCACAATCTCTCTATATCTCCTCCGGTCGGCCTCATATGTATCATCATACAACTTCATGCAAGGATCCATAGGAGTAGCAGAGAGTCGCCACCCAATCATGCCCATCTCAACAAGCATGCATGGAACATACTTCCTTTGGGCATGGCCTTAAATGTCGGATTTGGTTTCGATTCGGTGAGAGTCCGAAACAAAATTTCGACCAAATTTCGATCAAAATTTGACCAAAATTTCGATCGTTTCGATCGGTTTTTGAATATGACATCCCAAATTTCGGTCGATATAGGCCATTTCGGTCGAATTTCTATCACCCACAGAAATCGAAATTCGGCTGAATTTCATCAAAATTTGAGGCCATGCCTTTGGGTCATCACGAGACTCCACGCATTCCTAGCAAACTCTAACCCTAAGATATATCTTAGGGTGCCAAGATTCTTAGTAGCAAACTGACGACCCAGAAATTCTTTTGTCGTCCTTATCCCCTACACCTCATCTCTTGTCGAATATATCATCAACATAAACCATGGTAGCAACAGTACCTCTGGGTGTTCTCTTTACAAATAGTGAATGGTCTGCATTTGACCTCTTGAACCCATGCCTTTCAATCAGATTCGAGAGCTTCTATCATGCCCTTGGAATTTGTTTAAGTCCACATATTACCTTATGAAATCTACAAACCTGTTAACACTCCCCTTCAGCAGCAAACCACGGAGGTTGCTGCATGTAGACTTCCTCCTATAGATCCCCATATAAAAATGTATTCTTGACATCTACCTGAAACAAAGGCCAATCATGTACCACAACAACTGAAAGGACAAGTAGAGTTGAGTGACGAGCAATTAGAGAGAATGTGTCCATATAATCCACTCCATAAGTCTGAGTAAATCCTCACACCACTAATCTCGCCTTATATATATCAAGGCTCCCATCTGCATAATATTTAACGTTAAATACACATTTACAACTGACAACAGATGCCCTAGGGAGAGGAGATACCAAACTCCATGTACCACGTGATTGCAGGGCAACCGTCTCTTTCTTCATAGCTAAACGCTTGATAATTTCGTAGAATGTCCACATCAGATAGAGCAACTGCAAATCTATGGAATTCCCCTATTAGATGATGAAAAGAGACCTGGGAAGCAAGTGGATATGAAGCACATGTGCGATTTTGCTTCTAAACTGCAATGGGTATATCCAGGCCATTGGGAACCTCCTCCATCCCTGGGCTAGTCTCCTGCAATGATCCTTGCATAGATACATCTCCAGACCTATCGTTAGAAACATTGTTATCAGAACAAACCTGAGGTGTGCCGGATAATGAGGGCTGACCATGAGAAGAAGCAAGCCGACGGGAGATGACTATGAGCAAAAGCAGGCTGACGGGTATAGAATTTTGGCAATGGTGGAACAATGGGTGCGTGCACCTGTGGAGAAGGAGATGGAGGTGGTGATGGTGGTGATGGAACAACAGGCACAAGAAGAGATAACGTACTCGTAGGAGGATGTGGCATGTAAACCTCATCAACAAAGTCTGATAAAGAAACCTGTCACCTATAGAGGAAAATACATCACAGATTCAAAAAATGTGACATCGTCAATGATATAATATTTCCCGCGTAATGGATCATAGCACCGGTATCCCTTCTAAGTCCTGGAGTACCCAACAGACACACATTTAACAGCCCTAGGAAAGAGCTTGTCAAGACCTGGAGCCAACTGGTGGATAAATGCAACAAGGCCAAAAACACAAGGGTAACCGAGAACAACTCCTTCTCAGGGAAAGCTACGGAGAAAGAAATTTTCTCACTCAAGACATATGAGGGCATGTGGTTCACCAAATAACAAGCCGTAAGAATGGCATCACCCCAAAATGAATGTGGCGCACGACTCTAGATGAGAAGAGTCCAAGTGACATCTAGTAAATGGTGATGCTTTCTCTCAGCAATACCATTTTGTTGAGAAGTGTGCGCACATGTTATTAGTTGGGAAAATAAAAAAAATTGGTTTATTCCTTCCGCCCTAGGCTCTCTTATATAGGAGAGCAGCCTATGGGTAAAATACACAAGGAGTCCAACAGAAAATAAAAATATAAGAAAAGTACATAAGTGAATAATATATCTCTACACTCCCCCTCAAGGTGGAGCATAGATATCAATCATGCTCAGCTTGGACGAACACTTCTGGAACGGCCCTCGAAGTAATGCCTTGGTGAAAATGTCTGCAGTTTGATCCTTTAAGCTAACATGGGATGTAACAATAAATCCCTTCTTAATCATGTCACGTATGAAGTTACAATCAACCTCAATGTGCTTGGTCCGTTCATGAAATAGTGGATTATTTGCAATGAATAGAGTTGCCTGATTGTCACATTCCAGAGCCATAGGAAGTGTGACTTTTATATATAGATCTGCAAGCACAGCCTTTACCCACATCATTTCTATACTGACCTGGGCCATAGCCCTATATTCAGACTCAGCACTAGACCTTGCTACAACCGTTTGCTTCTTGCTTCTCCATGAGACTAGAGAATCTCCAACATACACAGCAAACCCACTAGTGGACTTCCTCCAGTAAGTTACCATATAGGAATGCATTCTTCACATCTAACTGGTATAGCGGCCAATCACGAGTAATTGCAACAGAAAGGAGGATCCGTAGGGTGGAATGACGAGCAACCAGCGAGAATGAATCAAGATAATCCACCCCATATGTCTGTGTGAAGCCACGAGCAACAAGGCGAGCCTTGTATCGGTCAATGCTGCCATCTGCATTCTGCTTAATTGTAAAGACCCACTTGTAGCTAACTGTAGATGCATCAGCAAGTGCAGGAACAAGGCTCCAGGTGCCTCTAGATTGAAGAGCTGCCATTTCTTCTTCCATGGCCAAGCGTCGACAATCCTTCAGTGCATCTTGATAATTCCGTGGAATATCCACTGCTGACATTGCAATGACAAAGTTCCTGAATTCTCCAGTGAGATGGTCAAACGACACAGAAGATGCTATAGGATATGACGCGCAGCTCCGCTTCTGCTTTCGTAGAGCAATAGGTACATCTAAATCATCGATCTCCTCAGCTGGCCTCTGTAACACATCCTGCTCAGGAAAATCATCAGATCCATCAATAATAATATTTTCAGAACATACCTTAGGCGAGCTAGATGATGAGCGGTGACCATGAGCAGAAGCAGGCCTACGGGTATAGTGGAATGGCAATGGTGAAACATGCATAGTGACAGGAGGTGTAGGAGATGATAACGATTCTGGTGGTGGCGGTGGTGTTGGTGACAAGTACATAGCATCAGTAATGTCAGAGGGAACCAGTTGATCTCCTGTAGACGAGAAGTACGTAACGGATTCGAAACAGGTGACATCAGCACTGACTAAATACCTCCTGCACAATGGATAATAACACTTGTACCCCTTCTGTGTTCTGGAGTACCCAACGAAGACACACTTGATAGCACTAGGAGAAAGCTTGTCAGTCCCGGGAGACAACTGGTGAACAAAAGCTATCAAACCAAACACACGAGGAGTAAGGGAGAACAATTCTATGTCAGTAAAAATAAGAGAGAATGGAATCTTCTCACCTAAGATAGATGACGGAATTCGATTAATAAAATAGCATGCCGTAAGAACAGCATCACCCCAGGAAGAATGAGGGGCATGACTCTGTATAAGAAGCGACCTAGTGACATTGAGTAAATGACGATGTTTTCTTTCAGCAACCCCGCCATTCTGTTGGGAAGTATAGGCACAGGATGTTTGGTGGATAATCCCTTGAGATGAGAAATAACTGGTTAGGGTATGAGTACAAAATTCTCGGGTATTATCACTTCTCACAATCTTAAAAAATGCAGAAAAACATTACGAACTTCATTAATGAAATTGATATTAATATTCCCCGTTCCAGATTTATTCTTTAACAGAAATACCCACGACACAAGCGAGAAATCATCCACAATAACTATATAAAACATGTGTCCCTGATGATCAGGAACACGACTAGGACCCCAGATATCGACATGAAATAACTCAAACTTGGAGGTACTACTCCAACACTGACGACTGGGAAAAGTAGACCGATAATGTTTTCCCAACTGACAAGCCTCACATTGAATGGACGTGTGAGGTGAAACCTGAGGTAACACATGACGCAGCTTCTGAAGCGGTAGATGTCCAAAGCGCAGGTGCCATAATAATGGGGAGATGGGTCCAGCAGGTAGAGTTGATGTTCCAGCATAAGGAGTCCGACTAAGGCGATAGAGGCCTCCTTGCTCATAGCCACGCCCAATCACGTTGCCGGTAAGGATGTCCTAAAAAATAAGAGAGGATGGATAAAAAATTGCTCGACAGTGTAAATCCTTTGTAAGTTGGCTAATGGACAACAAATTCATCGAAAAATCAGGTGTGTGTAACACGTTCTTGAGATGCATTGATGGTGTCAGTCTAATCACCCCTTACTAGTAATCGGGGAATGTGTTCCATTAGCAATAATTATTGTACGACCTGGAGAAACCTGTCTGTATCCTGTAAGTAGACCTTGATCACCACACAGATGATGTGTGGCACCAGAGTCCATAATCCACTCTAAAGTATCTGATCCACTACTTCTAGTGAATGCATAGGTGCTACCTGATGTACTAGTGGAGGCATATGCAGAAGCAGCAACGTCGGCGTGACTTACAGAAGTAGGTGCTAATGCAACAGGACCAGATGGAGGAATGATGATCCTCAGACGAGCTACAAGATCATCAAAGCGTTGATCCATAGATGATGCGGGTGGGGGCTCGATCTGTTCAGCGACTCGTGCAGAAGCCGGAAGTCCATGCTTGGAATAGCATGTGTCTTCGGTATGTCCAGAACGATGGCAAAAAATACATGATGGCCGAACACGGCCTCCTCTGTCGCGACAAGACGTGTACAACGAGTGTAGAGGCCGTCTATTTTGCTTGATTGTAAAGATGTCATGCTAAAGCTGCAGAATCTTCGTCTCATTCTTTGCCTGTGAGTAGGTGGCAGCCAGGATGTCCCACATTGCTTTGGAAGAGGGTTGATGGAGAATATCATTAGCAATCTCAATTGCTAATGTTCCGGAAAGCCAAACTCTGGCATATGCATCATCTGCCTCCCAAGAGGCATTAACCCCTGTCTTCTCAGCAGGCTCTTCCTCAGTAAGTATGTGTTTCTTGTCAGTTGACTTCATAATGCTCATGAACTGCATAGCCCACAGTTCATAGTTTGAACCATCCATCTTCACAATAAGCGATGGACATCTGAAGACGCCTGTAGAGGAAATATCTGCCTTGCTTTCTGACATGATGATATTGGAAGACTAGGGGAGTATACTAAATATGTGACTGTCTACACTGACATTAACAGGTTCAGTTGCATGTGTAGACGCAAGCAACCAAACCCATCAATTTGGAGACACATGCATGCTCGGAACGGGGATGGAGTCGCACGCGTGCCGGTCTAGGGCTGCACGCGCACAGAAGTCACATGCACATGAGTGCACGTAGATGCCGCGCACTGGCGCGTGTCACACGCACGAGCGCGTAGATGTGCGTGCAAGGATGCGGACAGATGCGCGTGCAAGGGCACGCTCTGGCGTAGATGCGCATGCAAGAGCACCACGCGCAGGTGCGCAGGGGCACTACGCACAAATGCATAGGGGCACCGTGCGCAGGGCACCACGCGCAGATGCGCAGAGGATCGATGTCGGGAGGCGACGCGCGAGGCGATGCCGGTGACACAAGGCGGGCGTACGGAGGTTTGAAGGTGGGGAACTAGGGTTAGGGTTTTGGATTGAGAACTCCGGTTTAGGACCATCGCTCTGATACCATGTTGAAAAAATGAAAAGAACTTGTTTATTCCATCCGCCCTAAGATCTCTTATATAGGAGAGCAGCCTATGGGTAAAGTACACAAGGAGTCCAACAAAAAATAAAAATATAAGAAAAGTACAGAAGTGAATAACATATCTCTACATTGTTTGATGAATATAGAGCACGGTACAGAATTCCAAAGCATTATTAATTCATACAAATTTCACTGAGGAAGAGAACATTCTGCACGTCATTGATAAAAGTTTTGATCGCATCCACTACTTCAGATTTATTTTTCAATAAAAAGACCAAGAACAAGCGAGAAAAATCATCAACAGCAACAAGATAAAACATGTATCCCCCATGATCAAGACACGATTGAGCCCCAAATATCAACATGAAATAACTCAAAAATGGAGCTACTCCTCCGACTCTGACGACTAAGGAAAGCAGACTGATGATGCTTTCCAAATGGATACGCCTTACACCGGAAGGATGAACCCGATGAAATCTGCGGCAATCTATGGCACATCTTCTGGAGAGGGAGGTGGCCGAAACATAGGTGCCAAGTGAAGGAAGAGAATGATCCTGTTGAATCAGAGGAGAGACCTGCATAGGTAGTTCAGACCATGCGATAAAGGCCACCTTGCTCAAGGCCACATTCAATCACCCTGCCAGTAAGAATGTCCTGAAAAATAAGAGACAATGGATCAAAAATAACTCGACAATGCAAATCCTTCGTAATCTGACTAGTGAATAACAAATTCATAGAAAAATCAAGAGCGTCCAGTACATTCTGCAGACACATCGAAGGCGTAAAACTGAACTCCCCCTATCATGTTATCGAGGAATGAGTTCCATAGGCTATTACGACAGTTACCCTGGAGGAACCTATTTATAAGTTGTAAGATGATCTATGTCCCCGCATAAGTGATGGGTTGTCTTGGAGTCCATATTTCACTCTGTAATCTCATATCCATAACAAGATGTAAAAGCATAAGTACTACCTGAGGTGCTAGTCGTAGCAGAAGTATTGGCAGAGGCAGAAGCTGTTACATCTGAGTGGCCTCCTGGAGATGGTAAAGGAGGGGGCATGATATCTCGCAGTCTGGCAACAAAATCATTAAACCTCTGATCTGAAGATCTGAAGAGGGAACAACTAGAGACACAAACTGCTTTGCAACGTGGGTTGATGCTAGAAAACCAGCTTGGAGTAGCATGTATCCTCTGTATGACCTGGATGATGACAGTACGTGCAAGGCTGACAAATGCATCCTCCTCTACCACGAGGTTCACATCCACGGAAAGAAAAGAGCTCCCTCTGCCTCGGGAGGCTACCATTGTCGAAGAAGTCTGGCTAGCAGCAGTAGACGGAACAGTGATCCTGCTAAGTGTGCAGAAAGCTTCCTCCATGGGAGGAATGAGAATTTGGGAGCGAGCAACATCATATTCAGGATAGAGGGATGCTAAGAATGCACCAACCATTATAGAATTTCGATGTCTTCTGCTGCTCTGGAGTAGCCGTGAGAGGCATGAAGCTCTGGAGCTTTTCAAACATCTCATGAAAGGATGTATACAACAAATGAAGAGGTTGCACGTTCTACTTGATAGTAAATATATCATGCTGGAGTTGGAGGATCTTGGTCTCATTCCTCGCCTGAGAATAAGTTGCTACGAGGATATCCCACATAACCTTAGCAGTGGGCTAATGTAACACATTGGTGATCTCTATCGTCAATGTACCTGAAAGCCAAACTTCAGAGTACGTGTCATCCGCCTCCCACGAGGCGCTTACCCCATCGGCTCCTCCTCAGCAAGAATATGCTTCTTATCATTAGACTTCATAAGGCTCATGAACTGCATAGCTCAAAGCCCATAGTTCGTCCCATCCATCTTGACAATAGGCATTGGACCTCTGAAAGTGCATGTGGTGGGTACATCGACTATGTTTTATGACATTACCGAATGAAGATTACTAGGGCTTTGTATACCAAAGAATAAATGTCTATGCTTACATGTGTGGATTTGAATGCATGTATAGGCTTATGCACCCAAATCCATCAACCTAAAGGGACCTCAATACAAGCAAAAAGGACCATAGGCCGAAGACAGAAGAGGGGGACGACGACCAAGGGAAGAGACACCGACGATCGGTGTCAGCGGCCCGAGAGGCTAGTGTCGATGACGGCGCAGCAGGTAGGCAAGAGCGGCGGTCGGGGCAATGGCGGTGGCGTTAACGGTGAGGCGGGAGGAAGGGGGTGGCGGGTGTGGATTGGGGGTTCATGGTTAGGGTACGGAGCTTCGGTCTAAGACCGTTGTTGTGATACCATGTTGGGAAAATAGAAGAGTTATTTATTCCTGGGAACCCTAAGCTCTCTTATATAGAGAGACCTATGGGTAAATTATATAAGATGAACATAAAGAAATAAAATAACGAAAGGGTACATAGGAACATAGAAATATCTCTATAGGACGTTCAAAGGTAAACAAAACATTTTTTCTGGAAGTCATTGTTAGGGTATGGGTTCACACATGGTTATTATTTCCAATGTAGTTCCAAGATTTGATTTGCTCGTGGGAAACAAAGGAGTTGAACAAATCGTCTTGATTTCAAACATGAAGTTTCCTATGTGAAAGGTAACAATTCTAAGACTTGTATGAACCTCTGTTTTTATTATATTTATTCCTCCAACAACAGTGTAACCACTGCATGTCTTCCACTATGAGCGCCCTCTAAGACTCCACAAATGAGCACCCCCGGACTCCCTCCCGTTTAAGCACCCACCGCCATTATTGTTGCATGCACCTAACATTAGGCATGGCAGTGACCAACCCCTTGATATGGTAGACACTGGACTGGGTCCCTGCAATCTCCCATCCAAGGTCAAAATCCCCCACACTGGAAGTGCACACTCACATCAGTCCGCTATGCCCTTCTTCAGCCCCACTCTCATTCCACTTGCACCCATCAAGTCCGATAATTATTAGAAAAATAGTTATCTGTCATTTTTTTAGCTTTTTGTGGATTTTGGTGTAAGTGAATATTTATATGCTTCCTTCTAATGGCATTCACTTACGTAGCAACACCTGACTTTCCATATGCATCATAATTCTGCCTCTGTGCTGGATCGCTTAAAACTTGGTAAGCCTCCCCCAAACTCTGAAAAGAAAAATATTTATTATGATGAAATAAGTCCAAAAGAATCCATAAAGTATCTTCAAAATGTTGCAGCATCTTTTCAAATTAAAGAGAGAGAGAGAGCATAATCCTGTTTCCACTCCTACAAGCCTCAAATAAACATTGTGACTAAAAGTGTGGAATCTAAACAAAAACTTTCCACCATATGTATTAAAATGGATAAAAGCATGCATTTAAAAAAAATCTATTCATAAACAAATAAGAAACATGCACAAAGACATTGGCAAACAAAAAGTGAACCATTTTAAAATTTAAATTGAAAATTATCCAAGTGTGTTATTACCTTTTATAGTAGCTCTGTGACTACATATAATGTACATAAGACATAATAAGATATTATTATCCACCACTATGAACATGCATACAGAAAAGGAGGATTCTCGGCAAAAAAAAATCTTGCTGTAGCAGAAACAAGTACCATCATGAGTCTTTAGTATTGTTTTCGATCTGCCAAGCTTACCCCATCAAACAAAAGGTAAGGGTCGGTATTCAACAACCGGCATTTTGAGCCAAAAGCATAGGATGCTAAGAAATGCACTTATGGTCCATAGATCTGTTTGAAGGTGTAAGACATCATAAATTAACAGAAAAACATTGCAAGAAAATAGGAGGCAAAGCTAACATTCAGTGAAAATATGAGAGCATTATCGCAGACTCCATCCCAAATACTAAAAACAGGGAAGTCACAGAAATTGCACTGGCATGTGATAATCCCATCATCTGATATCAATGTCAAGTATGCAAGGAGTATAAGATCCAGATCTCATCATCCACAAGGCCCTTAACATGCACAGATGCACTACCAGCTTCCACATCAAAAAGCCAGATGGGTAACCATGATGATGACTAACAAGGGGTTCTCCAGAAAATGGCTACTAAAGTAGGTTCTCCAGCTGTTGCATTCATCTGAATCTTGAATTGTTTGCTTGACAACTGTGGAGCTCCACCATGCTAGTCGCAGCAGTGCATCTTCTCAACTCGCGATTCAGATAAGTTGCCCAGCAAATTAAACAATTTCCAGTAGATAATATGAGAACGACTCGCGAGCAAGGTTTTCATAATTTCGGTCACTACTTAATAAAAGAAGCATGATTTCACAGCTGTTCACAACTAAACAACATTGGTAAGAACACATCTACTGATCTACAAATAATTTTCCTCTTCAATTGACATCATCTTAAATGACGAACATGCAGCTGCTATAGAATGCGTTCCTATCTATTACTATCTCACCTGCATCAAGTACATGAGAGGAACCTGGAGGAGATCAATTACGTCAAGTCCTACCCTCCCGTCAAAGAAAGCTAATGATATCACTACCTAACAACTAGTGTTATGACCTTTATAGATAGAACTGTAAGAGGACAGCAGATTGCAAAGCAACCATGTGCTAAAGGCGGCCTATCATTCCACATTTAAAAGCACGTATATATGGGTTTAGAGGCCAAGAATCTAACCACCTACAAAGGGACTTCGAGAACTACAAGCAAAAGATTACTACACACTATACATAAAAATATAAATCCAACTTAAAATCACACCATGCATAAAAGAAACAAGAATTATCAAGTAAAGGTTGAATTCACAACCAAAAGTGTGGCTCCCCCAAACCACCGCAAGTTCTTTCCATCAAATGGAGAACTCGTCGCAACCCAACTAATCGAAGAGACAGAATAGGCAGAGTCCCAATGCTAATAGCCCATTCACATCAAAGATTCCCTCGGGCTCACAAAAGAAGACATCCACTTTATGATCCCTGTTGGAGTATATGTGTTGTGTACCACTTGAGTTGTAGATGGGTAAATGAATCACTCCAGGATCCATTTACCACATCAATATGTTTAGTCCCACATCTACCATCTGTGGGATGTGGAGACTCGGCGGGGGCTATATATAGACCCACAAACTCATTGTATTCAGATGAGAAAAGCAATAGACTATCAGCCCTTTGAGGCGTTCTCCCGTGGTTTCATCCTGCTCCTTAGGGAGTAGGGTTCCACGTTAAATCCCTTGTTCTTCAATGTTTTATCTTTATTTCTCCGATACGCTTCCGCATTCCTATTTTCTAAAAGATTTTTTTCAGATGCCCTAAAGTGGCTCTGATCTGGGAAGACACAAGATTGGCATGGTTATGCACCTCCGATGTGGCTTCCTTTTGTGGTTCGATAGTGGCAAACAAAGACAGAGATACGCGAGGGATCGTTAGGCTAGTGGCACTTCTGTGGGCAATATGGCTGAGCAGAAACGCAGCTCTTTTCTCAGGCCAACGCTTCTACAAGGAAAACGTGGAGGTGCATTGTACGCAATTGGTAGATGATTGGGCTTTGTAGTTGCTTTGTTTGCTTGTTTTGTTTTCTCGTTTCCTTTGTAAACCCTCTGTTTACGTTTCCTTTAATTAATAATTGGGGCGAACACCACTGAATGTCTCCCCATGTTTTTGGCTTAAAAAAATTTGATAACACTAAAATGCTTCAGGTCAGATGGTCAACAGGTAAAAAATCACATATTGTTGACATTGAATACTTCACGTTACACTGTCCATAGTTTGCTCTGAATACCCGTATTATATTTTTTGTTATCATATAAAGTAGCAGTAAATTCTGTAAGTCCATTGCCACAAACAATGAGTCAAGCCCGTAATATGCTTCTGATGAGCATTCTTTAGAAGGTGCTTAAACAAAAAAATCCCAAGGCCTCTCCCTACGTTGTGCCACTACCAATTAAGTGTCCCTCACAATTAAAAATGCAACCAGATATTGGTGCATGCATCTGATCCATGACCATTTCCGATATACTAAGAATTTGACATTCATATCCATTTTAAGTGGATACAAATAATTATGCTTATATCGATTATAGTCAGTATCATTCTATGGATTTTTGCACTTTTACTCTTCAAAATTTACCAATAACACAAGTATGCTTACCTATTTCATATTTACACAACAATTCCTCATTTATGGAGTGCCCCTACTACCAGATGACGGCAGCTTATCTAGCTGACATGACAATCATTTCCACAATATAGGTGAAATTAAGACACATTTTCATACTCTGAAACATTGAGTGATATGGGTGACATAAGGGCATACTGCTACAGTTGGCAGCTTTGAGACTTAGAGACATCGAGAGTTGCTATAACTTGATAAGGAATGTGTTTTTTGCTTCGCACTTGCATACTTCTTGTTATTCTTGCTTTTGTCTGCTTCTTTGCTGCTTTATTGCTTTCCTCTTCACTATCTTCCACCATTCTTGACTTGCAACTTGATTTGATTATGAATTTGATTTGATCTCTTTTCCCACTTTCAAAAAATTGATCGATTTGTTATGTGTTATCCATTAGTTGCCAATTAACCATTATATTTTGTTGGAGTATTTGGTTATGCGTCACTTATATGGGAGATGGGTAAATGGATCACTCCAGGATCCATTTGCCACATCCTGTTGTTTAGTCTCATATCTACCAGTTGTGGGATGTGGTGACTCAGTGACGGCTATATAAGAAGCCCCTCACCCTCTGTATCAGATGAGAAAGTGCAATGCATACATAAGCCCTTTGAGACGTTCTCCCGTGATTTCATCCCACTCCTTAGGGAGTAGGGTTCCACGTTAAAATCCAGTTATTCATAATTCTTTATCTTTATTTCTGATACGCGTTCGCATTCCTATTCTCTAACATATTTAATTCACATAGACAAATGTTTATATTATATAGGTTAGAATAACAAAGCTTTCACAAATTCTACATTTTTTTATGAAAGTAGTTAACTTGTAATTTACAAACTTGCAAGGTGCCATAAATTGCAACTCCTCTTTGTACCCTTTTCCTTCCAAAAAAATCATGGGTGGGGTTGAAAGAAGGTGTCGGGTTGAAAAAGGACCACATTTATGAGAGATGAGGGAGGCGAAGGTGGTGGGTGGAAGTTTTTAGGTCGATGGTGCCACATGTGCTACTTCGAGTTTGCCCATCCATTGGTTATCAGTTATTTCAATTTTAGAGTGGATGGCCACCGCCAAACAAGAGTGTTCATTTCGTTAGCTATGAAAACCACATGAGGTTCATTGGTCATGTGTTTCTTCTTGTTGGCTTGAGCTGCGGAAGCAAGGGCATATCAGGATGCAACGAGAGGAAAGTCTTCTCAGGAGGTTGTAAAGGTTGCGGTGGCAACTTTGGGTCACGAGGACATCGAGCAAGGCAACACCCATGTTGGTTTAGTGTGGAAGCAGCTTCTTCGCAGAATTACTTCGCTTGTCCCTAGCATGGTCCTGGGACATTGGAGAGATTCCTCCACTCCTTCCTATCGGGTTTCATGAGTGATTCAGTGATGTCATTGACAATTCGCATTTAAGGTCAGTCTTTAGAGGAAGAAGATCATAATTTTCGACTTGATGGTTCAAAGTTCAACCTCCTTTGGCGTCACCTTACGCTTTTCTAATGGTGCGAGGCCACAAGTTGTTCACCAGCTCGTTCAAATGACAAGCATGCCTTTCTCCTCATGATGTGTGGCTTCCTCCCACATTGTCATCTAGAGCTTAAGAAAGGTGATGGAAATTGTTTTGCACGACAAGTCTCCAAGTATGGACATTGATGATGTCGTGGTGGTTGTCGAACCACCAGATGCACATATTTCTAAGAAATCTTCTGATGTCGTTTAGGATGCTTTTCTGGTGCTTATTTCTAAGGTCGCATCAATGACGGTTTAACCAAAGCAGGGTGTGATAAAGACGACACCGGACGACATCTCGCCTACCTCGATCGTTACGGCATAGTTGCATTCATCTCCAAATGTTGCTGACTTGATGTAGGTATGGCAAGAATAAATATCACATCGACTCTAGCAATTTTGAAGACGATGTTATGTTGAGTGTTATTATGTAAACCTTAACCCAAGAGATAATCTCATCAACTCGAGATAGAGTCGCCTCCTATTCAGAGTAAGCCATATCGCTATATATCAGCGATATATCGATATCGACAGGTGACCGATATATCGTTGATATGGTCGATATTTGTCCTTCCAAAGTCAGTTCCTTCGTAAAATCAGGCCCATTTGGGCGAATATGGCATCGATATATCAACGATATATTGTATCGACAAGTAGCTGATACCGATACCGATATTATCTACCTTGCTCCTGTTGTAACCCCAACCCTTAGTCTCCACCTTTATATGGAGTTCTAAGGTTCTCCTTCTCAATGTGAAAAAATCATTATGATATTCAACTTGGTATCAAAGTTGTTCTCTGCATTTATCTCCCCTCCACATCTACCCCCTCTCCTCTACATGCCTCTTTTCCCACCCACCACCAGTCTCTCCATCCCTCCTCAACCCACACCAGCCACCAGCCTCTCCTCGTCAACACCCAATCCATCGCTAGCCTCTCTAACCCCCTCAACACCGTCGTCTAGCCCACCTGCTCATCAACCACCACTACCCCCATTGTCTGACCCCAACCACCACAGCCCAACCCACCCCTCTGTGTCCTCCAGCACTAGTCATAGCCTGACCACCCCCCTCTTTCAGCCTCCAACTCCTCCTACATCGCAGAACCCTCGGCCCCCTCCCAAGCTGCCACCTCCTCCAATCCCCTCCTTACACCACCTCTCCATGTCCCACAGGTTAATGTGGGCGCTCTCCGTTTCCAAATCAACACAGGTTCCAACCAACTACTCTTCGACATGACCTCAAATTTCAACAAAATTCCACCGAATTTCTCCGGAATTTTCATTTCTCAATGAAATTGAAATGATAACTTATTTCTTTTTCTAGGATTTCAACTAAATATCACTCAAATGCCAACGAAATTTCATCGAAATTGCATGACATTTCGGCGAAACAACAAAATAGGCGAATCTATCCTTCGCTTTCATCGAAATTTGCATATATTAATGAATTTTCACATGTTTATTCATTGATGTGTTGAGTTGTTAGATAGCTTTACAATGTTTGAAGAATTTTGTAATACAACTAAAACCGAACCCGATCTGATTTGTGTCCGATTCACCTAATAAAGTTGTTGGTAAATGCTAAACAACCTAAAATGATCAATTGATCGTGAATCAAAAATCGTTCAGGTAAAATCAACCAAAAATCTATCGCATCCTGATGCGTGCCTGAAAAAGCCGTGACATAAATTCGGAAACCGCACAGCGAACCGAGACCGTCATTATGTTTGATTCGACGAAACAAGACCAACGGAATTGACTGTTTGTCAATCGGAAGTCATTTGACATTTTTAAATCACAAAATTTAAATCCAAACCGAAACCTGATCTCGAAAATTTCGAGCATCCAAACCCGATCAAAAATATATGAATATTATACTCAAATTGATCGTCGTTCAGAGACGATCAAATCGAGATATTGCGCGTTGAAATCTAACGCTCAATGCGCGTATACGGTCAACTTTAAAGTGTATCAAATAAAAAGAGTTTAAAATATATATTATTTTCTGCTACAGCAAACTGTAGCAGACTCGTTCTGTGGAATTCTTTTAAAAAAAAGTTCTGTTGTCAGAGCAGCCCCCTTCCCAATTTCTTCCATTTGGTCTTATTTCTCCAAACACTTGGCTCCAAACTTTGCCACGACATGTCAACAAACAATACCCTTTTACCTTGTTTATATACACTACAAACTTACCATAAATTCCCAATTCCAACAATCTCCCCTCCCTTATTTTATCCCCAATTTCCCAGCCGTGGGAGAAGCCCCCAACCATTCAAGGAGCTGGAGTTTTTTTTTTGACGCTCAAAAAAGGGGGAGACACTCAGAGGTGTTCGCCCCAGTTTATTAAGATAAAGGAGAGAAGAACTTACAGTGAGGAAAAGGAAAGCAAAATAAAAAGGTAGATGATATCAAGAGAGATATCATCCGACCCCCGAACACCGCTACAAAGCTGACCAATCAATACAAAAGCGATTTGCTGTGATACAAATATTTTCCTTATAAAACCTCTGCCCAGCAAAAAGTGTTTCGTTTCTTCCCAGCCAGATACTCCAAAGGCGCGCAATGGGAACAAGTCTTTCCTCCCTCGACTGATTTGCAGCGTTAGATAAGCTCTCCCAAAAAGCCTCAAGAGTAGAGAGATTCAACCACTCCACGTCATCCCAAATGGCACGCACCTGGACGCACAGAAGGAAGAGGTGCGCGGGTGTCTCAACTTCCGTACCACACAGTCCGCATAATTGAGAAATATAAGGGAATATCGAAGCACAGCGATCGCGAGTAAGTAATCTTTCACGCCGCAGAATCCACAAAAAAATACCAACCCGTTCAGGGAGCCTCATGCCCCAGATGAGCTTGCAGTGACTGAGCATGGACGCATCCGAGCCCGCGGCGTCGGGAAGAATAGAGAAGTACGCCTTCCGCGTACTGAAGGTCCCCTCCCTCCAGGCGAAGTGATCACGGCCCCCAGAGGGCGTAGGGGCGTTGACAAGGAGAGCCATCAGATTTGAGAAGTCATGCAGCCGCTGATCGGAAAGATTATCCACCAATAAAGGGCACCAGCACCCATCGGACCAGCACGAAGCCACAGAAGCAAATTTATCTCCTGCCAACGCAAATAATCTAGGAAAAAGGTTCATGAGGATACCATTTCCAGACCAATCCATCGACCATAAGCAGAAAGAATTCCCATCACCAAGGGACGGCTTGAACAAGGACCGGTTATTGTTAAACGCAGAGACGACATCACGCCAAAAGGAAGGAGTAATTCCCTGAGCGCGCCCGCCAAAAGCGGACGCAAAAGCATTCCCCGCCGCCACGCGGAGGCACCGCACCAAGAAGCCATCATCCTGACCCAAAAGCCTAACCGCCCATTTGAGAAGCATAGCGCCGCGCACCACCGCCAACCGTCGAACGCTCAGGCCCCCCTCGCGCTTTGGACGCGAAACATCATCCCAACCCACCAAATGGATCCCCCTTCTGCCATCGCCATTCTTACCCCAAAGAAAGGCCCTCATGCATTTTTCTATACGCTCCTGGATCCCCTTAGGAAGGCCGCGAGCGGATAAGAAATAGATGGGTATTGCAGAGATTACCGATTTAAGAAGAACCAAACGCCCCCCTCTTGAAAGCAGCGACGCGCGCCATCCCGCCAACCGGGATTCCACCTTCTCCACCACCCGCTGATAATCACGAAAGCGAACACGGCCCACCGAGAGTGGCAAGCCAAGATACTCCAGCGGGAGACCACCAAGGGAAAAGGCCAATGCAGAGGAACACTCCGCAGCCTCCGACGGCGACAAAGCAAAAGGCACCACCTTCGACTTGGCCCCATTGATGCGGAGCCCCGACATCTCGCAAAAAAGCTGGAGCGTAGTGGCCATTCCCAAAGCCTGAGGTCCCCCCTCGATAAAACATAAAGTGTCATCGGCAAATTGAAGGAGGGGAATATGAAACTCGCCAAGAGAGCATCCGCGCGTAAGCCCCGCGTCGGCCACGCCATGGATCATACGCGGCAGCACATCAACCGCCAGAACAAATAGAAGGGGGGCTAGGGGGCAACCCTGGCGAACCCCACTGCGAGGCTGGAATAGCCCCCTAGCCGGCCGGCCGTTAAGAGATAAGGAGAAGGAGACAGTAGTAACACACCGTCGAACCCATGAGATCCAAGTTGGGGGGAAGCCCCGACGCTTCAAAACCGACCATAAGAATCGCCAGTCCAAGGAGTCATAAGCCTTAGCAAAGTCAATTTTTCAAAGTATCCCTTTCGTATCATTTCTGTGTCATCTATCAATAATCGCGAAGGCCAGCGCATAGCAATCCGAGATTTGCCTCCCCTGAATAAAAGCGGCTTGGTATTGAGAAATGAGAGAGCCAAGGAGGGGCGCAAGCCTCCTAGCCAAAGCCTTAACAATAATTAAGTAAATGCCATTGGAGATCGCAATTGGGCGGAAGTCTTCAATATGGCTAGCCCCATGGGTCTTCGGGATGAGGACCATATTGGCCCGGTTAATCTTGTTGAATACCCTGTTCCCCGCACAGAAGTCGTGAGCCACATCCAATACGTCAATGGCGATAACATCCCAAAAGTCCCTATAGAAGGAGATGGGGAACCCATCGGGACCGGGAGAGGCGTCAACGTTAAGGTCCCAGACCGCCCCCTTAAGCTCCTCCATCGTGAATTCACGAGTTAACAAGGCCGCATCAGAGGCGGCAAGGACGGGGGCCCCTCGTCCCGTCCAACGCCACGAACAAGGAGGCTGGCGATCAAAAAAATTCTTAAAGTGGTTAACCAAAGCCGAGCCCATCTCCTGGTCCCCCTGAAATAGAGCGCCTCCAATCACCATGGAGGAGATAGTATTAGCACGCTTACGTGCACTAGCGACCCGATGAAAAAATGCAGTATTTGCATCCCCGTCCTTGATCCATCGAAGTCGCGACCGCTGCCTCCAATCGATGGCTCTTTTCCTGTCCTCCTCCGAGACGAGATGCATAGCTGAAGTACGTTCAGATAATTCCTCCGACGATAGCTCCCTCTCGCTCTCCAACCGATCCAGGCGAAGAATAATCGCTTCAGCCTCCGTACGAGAAAACAGTCTTGTCCGACGAGTGTTAAATTTAAAGGAAGCGAGAACATCTCGGAGGGATGAAAGCTTATGATCAAAACGACAAGCCGCACTGCCAGCAAAGGAATTCTAGGACCAATGATTGCGTACCAGTTCTTTAAAATGAGGCTCCAGCAACCAACTCCTTTCATAGCGAAAAATACCACGCGGACGTGAAGAATCACCAGCATCCCAAATAATGGGACTATGATCAGAGAAGGACCGCGGCCGAGAAGTAACCGAGCATAGAGGGAAAGCTTCCATCATTCGAGTATTAGCCAAAAACCTATCGAGCCGAGATCGAGAGGAGTTATTACGCCAAGTGAAAACAATATCGCTAGCCACCAGACTTTCAAGAGCCAAATCCTGTATGAAGTCAAAAAAGTCGCTAGAGCCCGGATCCCTACCCCCCCGACCACGTGGGCGGTCGCTGGAAAGCAAAGTAACATTAAAATCACCCCCCATAATCCAAGGAGTATCCCCCAAAGCCGCGGCATCACAATGCAGATCCTCCCATAAAACACGACGAGCAAGATGGCATAGAGGCGCATATACGCAAGTAAAAGCCATAGATACTACATTAGAGTCCGCACGCACAAGAACCACAGTGATAGAGTGGTGGTCAATACGAGAATAGGATAAAGAAAATCTCGAAGATCGCCAAGCCAAAATAGTTCCACCAGAAGCGCCAACCGCGTCCAACGAGCAAAAGGCGTCCACAGCCCCCGCCCTAAAAGATCTCCACATAGCATCATCGACCCCAGAGGTTTTGTTTCCTGGAGGAAGACGATGTCGCAATCCCAATCAACCAAACGAGAGCCCAAAGCCCTGCGACGCGCAGGGTCACCCAGCCCCCGAACATTGTAGCTTCATTAAACAATACAAAAAAGGCCCTCAAAAAATGATCACAGGCCAAAGCACAGTTAGCCCTGAGCAGGGCGCTGACCAGCGCGGCGAAGACCTGCCGCCTCCGCCACAACCTCGCGAGAAAGGTGACCAGGCGAATGAATAGATCCCTCGATGGATGGCTGAAGGCGTCTAGAGTAGACATTTCCAAATCTGGCCGGGGAGGCAAATACAACATTCCAAGCAGCAGCAGAGCGGTTCGGAGAGTCCACCGAAGCGTCCGGCGATGGGCCCAAATGATCGCTGCCTGACCCAGAAAACCGATTAGAGAGAGACGGCTATCTGACAAGCTGGGAGAGCATACCAACATCGGTCGCGATCGAGTGATGCAAAGAGGCGACTTCCGAGCAACCCGATCCATGCGTCAGAAGTAATGGCGAAGATATTGCTGAAGAAGAGATGAAGTCTTCGAAGAAATCCGTGTGAGAGTAGGGCACTGCTGAGACCGGCTGAGGGCATAAGATATCGGATGGGCAAATAAGAGATCCGGAAAGAATAACCGGGTCAGGCGCTGCCCGCGACCGGGACCGACCAACATGAAGATCCGACCCGGAAAGAGGAATAGGAAACGCCACATTGAGACCCGATACCGTCACGTGGTCCTGGAGATCGGATATAGCAGAGAGTTCCCCAGACAGTGAATCGCCCTCGAAAAAGACCCCAGACACGTCAGAAGGCGCCCCATCGGCCGCACATGCAAATCGATAACCAAGCGACGTCCCCGAACAGTCGCCATGCACAGGCGACGCTTCGATAATATCCTTGCAAGATGACACGTGGCCCTTGGAAGTCGAACCGGTGGAACCTGCGCCTGAGAGAGAG
Source organism: Ottelia alismoides (assembly GCA_037367405.1). NCBI lineage: Eukaryota > Viridiplantae > Streptophyta > Magnoliopsida > Alismatales > Hydrocharitaceae > Ottelia > Ottelia alismoides. The sequence continues at coordinate 179,102 of JAZKJV010011790.1, read as the reverse complement.
CCGGCGACGATGGACGGAGAGGGCTGAGCCGCAGCATCCGGCGCCGGGAAGAAGAACTCGAGTTTGAACGACCAGCGACCTAAACAAAGCTTCTCGAAGAGAACCTTTCCAGCCATAGATTGGCTAAGGGTAGAAGAGCACTCAACCAGAATCCTCGTGCGAGACCAATCCGAGCCGGGGGCCAGGCCATCGTCAAGAATCGCCACCACCTGACCCCAACCGCCGATAATCTTAGATAAGCAATGGACTGATCGCGAGAGGAATGGAACACTGCGAACCTCCACCACGCATAAATCGGAGCGTAAGCTCGCGCCATCCGCAACACGAAGACGTCGCCATTTGACGACCGAAGTATCAGCAAGATTGAGGAGGGTCTCCCGTTGCTCCGGGGAAAGCCCTCGAGCACAGCAGCGAAAGTCGTCCAAGAAGAAGAAATCCCCAGAGAAGGCCTCGCCCAAAAGAAGCAAAGTAGCGGAGCGAATCACCTCACGGTCGACGCCCGGTCGCTGCACCACACCTATCGCCATCCCACTCTTATCACCCACCACTCTAGCTCCGAACCTCGACACCGCCAGCATCTGATCACCGGCGCGCGAATGGTCTCCACTCCGCTCCTTGCTAGTAAAAACGCCCTTGGAAGAGCCACGCTGGCCCCGTTCCTCCACCACGCCTCGCTGATCAAGCATCCCCGCCGTCGGAGGAGCCCCCGACCCGCCATCCACGTGAGAAGGAGAAGCTAGAATGGTCTTCCCCCTGTGGCCCTTGGAAGAGCCGCCGCCATCGCCAGCGCTAACCACCTGAGCAAAGGAACGAGAATCCAGCAAAGCCGAGGAGCCACGACCGCGAGAATCAAACGCCAAGTGCATGGGAAGCTTCCGACCACGAGAATCCATGCGCTCCGCCCTGCATGAAACCAAACGATGCCCAACCTTCCCGCAGCGGAAGCAGCGAGGGGGAGCCAAGCATGCAGAGGCAAGATGACCCCGACCCTCACAGCGAAAGCAACGCCTGCCCGACTTAGCACGCGACACCTTCCCCCAGCCTTCACCGTCAGCATCATGCCACCTCGACCCACATGACGAGTGGCACCGATATTGCCACCGCAGGTGTCCCGTGAATGATGAATACCGCGAGCCTTCGGAACCCAAACCCGCCTCGCAGACACTCCCGCTCGCTCCATCTCTTTGTTGTTCCAAACCCGCCTCGCAGACCGAGCTGGAGTTGCTCCTTCAATCCAGCAGTTAGAGCTGCTACTGTTGCTCCAGGCAGCAGCTCTTGCTGCCATCTACCTTGGGTTGTTGCTACAGCAATTCCTCAACTGTTTTTCTCCAATTCAGATTGTTGTCCATCAATCTTTTCTTCAGCTAGAGCAACCTTTGAAGTTTCTTTTGCATGAGAAATCATCTCGAAATTAGAAAAAATTCAAGGTACAATCCTACCCTATTTTTTTGTTGCCATGCATGTGTAATTACACTCCCATTTACTACCATCCATGAGATATAATTAAGGGAATAAGGTCTGTGGTTGTGATTTAAGAAGGTATGAAGCATGATCTAGTTTATTTCCTTTGGTATCCTATCTGTAAATATATATATATATATATACATGTACTATATCTATGTATACATCTATATATACTAATAGAATAAATGCAGGCTGGCTAAAGTGGAGAGGAGTCTCTGTTGTTCTTTGTGATAAGAAAATTCCTTTAAAAATTAAAGGAAAGTTTTACAAAGCAACCGTGAGACCTGCTATGCTTTATGGATCTGAATGTTGGCATGTGAATCATAGACATGTGTAGAGAATGAGTGTAGCAGAAATGAAAATGCTAAAGTGGATGTGTGGACACACACGTAAAGATCGGATTCCGAATGATGCAATCAGAAAGAAAGTTGGTGTAACTCCGATCGAGGATAAGATGCGAGAAAACCGCTTAAGATGGTTTGGACGTTTGCAAAGAAGATCAGCTGATGCACCAGTTAGGAGATGCGAGTGTTGGGATGTTGAACCGGCTAAGAGAGGGCGAGGACGGCCCAAGAAGTGTTGGAAAGAGACCATACGAAGGGATCTTAGTTTTGTGGATATAAGCTCGGGATTGACCCAAGATAGATTTGAATGGAGGCGAAGAATCCATGTAGTCGACCCTACTTAATTGTGGCAAAAGGCTTTGTTGTTGGTGGTGTTGTTGTATATATATACATGTACATATTAGTTTCTCTTTTAAAAAGAGGCAAATATTTCCACTGGAATCATTCCATCTCTTGCACATGTCATAAACTTGGGTTATATGTATATAGTGAATGGATCAACATCGAAAGAAGGTTGTATTTTATATATGTTTTAAAAATTATTATTGATTATATTATTATGGTTGAAAATTTACAAGATAATGTTACGTTCAATTAGTATAGAAACACCGTAAGGATGCTATTTAGAAACTTGTCTATGATCGGATAAGAATATTGTACACATATACATACATGAATGTTAAGATACTTGTAATGCATAGTGTACCTATTCTGATTATATATGGAGATGATAATTTTAGATTTAAGAATAAGCACTGATTATGTAAGAGATGGATTAAGTCCAGTTTATTGTAGTGAAAGGCTGTTGTTCGATTAAGTAGGCTACTATTTAAATTGTAAGAATATATATACTGCTGGAAATTTACATGTAATATGGCAATAAATAACAATGATGCTTCTGACATACGATGATTTTTGTTGAGATTATCGTATAAGAAGAGAGAGAAGAGAAAGAGATTGCTATATCATGTGACTTTTAGACATTAATTGTGGAGAACTTATCTTTTGACTCGACTAATCTTTGAAATATATTCCTGAATTCTATTTATTAAATTATAAGATGCATGGATCTTGGTTACTTGAGTAAGGTGAAAATTTTGAATTCTAATATTCAACCTTCCTGACATCTGTTGATATCAGATTATAATAGAGTAGTTGTATAAAATTCAGGGAGCAAAAATAATATAGGAAAACAAGGTTAAATTAAAGTCAAAGCAAAGTACTGATTATTTAAGAAATAATGGAGAGTGAACCTCTGTATCTTACTTTCATTTTAATTAATTTTACTAGCCACTGATGTTACATAGGTTACTACTACTGTAATAATAATACATGTTATAATTAGTGAATAATTGTTTTCGGTTGAATAATAGAATAGAAACCTATAAATACACATATATATACGCGTAGAGGCCATAATCTGTTCTCTACTATGATCTTAGTTAGTCCATTATGAATCAATGCTATTGTGTTAATAATGCCAGGTGTGTTATCGCTATTAGTTATCTATACCTCCTCGGTTAAGTCTTTAATCTATACAGCCACTCCTAGAAGAGAGTCTATTGTTAGACCCAAAGTTCTTGATGATAGAGTAAAACATGGGGATTTACTTGATAATCACAAGCGCCCATAAGACTCTATTATAGATACAAGCTTATAAGGGAAAGTTAATGGGAGGACCAAAGTGAAATATCTATTAGCAAAGAAGTCTAAGATCGTTATGAATAGTGATCAATCAATTAATCCTTGAGTATAACCTACTATATATACACACACACACACACATCACTAAAGATAAGTCGTGATAAAGATCAAGATCGGTGAAGTCAATCATAAAAGAAATTGAGAAAGGATTGAGTAGAGAAATAAGTGATATTAATGGTGAATCAGTGATATCAATCAAAGGGTACATGTAATGGTGACCCTTACATCGGACCATGCGAGGGCACGGTAACCCTCAACTGGGTGGAGGAAAGGAAGCCCAGTTAGGGCAAGCGGACGCCAAGTGCATGGGTCTTGGATCCCAGTCTATTCACTGTTTTTACGCGAGCTAGCAGTGTTTTTAGCCCCGTTGGGATCCCGACTTTTGACTAGTTCGCTGACCATTTGTTTTAGGATATCCATGCGGGGATCCTAGGTTTTCAGTTTTTCGTATGAGCTCGTTTGTCTGTTACCGATCAGGCTGGTTTTTGGAGTGATTTCCTGAAGAGTTTCTCTCATCCATCTCAGGGGCATAGTTTTGGAGTAGACCTTTCCCTTTATTGGACTGCACTTCCAATTAGAGGACGAGACGGAAGAGACCCTTATGAGACTACCTCATCGCTTGAGTTTTAGTTACTTTTCCGCCAACAGACTTGGCGATGCTACATCTGAATCATCCGGGGTTACATTTGAGAGAGTTTCAGTTGAACTCAGAGAGAAGCAGTATGGATCTTGTTTACGAGAGGAAATTAAGTGTAAATTGTGGTGGCTAGAGTTAATTATAATTAGGTTAAGTGGACGTGTTGGAAACTTAGAGAGGATGCATTACACAACACTGTATACCTACAGACGCACCCCAACCCTAAGGCAATATTCACGCCTTAGAGTCATAGTGTGAGATTATACATAGACTAAGACCACAAACTATCCACTAAACTTGAAAGATAAGATAGAATTATGATCCATATTAGAATTTCATCTTTTCTACCATTAAGAACGAAGAGTCAAATTAAGCATCACCTCACCAACCTCATATTAAAACCTACAACATGATCTATATGATAAGAGTATAACATTTATTTATGGACCATTAACTAATATATGAATATATATCTATGGAGAAGTGGAGAAATCATATATATATATATATATATATATATCCGTCATTAACCACGTTACAAGAATATGATATATAGAAAGTAAGGGACAAAACTTGGAGCATCCATTTTAAGTTGCTTGAAAACCTTTTTCTACGCATGTAGTGGTAGATTTTAAATTCATAAATGTCTATCGACTTGCTTTCTTTTTTTTTGAGGCCCAAAAAAAAAGCACAAAGTAAACAGGTAGTTTACAACGGTATCAAAAGAAACGACAAAAAGGAAGCTAAAACAACACCCAATCACTGACTAAACGCGCACAGTGCAAAACGATGTTTTCCTTGTAAAAGTGTTGTCCCGAGAAAAGAGCTGCATTTCTGCCCAGCCAAATCACTCACAAGCTTGCCACGGGCCACAGGAACGCCCTCCGCTCCCTATCTTTGTTGGCCACCAATGAACCACAGAAGGACGCCAAATCTGAAGTGCAAACCCAATCCACAGCCGCTTCCTCCCATACCCCAGTGACCTTAGGGCACGCGAAGAAGAGGTGCTCAATGGACTCCACTGCACTGTCACACAATATGCATCTATCAAAGATATTGCCAAGCAGCCTCGCGCAACGATCCCTCGTCATTAACTTATGTCTACGAAAAAGCCACAAGAAGAATTCCACCCGTTTAGGGAGCCTCAGACCCCAGAAGAAACCACAGTCACGCACCATAATCTCCGAGCGTGAGGGTGGTGGCCTACATATCGCCCCATACGCCTTCCTCGCCGAGAACGGGCCCCTCCGCCAGACCCAATGGTCTCTCCCGTCAGAAGGACGACATGCGTCCCTGATGGCGTCCAACGAGGCAAGAAAATCCTCGAGCCTTTGATCGGAGAAGTTAGCAGAGAAAGCCGGGAACCAACTACCATCCGACCAGCAAGAGGCGACACAAGCATTTTTAACAGCTGCCAAAGCGAACAGGCGAGGGAACCGCGAGCTCAAAGCCCCCCCCCCCCCCGCTTGCTGTTCTAAACTGCGGGTTGTATTCACATTCGTGATATCCTCTTCTTCCATACATGTTTTGGCAGACAAGGAGCCTGCACCACAGTAACAGGTTGATGATCCTGGCGATCGTGTTTATACTAGACGGTACAGGTTTTTTGTTGTAGCTTTTGTTCTATTATAATGTAAAATGCATTTTCTTTCTATTCTAAATATGTTGGGATATATGAATGCACTGTCAGTTCTTCTTGAACATATTGTATATATTATAAAAGATAATGAATTGAAATTTTTGGTAGCATATGTCTTTGTTGGTTTTGTGGTTATAAAATCTAGTTTGAATGTCATATGTGATAGCAATGCGAAGAATTTCCCTTGATTTTCATCATCATAATGCGATCTGTTAGAAAATAAACATGCAGAAGCGAAACATGGAAAAATATAAAGAACAATAAGAACAACGGGATTTTAACGTAGAACCCTACTCCCCAAGGAGCGGGATGAAACCACGGGAGAATGCATCAGAAGGTTGGTGTGTCTATTGCACTTTCTCTCTCAATGGACTACAAGGGTGTGGGGCTCTATATATAGCATCCACGGAGTCTCCACATTCCACAAGTGGTAGATGTAGTACTAAACTCTAGATGGGGTAAATGGATCTCTCCAGGATCCATTTACCTAGCTCCCTCATAGATGATGCATACAACGAATACTCCAACATCTCCCCCCAAGCTGGAGCATGCAATGCTCTCCTTGGACAAACAGAAAGAAACTCAACTCAACGCAACAGGACACTACGGACAATATCAACTCAGCACGCACAACTATTTTTGTCGAGGACATTGCTTCTCATGTCGTACATGTGAGGAGGACGAACGGGCCGGAGTGTAAGTCTACTAGATCTCTCGTCGGAGAGCATGTGCTCTGAACTGCGCCTGTCAGAGTCACTGCAACTGAAATGAGTCTCCTCATCGGAGTACTCTGGCCTGCCACAATAATGTGGACAACTGCTCCATCTCTGAAAAGGGTCAAACTGAAAGGGCCATGGAAGTACAATCCTCATCGGAATCCACGGTCGCTGGAAAATGGAGTTTGAATGAAGTCTCATCGTCGGATAACTAGGTCTCTCTCATCTAGCGCAGAGAATGGTACTCTACTCTGGAGTCCCTATGATACCACATGAAAACCCTTGCCCGCATGGCTTAGGGAATGGTCCTCTACTCTGGAGTCCCTATTGCTCACATAAAAACTCTGGCCAAAAACAAGAAAAGATGGGGATCACTACAAAAGATGGCAAATACGTGCTCATCAGAAAAAACCGCATACATGTGCGTGTCTGAACTGATGACTCGGAATCTGACGTAGCGTCTGAATAATCTGAACTTGTAGAGTATGGCAAGTTGATTGGTCTGGAAATCCGAATATGAACTCTGAATATGGAACAGGATTTGTAACTCTACATATACTCAACTTTTCACCCATAATAGTCGGAATACATGACATCGACTATGTTGGGAGAAGACAATAAAGATAGGATTAAAAAAACAAACGATCAATAAGCCGTTCACATATTTGTCGGCCTTTCAAATCATTCATCATTTTTTCTCGAAACAAATTTTTTTAAGCCGTTGACATTTTTTATCGGCTTTTCTCTGCATTTTTTGTAATAATAATTTTTTTAATATGCGTAGAATTTTTTCTTTTCCTTTTTCCTACGTGTCTTCCTTATATATATATATATATAAAGAGAGACATGGTCCAAAAAGACGGACCACTTGGGCCAAAAGAAATGCGGGCAACCCAAATTAGAACGGGACCCCCCGTTCCTTCACTTTCATTTTTTCTAGCATGGGCCCGTTTAACAAAAAACCAACAAATTTTTTTATAAACATGCCATCGATCCTAGGGTTCCGACGATGGGAACCCCTCTCGAGAAAGAAACCCCCCCCCCAACGGGGGCTTGATCAAGACTCACACACTTCACGTGCCGTTGGAGCGTCAGCAGGCGTTGGCGTTGGGATTCGATGCCGCCCGATTCCATCGGAGGGTGCTGACTTCTCCCTTGCGGTGACGGAAACTGGGGAGTGGGAGAGAAGGAGCAGCGCCGCGTGCTCGGGAGCAGCGCCGCCGACCCAAGATGTGCATCTCCTGCAGATCGATGAGGGAAGGTGCTTTAAGGGCTCGCAGGTCTGGAGGGTGAGCCGCACGGTGTGGGACTCGCCGTAGGTGATCGACGTCGGCTTGTTGGACTGCGACTGTGAGAAGGATGGCTAGAGGCAGATTGGGGAGTAATCACCTGGACCGTCGCCGCCTATAGGCGGGGTAGCAGCCGCCTGCACGAAGGGGAAACCACCTGGAGACGAAAAACCCTAGGTCCTCTACACCTGTAGAATTACTGGAGGAGGTGCACAGCTACTAAGGAGGTGTCGAGACCTCGCCTTGTTGATGAAGATCTCGCCTGAAGCCTTAGGGCGCCGATCCAAAAGGTGCTTGACATTGCCTATGTCTTCTACTCCCGAAATTCGTCTGTGTGATACATCCCAGATATGCTTGCTGAATATCAGATGCGGCAGGACATGAACAAAGATTAGGGTTCCAGATTTGAACCCTAAAACTTGGTTCTTGAACTCGATAAAAAACTCAGAATAATATTCTTCTCGAACAATCTTCACGAATAGAAATTACAAGTACAATCGAGAACTAAATTTGATAATCGAATATCGGAAAAAATATAAACATGAAAACTCCAAGAATCGAACCCGCTCTGATACCATGTTAGAAAATAAACATGCGAAAGCGAAACATGAAAAAAAGATAAGAACAATAAGAACAGCGGGATTTTAACGTGGAACCCTACTCCCTAAGGAGCGGGATGAAACCACGGGAGAATGCCTCAGAGGGTTGGTGTGTCTATTGCACTTTCTCTCTCAATGGACTACAGGGGTGTGGGAACCGTGGGGCTCTATATATAGCAGCCACGGAGTCTCCACATCCCACAGGTGGTAGATATGGTACTAAACTCTAGATGGGGTAAATGGATCTCTCCAGGATCCATTTACCCATCTCCCTCATAGATGACGCATACAACGAATACTACAACACGATCACTTGTGAATGAAATAGTACGAATGCGGCGTAAACGGGTGCCCGGATTCTAGAGGGTGTATCAAAGTTTCTGTAGTTAATTTCTAAATTTTAGATCCAAATCCCAACCAAATTAATTAGACACACGATTTAAGAGTTAAATTCAAGTTTTAACCGAAGATATTTTTTTCTATGTTTCAATATATATGGGTTGATCGGTAGTTATTATGTGTCACCTCATTCTTATTGACAATGTGATTACCACAACTCTTTGTTCCAATTTAGCATACAGTTTTGACTCTAGCAACATGTTGCTCTACATATCAAAATGTGTGATGATTAGGACGACAGTATTACTTCAAAATTTATATTTACAATTTTGTTTTACAAATAAGTATGCATTTATATTTTATTTGTTGACTTAAGAGTATAAAAAACCTTAGTTTTTGATAAAGTCAAGTTTACAATCATTTCCAAGATTTCCGACGATTTCACCAAAAGTTTATGAAATTTCTCTTTCCGGACATAACGAAACGAAACCAAAATCCAAAATTTAAGGCTTTGCTTTCTTGCGGCTTCTGTCTACTACACGGAGTATGTGTGGTTGTACAAGTGATAGGTTGTTAGCAACTTTTCAAATATTGTGAACTATCATGTTGGATATATATTGTGTTTGTGAACACACACCTTGGTATTAGTTTATTTGTTTATGTCTTGTATAGCATATATTTTACGATCACAAGTTATGCAATGCATCTACTAGACATACATTTTAGAAAGATTTGTGCATGTATGTGTATGTGTTTCCTTATTTATTTTAAAATAATTTTTTTCTAATTTGAAAGTATTTTGATTAGAGACAAGTTCCAAGCTATCATTTCAATATTCAATTTCTCACATAAAAATCCTTTTGTTAGTACTCTTTGTTGGCATATGTCTTTCTCTGTTATTATTGCATTGTGTCAGCATTCTCTTCATATTAACGAGGTGAAACTAATGGCATCTAACTTCGATTCCAAATCTAGTTCTGATTCGTAGCAGTCTACTACTTTTTTGAATGTTGGAGCGATTGAATGGGAATTTAATGTAACATATCATGTTAATATTTTACTATTAGTAAAAAATGTGTATTTTATATCATTTACTGAGTTAAAGAATATTAGAGATCTTAATTTTAGAAAAAAAAATAAGTTTTCAAGTATTTTCCTGGATTTCGGGCCATTTCACCGAAATTCCATAAAGATTCCACTGAATTTTTCTTTCCAGGCTGACTGAAACTGAAATCTAACATTTAAGGCATTGCTCTTCGATGAACTCTGATTATATCCATAGTGGTACGATCTAAAGGTTTATCATCTATCACATTTCTCTGCAAGCATATCCCGCCGCCATAATTAGAGACGCTAGAATCAGAAGTAATGTCTCAGGGATATGAGGGACAGAGTTCTCGCCTACCCTCGTTTAGCTCAACTACTAAGCTGGAGGAGACCAACTACCCCAATTGGTCCCAGTTATTCCTGATAAGCATGCAAGGATATAATATGCTTGAATCAGAGCTTGTTGCAAAGATAAGCAAGTACGCCACATGAGCGAAAGACGATGGGATGGCCAATTCTTGGATCATGGTCAGCATCATCGATAGAATTGTAGATGAACTTTCTATTATACGACAGCTCACGACATGTGGACCTCTATGAAAGCCACATATGGAAAAGATAAGAACTTCAACATGATGCTTCATACACAATTTGATATGATGAATCACAAGCAATTAGGGCATCACCTAGCCGAGTTTTCACTTTTGAAATCTTTATTTAAAAGAAACAATGCTTGTCTTCCATGATGCACCTGCACTACATAAAAGGAATACCACCAACACTTGGCAATTATGATATTCCTTCCAAGATTTGGCATGTGCTATGATGTTGCTCGAGACCAGATAACTACCATCGAACCTATGCCCACTATCGAGGAGGCCTACAACACTTTAAGTCGTCTAGCAATCTCTCACATCAACACGCCATAATACTGCACTTATTGTCTCATATGGGCAAGGAAGTTGTGGCCCATACAATGGTCATAGTCATGGTCGCTCTATACCAAGTCGAGGATGCAGCACCACCCAGTGTACTTTCCACCACAAAATATGGCATTCTAAGGTTGTCTGGTACAACAAGCATGATTATCCAACTCCTCATGCTCGAGTCCTTGCTATTAATGGTCATGGATAGTTTGTGGTATGAAGATTTGATGCGGCATCTGAACATACTTCATCTTGGAGACACCACACACTTATACCAGAGTATCCTTCCAGAGACCATTGTCGTCGTCCATACAAATATATATGTTGGCTCCGCCAAAAACAGAGTGATTGATTGATAAAAATGCCTCCATCCAACTATGTGAGAACGAAGTCTTCTACGTCATATGCACCAAGTTCTTCTTGGATAAACAGCCCAAATTGCATATAGCAAACTTTCCCTTATTCAAGGAAAAGGGGGTGTCCATATCACCTCCAACATCATACACAACAATGTCCTTTTTGTTCACGAGTTTCCAATCAGCCTTCTGTTTGTCAATCAAATTTGCAAGGAACTCAATTGTTGAGCTATATTTGATGATGTTTCTTCTATTTTTCAGGATACTCGCTAGGAAAAGGATTGGTGTGGGTCGTGAAGAAGGGGTCATATCATCTCGTCCAGTCATCTAGTATTGCTACCTACTCTAGGACTCATTTTTCAGCTTCTCCATGTGCTCTCTGGTACTAGCATTTGAGTCATCTCTCTTCAAAAACTATGCCGAGCCCTTCCCCAGCACCATCCCACTGTTAGACTTGAGTGTGAGGCCTGCCAACCAGGCAAGCACCACAAGAGCACTTTTCCTCTGTCTAGTACTATCCATTTCAGTGCCCTTTCTGAGCTAGTCCATCTTGACGTACGGGGTCCCAACTGTTATCTTGACCATCTAGGGAGCATATACTACCTTGTCCTTGTAGATGCCTTCTCACGTGTGTCATAGACCATTTATTCAAAAATAAATCTAACGTTTTTTTTTCATTATTGTTTGATTTATAAATGAAATTAAGACTCGATTTGGTACCTGTATCAAAGCTATTAGGTTTGGACAATGCTAGGCAATTCCTTTCTCATGAGATGCACTTTTCATGTCTTCTCGCATGATCTTGCATCAGGCTACTAGATTTTTCAAGCACATTAGTACCTTAAGATGGAGTTATACATTCAAACAAATGGTATATACGTCCAGGCACTGATTAGTAAGTCTCACTATCCATTTGTGTCACCCCCTTTGTCATTAGGGATTGGCATTTACATTTGAGCAACCAGTTAATTACCTGCGACTTGTGAGTACACCATTTTTTGGTCTCCTCTAATGCTTTCAAGATGGAGTCACGCATCCGAGTATATGGTTGAACATTGATCAATAGATTTAATTATCGATTAGTATTAGCCTCACTATGGGTGATAATTTCGCCTTTACATTGACTTGCTCATGGTAAATTTAACATGCCACAAATTAGAGCAAAATTAGCTTCTTCTTCTTTCCTGATACAGTTAGCTCCTATTAAAGAGCGATAAAGGATTGGGCACACACCTGTACGATGTAGGCTTTTTTTCTTTCAAAAAAAAGAGAGAGAGAAAGGATATGTATGAGTTGAGTTGCAGCTAATGAAAGTAGCCCCAGTTGGGAAGAAAATTAGGGATGTGACTTCTCATTCAACGAAGTGATTGATTACGAGAAGTTGCTCAATTTTTTGATCTTATAACATGTCTTGAAGAAAAGTTGTGTCTTCGTGTGAATGGTCTATATGACCAATCAATGAGCGGAAGGCATGACCATCCATTGGCATTATCTCATCTATGGATGGGAATTCGCTTTTAGCAACAAGCAAACTACCAATAGTTTCTCGAGTAAGAAGCTCTAAACAATGACACATTTCGAAGAAACCAGTCAATTACCGGTGATTCCTCAGTGGAAAGTAGTTTGTTATGAGTTGGGTCTCTATGTGGGTCTTGCCCTTATACCCTCGTACCCGATAGCATCTGCTTCTACCCGTATCTTTTGAGTTTTTGATGGTGATGGAATATGCTTTGAATTTTCATTAGGAAGTTCTATCGATTTATTCTCATAGCGGTCATTGCATCCTATGTTGCCTTAAACAGGTCATTCATGCATGGAATTAGATGTGATTTGCTTCTCCCCCGTCCTTTTGCCTTATTGATCTCAAACATATTGATTTCCTTATTGTGTAAAGAACAAGGTCCCATCTCATAGCATCCAACGTACCTTTGTCTTGTGTCACCTTTAATAGAAGTCAAGTACGAAGCATTGGGGTACTCCTATCTCATCCGAGGAGGTTTTTGTATTACCAACAGCTAGAACTTCTTCAAAGATTGAATTGATTGTTGCAAACAGTGGGGTGTACTCATTGTACATCGCATAAGTATGTATATCCTCTCACTCTCTCCAAATATTATAATTAGACTTTTACCGCATTTAGCTGTCTAGGTCTCACCTAGTCTAGGGATGTTGCCTTCTCAGTAGATTCAAAGAGATGGTAATGCGACTTCTCTTCGCTAGAATGGCTTTTTCATTATGTACTACTTAGCCTACCTCAGATCCAAACCTCATTCATCGACCTTGATTTTACACCTTAGAGCGAATATTGGACCTTCTATCCTCCAAGCATTCTAAAAATGCCTAAATAATGATGCCATCAAAGGGCATGTCGCATTTAACACTTTTTACGTACTATTCCTTGAAGTGATCCATCTAGTAACATGGAAAAGCAATCAACTGTCGATCATTCTTTGTTTGTTCATAGGACTCAGAGAGGCGCAATTGTCATTCTTGTCTATGTTAATGGTATCATCGATACAGGGGATGATGAGCAGCGTATTCAGGTTGCTAAGGATTTCCTATGTCAACGGTTTATGACCAAGGACCTTGGTAGTTTACGCTACTTCCATGGACTGGAGTTTGCCAGGAACCAGCGAGGTATTGTGATGACACAGAGAAAGTACGTTATGGATCTTCTTTTTGAGAAAAGCATGGCAGATTGCTTACTTACCAGTACTCTTATGGACCCGAGCATAAAGCTCTACGATGATGACACTGAGGAGGTCGAAAAGAGGAGGTACAAGGAGCTTGTAGGCATGATTTTGTATGTGACCATCACCAGGATAGATATATCATTTGTCGAGAGCAAAGTGAGTCAGTTTACGGAGCAACCCAGACTATACGAACGCAGATCATATGATTCTGGGATATCTAAAGGCCTCACATGGTACTGGTCTTCTATTTAACACGGGTACATCCCTTGCAGTTACAGCATGTGCAGATGCAGATTATGTTGGGTGTCCCAAGGATAGAAAGTCTACTTCTGGCTTCGCAATGTTCATAGGAAGTTCCCTAGTGACATGGAAGAGCAAGAAGCATATTGTGGTTGCCAAATCTTGTTCTGAATCAGAATACAGGCCCTTGACATTGTTTTCAATTTTTAGTGGATCCGAATATGGATATGAGATTTTATTTTCTTGCGGATACTGTAGAGATAGTTAGTTTCTATTATTATTATATGTTGATGTACCCAGTTTCTATTTCTCTATTCTACTTAGACATCCGTGTAATTTACCCCTACGGCCTCTCCCTATATAAGAGAGCCTAGGGTTTTCTCATTACCATAACGAAGACTCTTTTCTTCTAACATGGTATCAGAGCCGCCCTAGGGCTCTCCACCCTTCCCCACCCGCCGCCCCTCCCCTCCCCTTCTCTCGCCAAGCCGTTGCTACTCCGAGCGGCTCCCAGCCGCCTTGCCGATCCTGCGCCCCTGCAGCCCAGCGTTCCAGCCGCCCTCCAGCCGCTCCTGCGGCCCTAGTCCCGTGGAATCCAGCGGCACCTAGTCCCTCCAGCGGCACCGTCCTCGGTCACTGTAGGGCTTCCAGAATCTCCAGCAGTCCAGAAGCACTTCGGTTTATGGATTTGAGTACGTAAAAGTCTACACACGTACTCAAATCCAATGCAGTTTGTGTAGACATTCATCGCAGTGTCTATTATCCCTTCGTCTTCTTCGAGCAGCAGTATGTCGGAATCGAAAGTCGATTCGCCCTCCATCGGCGCGTTCAAGGGTCCGGCGCCAATCGTGAAGATGGACGGGTCTAACTATGAGTTATGGGCCATGCAGTTCATGAGCCTCATGAAATCAAACGGTAAGAAACACATTCTTACCGAAGATGAGCCTGCGGAGAAGACAGGGATCTATGCCTCGTGGGAGGCCGATGATGCTTATGCGAAAGTATGGTTGTCCGGCACGTTGACGATGGAGATAGCAAATGATGTTCTCCATCAGCCCACTGCTAAGGCAATGTGGGACATTCTTGCTACTACGTATTCGCAGGTGCGGAATGAGACAAAGATGTTACAGCTTAAGCATGACATCTTTACGATGAAGCAAGCCGGCAGACCGCTTCATTCTCTATACACATCCCTAAGAGGGATGTTCGAGAAGCTCTACAGTACCATTCCTCTGACTGCTACTCCAGAGCAGCAGAAGACGTTCCGGAACGCCACCATGGTGGGTGTTCTACTTGCTGCCCTCGATCCTGAGTACGATGCTGCACGGTCACAGATCTTAGCAGATGCAGTTATTCCTCCGGTGGAGGATGTCTACAGGAGACTCAGTCGTATCCCAGTTTCCTCCAGCTCATCTACTCCACCCCCATCTGCGATGGCAGCCTCGCGTGGGAGAGGTGGACCACCTTCTTGGCGTGGTCGTGGACGTGGCCGTGGCTCTCATGGAAGAGGCGGTCGAGTTAGTCAGACATGCTCGTATTGTCACAGACTTGGACACTCGGAGGAGACATGCTACTCAAAGCATGGGTTCCCAGCATCAGCACGGGTTGCGGAGCACTCACAGTCTCCATTACCGTCTACTGCAGATCATAGATTTGATGAACTCGTGGCTCGTCTTCGTGATATTATGCCACAGTCTTCTGGTGATTCATCTGGTGGCTCGTCAGACATTGTTGCCACAGCCTCAGCCAGTTCATCCGCTGCAGCCAGTTCCTCAGGTAGCTCTTCAGCCTTCATATCTTCACATGATATATCTGACTGGGTTATAGATTCCGGAGCTACACATCATCTGTGTCGAGATAGAGGAAGACTACAAGACTACAGGGCTATTCCTCCAGGTCGCTCAGTACAGATAGCAGATGGTTCCTACTCACCCCTTGTTGGTCAGGGGGAGGTTTTCTTATCCTCCACCATGCAGCTACAGAATGTTTTATATGCCCCTGAGTTCTCCCTGAATTTATTATCTATTAGTCAGATTACAAAGGACTTGAATTGTCGCGCTATATTTGACCCGTCTTCTCTTATTTTTCAGGACATACTCACGGGCAAGGTGATTGGTTGTGGCTCTGAGCAGAACGGTCTATATCGGCTGGTCCGGGATTCCTATGCTGGCATCTCCACTCACTCTGCTGGACCAGTGTCACCATACATTTGGCATCTTCGTTTTGGTCACCTTCCGCTCCAGAAGATGCGCCACCTTCTACCCCAGATCTCTCCAAGTTCGTCGTTTCGTTGTGAAACATGTCAGTTGGGAAAGCATCACAGGTCGAGCTTCCCAGGTCGTCAGAGTCGGAGCAGTAGCTCCCCTTTTGAGTTGTTGCATATAGATATATGGGGTCCGAGTCGTGTGCCCGATCATCAGGGGCACAGGTTCTATCTTGTGGTAGTTGATGATTTTTCCCGTGTCTCTTGGGTTTTTCTTCTGAAGAATAAGTCTGAAGCAGGCGATGTTATTCAAAACTTGATTAATGAAATACAGAATGTTTTTTCGTCTTCTGTAAAATATGTTCGAACTGATAATGCCCTGGAATTTTGTACACGTGTTCTTTCTCAGTTTCTGTCATCGAAGGGTATTATTCATCAAACCACCTGCCCATATACATCCCAACAGAATGGGGTGGCAGAAAGAAAGCATCGTCATCTCTTGGATATCACTCGTACCTTATTGATTCAGAGTTGTGCTCCTATTTCCTTCTGGGGGGATGCTGTCCTCACTGCATGCTATCTGGTCAATAGAATGCCATCCTCTGTCCTTGGAGAGAAGATCCCCATTTCGCTTATTTTTCCTGACAAGGAGATATTCTCACTACCACCTCGTGTTTTTGGTGCTGTGGCTTTTGTCCATCGTCTTTCTCCTGGACTTGACAAGCTCTCTCCAAGAGCAGTCAAGTGTGTCTTCGTTGGGTATTCCAGAACACAGAAGGGATACCGGTGTTATGATCCTACTACCAAAAGGTACTTTGTTAGTGCGGATGTCACTTTCTTCGAGTCGGTCATGTACTTCTCACCAGCTGGAGACAGAATGGTACCATCCACCACCGCTGATGATATTTTGGTTCCACCACCACCTACTTGTCCTTTACCTAACACATCTCCTGTGTCCGTTCCTATGCCAGCACCACCACCACCTCCACCACCACCTCCACCTCCACCCAGTCCACGGCAAATCGTCTCACCATTTCCTCATCACTATACGCGTCGCTCAGGTCCTGCTCAGCCGACAGCTCCGCCGATCACTAAGCCTCAGGTATGTTCGGATAATATCACTAATGACGGGTCAGATTCGGTTCATATGCAGGATGAATCATTACAGGTGGACACAGATGGTGATCTGAATGTTCCTATTGCTCTTCGGAAACCGAGACGACAGTGTGTATCATATCCACTTGCTTCCCAGGTTTCCTTTCACCGACTCACAGGTGATTTCCAGCAGTTTGCCACAGCTTTGTCTTCTGTGGACATACCACGGACATACCAGGAAGCCCTGAAAACTGCATGCTGGAGACGAGCTATGGAGGAAGAAATGGAGGCCCTGCAGTCCCGTGGCACATGGTCTTTGGTTCCTGCACCACCTGATGCATCAGTTGTCAGCTGCAAATGGGTCTTCACAGCCAAGTATCATGCGGATGGCACATTGGATAGGTACAAAGCACGCTTGGTTGCCCGAGGATTTACACAGACATATGGCGTTGATTACATGGATACATTCTCTCCAGTTGCGAGACACACGACTCTCCGTATCCTTTTGTCTGTTGCAGTGGTTCGAGACTGGAGTATTTATCAGCTAGACGTCAAGAATACCTTTCTGTACGGGGACTTACAGGAGGAAGTCTACATGCAGCAGCCACTTGGGTTTACTGCTGAGGGGGAGAAGCATATGGTATGTAGACTTCACAAGGCAATATATGGACTTAAACAGAGTCCACGGGCGTGGTTCCAGAAACTATCCAATATAATTGAGCACCAGGGATTTAAGAGGTCCAATGCTGACCATTCGTTATTTGTCCAGAAGTCCTCGGCAGGTACGGTTGTCATAATGGTCTATGTGGATGATATTCTTGTTACAGGAGATGATACTCAGGGCATAGCAAGGGCAAAGGCATTCCTAGGTAGTCAGTTTGTTACAAAGGATCTTGGAACCCTAAGATATTTTCTGGGGTTGGAATTTGCAAGGAATGCACATGGTTTGGTGATGACACAACGGAAGTACATTACTGACTTCCTGGTTGAGACTGGTATGGATGGGTGCAAACCATCTAGCATCCCCATGGATCCCAGCATGAAGATATATGATGATGATACTGATGAAGTGGATAAGAGGAGATATAGAGAGATGGTGGGAAAACTCCTCTACATCACCATAACTCGCCCAGACATCCAGTTTGCAGTTAGCAGGGTGAGTCAGTTTATGGAGCAGCCAAGACAGGTTCACATGGATGCTATACACATGATACTGAGGTATCTAAAGACTTCTCCAGGCTCAGGGCTGCTATTTAGAAAGGGCACGGACTTATCTGTATCAGCATGTGCAGATGCAGATTACGCAGGTTGTCCTAAGGACCGAAAATCAACCTCAGGGTTTGCAGTGTTTGTTGGTGGCTCCTTGGTTTCTTGGAAAAGCAAGAAACAAACTGTTGTGGCCAGGTCCAGTGCTGAATCTGAGTATAGGGCCATGGCTCAAGTCAGTACGGAAATGATGTGGGTTCGCTCAGTACTAGAAGATCTACATGTGGTCGTATCTCTACCGATGATGCTCCAGTGTGACAATCAGGCAGCGTTGTTCATTGCCAACAATCCAGCCTTCCATGAGAGGACCAAGCATATTGAAGTTGACTGCCATTACACCAGGGACCTAATCCAGAGAGGATTGATATCCACGGCCCATGTTAGCTCAGGGGATCAGACTGCCGATATATTCATCAAGCCATTGCTCAGAGGACCTTTCCAGAGATGTTCATCCAAGCTGAGCATGATCGACATCTATGCTCCACCTTGAGGGGGAGTGTAGAGATAGTTAGTTTCTATTATTATTATATGTTGATGTACCCAGTTTCTATTTCTCTATTCTACTTAGACATCCGTGTAATTTACCCCTACGGCCTCTCCCTATATAAGAGAGCCTAGGGTTTTCTCATTACCATAACGAAGACTCTTTTCTTCTAACAGATACAGATGAGGATATGATATTGTTTTCAATTTTTTTATATGGATATGGTTACAAGTTTTTTTGACAGATATGGATGCGGATATCCGCATTGTTGAATCTGTGTTTATATTATATATACATACATCAACTTGTGTGTGTATCTCCAAATAGGATTAGTTGCAATATATTACATCTGGAGCCATTTTCAAATTTAGAAAGAAAAAAATATGTCTATATTATTTAATCATTTATTATACAATCATTAAACTTAGTATAATACCATAGTTTCTTTATGCATTTTGTTGTCTTCTGATTTATTAATTTTGATTTAACTAGCTATTAATTTCAACTTTACCAAACAATCCGACTAAATGTAAGCATAGAAGGTATTCCTTATCCGCATGATAATCTATTTATGTTCGTAACCGCATCTGAATCATAATTATTGTTTCCATATCTATATCCATATTAAGTATATAATTTGAAATTTCCAATATCCGCAATGTATCCTTTTCGTATCCATATCCATATTTTAAAATGGATAAGGATATGGTAACACTTATACATGTACTTGTATCCGTTCGTTTGCATCCCTACTTACCGAAGATACTGCTCCAAGCTTAGCCTGATTGATATCTACGCTCCAGCTTGAGGGGGAGTGTTGACGTATTAGTTATTTGCATATCTTTTATGAAATCTTTACTTTCTTTGTCTTCTATATGTAATTTGCCCAACATGTTACTCTCTGTATAAGAGAACCTTAGGGCTTCATCAATGGGTAATTTTCATTCTTTCCTTTCCACATAGCCATATTTCCTTTTTATTCTGGTTTGGATTTGAGCGCCTCCTCTACGTCGAGCATCTTGGCGACACCCACCAGGCTCGAACCCACCTCCTTGCGCATCTACAGACCTTCAGCAACCAAAAAAATTAAGGTTTTAGCCTTCAGGCCCCCATAGATCTGAAGAAGCTCCTGGCGCAAGATCTCTCTGTCCATACACATCGTCATCACAGAAGAAAACAGTGCCATCCCATGCATCTCCTCGCGCGGCATCCTCGAACCCACCTCCTTGCGCATCTACAGAACTTCATCAACCAAAAAATTGAGGTTTTAGCCTTCAGGCCCCCATAGATCTGAAGAAGCTCCTGGCGCAAGATCTCTCTGTCCAAACACATCGTCATCACAGAAGAAAACAGTGCCATCACATGCATCTCCTCGCGCGGCATCCTCTAAGCCCATCGATTTGGATTCACCAAACCCTAGTCACCTTCTCCTCCTCTAGACCGCACAATGGATTCTCCCATCCACACCCCCTCCCCTCTTATTCAGATGACACAACCCTCCCAGTTTCAAGACGTGTCCCTAGTAGGTCCTCTCCTTTGAACAGCCCCCCGTGACGATGCACATACATGATCCAGTCCAATCTCGCAACAACCCCACCCCTGTCACCTCCAGGTCGCGTCTAGGCACCACCTCCAATACAGCATCCCCTCCCCCCTTGGCCATTGTGTGGCGTCTCGGCAACTGTTGTAAAGGATTCGTCATTGGGAACAAAAGTGAGAGAAAAGGAAACCTTATACCCCTCCTTCCAATATTCTATAAAAAATTATTTAGGGGGAGAGAGTGGGTTTAAAAAAGGAGGTTGGGCCCATTGAGATGTTGTGTGCATTCAGAGAAAGGGGGTGCATGGCCCAATTGGGCTTGTTTGTATTCAAAAAGGAAGGGATTTTTCAGACCCAAATGGGCCAAGGCTACATCTAAAATAAGAAAGAAACAAAAAGAAGAAGATTGAGACTAAGTGGGTTGTACTGCTATAATTTGCAAAAAACAAAAACGGAGACCGTGGCATATAAATGAAGAAAGAATGTGTAGTTGCAAAAAAAATATTCGAAAAAAAAACAGTTATAAAAATATGGTTGATTTGTGTAAAAAAAGGAAAGAGCACAAAAAAGGAGAATTTTTTTGATGAAGTTCTTCATTCCCACCCTCCATCTATTCTCCCAACTTCGACGAGTACCCCTCAAAATTCCGATAAGTATGGGAGAAATGAAGAATGAGAGAGTACAACTGACGCTCATCCATGATTTTCAAATATTGTATTCAGAGAGCAGCTTAATGCAGGCAATCCAATGATTGTGCAGTCCAGTACGAGATCCTTCTGAGGTTCCTAAGAGAGAGAACACACCTTGAGGTCGCAAGAAAGCGACCCGCATTCAGAGATCTACGTATGGATATTCCCACTGAATGAAGTAAAAGGAATTCCGCAACTGAACACCCATAGGTAACAAGACAATCCTTACAGGTTTTTTTGACAACATAGAGACTCATTAAAGAGGCCAGACCTCACGTACATCCTCACCAGCATGGCATGCAAAGCACCGTCCTCAGCAGCAACCGACGGAATATGCATTAAGTCATTATGATCTGTAATGTGATGTATTTATCGAGTGAGTTCATGTCTTCTTCGGTTTGTCCAAGCTGAGCATCGCATGCTCCAGCTTGAGGGGGAATATTGGAGAATGACCTAGTGATAGTCATATATCGTCTACTGGTGGGACTCTGGAGAGTCAGTGGGGCTATATAAAAAGCCTTACACCCATGTACTCATTTAGAGAATAAAATAGGAGAATATGTCCTTGAAGCATTCTCCCGTGGCTTCATCCCACTCATTACGGAGTAAGGTTCGACGTAAAAACTTCATTGTTAATGTTTATCTTGCTTAGTCTTGATTGTCACTTTCGCTTTATCGTTTTCCACAACATCCTTAGACTATGTTTGGGTAAGGATATGTTGTTGTAGAAGATTATAAATGTGAATCACCTTTATATAGGTTGTGTACTGGACGGAGGGTTGGGTTGGATTAACTTCTGATTTGACCTTTCGAAGAGCTTGTAAAAGCTGAGATAACATTTCTTTGAGCATTAACAATAGATTTTTTATTTTCATGTGAATGACATTCTACCCACTAGTAAAAAAAGACATTATATTTGCACATTGAGTCAATAGCGTATCAAATTAGAAGATATCTTTTAACTTATGGAGAATATTTAAGTTATCCTCTTGCTAAGAGAGATACAACCGGGATATGTTGACATAAGTCGTGAAATCCCTCATGTCAAATACACACGTAGGGTAGTCATAACATTGTCTTAAGATGTCCCAGTCCATCTTCATATCCATGTATGTGTCAATCACCATGCCTTGAATTCAATAAGAATGATTTAAATGGTTTATCCTCACAGACTCAAATCCATGGGTATATGAGTATATTAGCGAACTTCATTTCTATGATATCACTGAAATATCCTCGTAAAAAGTCTCATAACCTAGGAATCTCCGAGGTTTCCATGTAATTCTAGACAAACTTAAAGTACAAAAGGGACTTCATAGCCCATACAGGTTTTGATATCACTTAGCAGCATCACATGAGACACAAACAAGCAAAGTAACTGTACAAGATTGATACATGTCAAAAGCTAATGATTCAGAAGAATCCACCTTGTGAGTTCATAACTTCATAAGTTCATGCAGTTCTTTAGGCAACCAAACACGCCTTAAGTTCATGGTTCGAAAGAAGCTTCAAAGTATGCACATGTCTACAAGAGACAACATAGATATCCGGAAGAACCCCAATAACCTTAAAAATATCGTGCTCCTTAGGGTTGCATTGTATCCGAGTCAGCAGGTATCAAAACTGATCAAGGTAATTTGACTTGAACATGCAAATATCTGCTGGCAATTGATCGGATAGGATATACAATATCTAATGACCCATGCCCCATTAATTGAATTCACGATAGCCAGTAGGATGCGCGCAACGCTCAAGCCTCCAACACTTGTTACACTTACACCAATGCCCTACTCTCCATTATGTGTGCATTCTTTGCATCAGCATAACAACCCCCCCCCCCCCACAATCATGGTGGAATGATCAAGATCAACTTATTATAGCACATGATGAAAACGAGTATCCAAAGTCTTACAAGTTGCTATAGAATGATCAAGATCATTACCTCGGACAAAGTTGTTGAGCTTGTGAACGATTATTTCTCTGTATCCAATGAAATACCCACTTAAATGGCCAGGTGGTAGTGCAGTGTGCCTACCACCCAAAAGATCAGGGTTCAAATCCCCCTTGTGGGGGTTGCATTATGTAGTCGACAACCAGCGTAAAAAATAGTCGAATCTTTCAATATAAGATTTGAGAAAGAATCCATGTAGCCACCCCTACTTATAGTGGAAAAAGGCTTCGTCATTTTCACCCAATGAAGTATGTGCATGATTTCACTCAGCGATTATCACAATTTTTTATATGGTACAAAAAGAAGCCCACAACCCAAAAATATCTTCCAAGTTATCACCCTTCATGGTGTTATATATAGTAGAGGCAAATTTCATTTCTGAGATTTAAAACTAATAGTTGCTCCACAAAAGTTTTTAACATCGTCCCTCTAGGTCAAGAGGTTACAACGCTCGAAACATGCAGATGTCCCTCAAAAACTACCTAATGATCTGCCAACATGACTTTTCTTGTCGGTGTTTCCTAGGGATGGGCATTAGGCTGGGCCAGCCCGGCCCAGCCCGAAGCCTGGTCCAAAAAACCCGGCCCGGCCCAAGCCCAAATGAACAATGGGCCGGGCTTGGGCTGAAAATACAGGCCCAATTTATTTTTGGGCCGGGCTCGGGCTTTCCTCGACCCAGCCCGACTTGGCCCGTAGGCTCGGCCCGAATATAAGCCCGACGACCCGACCCGAATCTAGGCCCGACGGCCCGGCCCGAATATAGGCCTAACGACCCAACCTGAATATAGGCCCGACCCGCGTCCCTCCCCCACTTATTCTATCCGAATAGAAACCCCTCGGTCCCTTCCCATTCCCATACCCTGATCCCTCCCCTCCCTTTCCCGTTCGTTTGTGCGCTGCAGCCCTAATAGAGTCGTCCCCGCCACTCCTCATCTCGAGGGGTTCGAGCCACCGACGCACCGCTCCTCAGCCCCAGCGCCGCTCCGCCTCATCCTCGCCTCCATCGAGCCCTCGGTCTCCCCCACTGCGCCATCGCCGCTCCTCCACATCTCAAGGGGGGCGAGCCGCGACTGCGCCATCGCCACTCCTCCATCGGCCGCAACCCAGTGAGGTCACGCTCTCATTTCAAGGGGGGCAAGGCGAGCTATTGGCTCGTCAACTTCAAGAGTAGTTTTTCAACGGGTCAAAGTTCTGGCAATTTTGAGGAGGTTGTGTTTTTATTGTATTGCCATAATATTTAGTTAACATTTCTTGCTTAAACTGATGGTTGTATAATGATCACATCAAGATTCATACTTCACTGTATATACCTTGCATTTGGCTCTTGTTCTAATATGACTGAAATAAACAGAGCGATGCCAGCATAGCATGGAGATTGCAGCAAGAGGAGGATACCAGGAGAAGGCCTTCAACACTACGGCTCAACTAGTAAGAATTCCATATGGAATTTTGTTGATATTGCATAAGCTATATTTTATAAATTACTTGATGCTTTACTACTCTGATAAAATTGGAGAAAATATATATACCTTCTTGAGGTACCCTTCGGTGCTATTTTAGGACTTGGGGATATCTTGGTGTAAGAAGCTTCCACTATGTACGAGGAAAGGGTCACACCATTTTTAGGTGTATTAACCACATACCCGCATCCTAATTTTGGAGGTGGGCCGGCCCGGCCCAAGCCCAGCCCGAAGAAATTGGGCCGGGCCTGGGCTTGGGCCGAAAGACAACAAAAACTTTGGGCCTAGGCCCGGCCCAAGGCCCGAACTACTAAGATGGGCTTGGGCTTGGGCCTGGGCCCTTCAGGGCCCGGCCCAGCCCAGCCCATGCCCATCCCTAGTGTTTCCTTTCCATGATTTTAAAAAGCGGTGCCTTGAGGTGAGACACGCCAAAATCACCCAGAGGCGCACACCTCAGGTCCTTCGGGTGGGGCGTACACCTTGACATGGCTTGAGGCATTCGAGGAAAGGCGGGGGCATAAGCCTCGAGCACGAGACTTTTTTTTAACTTTTTGGTTATGTGCTTTGCACATGAGCTTATTTTTTACATAAGCATTATATTTTTTATGTTTGTATTTTTTGTTTTCATGTTTAACATTTAGTTCCATGCAAAGAGAAGTGATTGCCTGAAACAAGCAAAGCCCAATGATCTTGTATGCATTATGTTCAATTTATCATAAATCTACTAGTTCTATTCCACACATATTTCAATTTGAATTGTAATAAATTTTTTATATTACTTTCAAGTTCGCAACTTGATGTTGTTATTTGGTTGTATGAGTTGTGAATCTTAAAATATATGAAGAAGCAAGGTTGAAAATAAACGCATGAAGTAAAATAATTATTGCGCCGAATAAAATAGAACCACTAATAGAAAAATCATCGAGGGTGCTGCCCCCACATCCTCGCAGGGTGGGAGCGTACCTGCTCCCCCTTAGACTCCCCCCCCCCAAGCTCGTTGACCGGGCAGCGAGACCCCCATCTTCTTGCAAAACGCTAAGGAATGAGGGGATGTATACGGCAGTTCTCCAACTACGTCCAGCAAGACAAATGGTTGGGATTCAAGATGAACATTTTTTACTTTGAACACTAAAAATTGTGATTTCTATTGTACAAGATTGCAGAAATCGGTAGTCGGTACTCGGTCAATGAGGTCACTGACTAAGGATTAACCGAAAGTCGGGCGACTAATCAGATTTAGTCGGTCATTAGTCGGTTTTGAATTTTTATTTATTTTTAATATATAAATCATTTTTTATACATATATTCTTATATATTTGCAATATAAATCATTTTTTATACATATATTCTTATATATTTGCATAGATTTGAACATCTTTTATACTATTATAGTGAAACAAAAGGAGTAATTGACGTTAAATATAACATTAAGCATATTAGAATAGGTTTCATTTTAAAAAAAAGCAAAAAATAAAAAAGATCAAAAACCTCTATGTAAAAGTCGGCCGAGTAGTCGGCCGACTAGGCCGACTAGTTGGCCCGATTAGTCGGGTTGACCGACTAATGGCCGACTAGGCCTAGTCGAGTCGGCTCCCCCCCCCCCCCCCCGACTCGACTAGTCGGCCGACTTTTACAACAGTGATATTGATATTGTACTTTTGGTATTAAATATAGACTTCACTTCAATACTCATATAGAATCGTTGAAGTTGAAGTTGGAACTTGATATTCTGTATATTATTGGCTCAATATTATTTTTGTGAACTTTAATGCTTCCATCACATACTAGTGTGAAACTAATTTTGAATATGTTTTGGCAAAACTTAATATTAGTATATACTTTTTAATGTATTTTTACTTTAATTTTATTTTTTTTCAAAAAAATGAGGCTTACATCTCGCCGCAATTTCGAGAAAACACCTCAAACCGCCTCGCGATTTTTTAAACCGGGTTACATGGAGAAAAAAATTCATGAAGTCTACTTCTCATGAGAAGTGAGAACAACATATAAAATATGAATTGATAACGATCAATAACACTGATTAATAAGAAAAAAGTCTAATACATGGTCACAACTTGCTCAAATATGCCAAAACAAACTACACGTGTAGCAACCAACTTGGAAAAGTTTTAGAGACTTATATACTACACAATAACATTTCTATGCAAAGTAAGGATTATTTTTCAAGAAGCCCTAAGTGAAGAATATGTAGTACAGTTCAGTGTAATGATACAGTACATAACAAGATTGAGCCCTCTTTCACCATATCAGCTTTTACTAGTAGCCACTAGGACTCCTTCACTATTAGATGAATATTTAGTCTTAATCCATGGGAAACTAAGTGCCCTAATAATTGGATACTGACCTGAAATTTTTCAGCCGCTTGTGGATCATTTTGATTCTTGTCGGGATGGACTTGCCTAGCCTGCAGATACAAGTACAGCAACATGTCAGCTCCAATGAACAACAGAATGTAATTTAAAAAAATGGATACAAAATTAAAAAAAATAAGGCAAAACAGTCAGAAAGTGATTTGAAAATAAATATAAAAAAACACAGAGCACAAAGCAGATCAGCAATTTATAGATATACACATTAGAGGATTACTGTTCTATGTCACAGGAGAAAGAACTCATTGGAGTCGCATGGTGTACCAAGTTCAAGCACGTATCCAAAAACATACACATCTCAATCCTAATATATATGTGGCTAATCACGAATCCAACTAGTAATAGATCTTGGAGAGATCCAACTTACGGTCTAGCTTTGTATATAAATAAAAACAAAGAAAAATAGGCAAACAAACGCATCCGAAGCATCCTCACTTTAGTACTACATAAATTCACAGCTATCTAAAACAATCTAATTGCAGGAGCTAGTGGCTCTTTAATTCTACCACTCAGTTACGCACATCATCAAAAAACTTCCAGGAAAAAAACTTCCAGGAAAAATCATTAGAATTTAATAGTGATCCATGAATTTTATGTATTTTAAAAAAATACAGTTCTCCCACCTAGAAGATCTAGCAGTATTAAACAGCCTAATTAGCATTGACACCATAAGCTCTCCTAGATCTGCTAACACAATCATCGGCAAGCACAGAACCATGAGCCCATATCACTGTCAGTAGCCCAATTACATGAATTCTGTTCACGTACACCGTGCTACCAGAACCTTTCCATCCTTCTGTGAAGCACCAGAAGATATTCACTGAAGTCGTGTCCAGTCGGGGAATATCAAATCTGTTCCATGCCTCTCTAGCAAAGGGCATGTGTGTGACATCTGGATCCGAATAAACTGAATCTGACCCGATTAAGGGTCTACAAGGCCAATTAGTATTCAATTAATATTACATAAACTCAGATAGACCTATAGATTGCAGACTAAAACGCGTTCGGTCGCAATCGACCAAAAAGTCAATCGCGTCGTAATGTGTGCCATCAAAAAAGTCGCGATGCAAAATCCGAACCGCAACACAAATCGAGACCACTATTAAATTCGTCTCGATAAAATAAGATCAACGAAATCGACCGTTCGTCGATTGGAGGTCATTTGATATTTTAAAATCGCAAACTTTTGTCACAAACCAAGACCGTATCTCGGAGATTTCAAGAATTCATCCACAATCCAAAGTGTATGAATATTATACTCATATTGATCATCGTTCAGGGACGATCGAAACGAGCTATTGGACGTCAAAATCCGAAACTCAACGTACAAATACGAGTGACTTTAATATTCCAAATAAAAAATAAATAAAGTAAATAAATTTTTTACAACAGAGCAGGCAGTTGTCTTAGTTTAGTGGGTATAAACCCGGGATTGACCCAAGATAGATCTGAATGGAGGCGAAGAATCCATGTAGCCAACCCTACTTAATTGTGGGAAAAGGCTTTGTTGTTGTTGTTGTTGTTGTTGTTGTTGTAGAGCAGGCTGTTGTCTGCTGTTCCTTTCCACTTGGCTATTTTCTTACTCCAAATGTCAATAAACAAAGCATCCTACCCCCTTACTTATTTCAAATCACTCACCCATTCTTTTCTTCTCATTTTTCCCTAAAGAAACCTTGCATTCCAACGTGAGAGCCTCAGCCTCCACTTCTCCTTACCGCTGCAACAGCCTTCAATTAAGCTGTAGTGCTACTTCTTTCAAATAGCAGCAAGTTGCAGCCCATAGCAGCCATAGCAGCTGCTTCATGCAGCTTTGGGTGCTGCATCCTGGAGACTCTACCAGGAGGCCATTGCTGCTGCCATCGAGCTGCAACGGGAGGTGTTTGAGTTGCTGCAAAGCACATGATCAGAGCTTCTGCAGCCCCCTTTTTCCTCAAGCTAGAGAAGCTATTGCATGCTGATTTTGACCTTCCAAATTGGAGATATCCAAAGGTACAAATCCCTCTCCTCTTTACTCTCATTAAAGTCAATGTTGGAGTCTCTAATTCAGTTTTTTCCCTTTTTATGCTGCTGTCCAGCAGCTATTTTATCTATTGTTGTATGTTAAATGAAGCCACAAATACCCTCCAAACTTTGAGGATCAAAGGTACAATCTTTCCCCTCTCTTGTTGTCTTCCATGTATATTCTTAGATTCAATTTCAGACCACTGTTATGATTGGTTTCATGATAGAATATGATGAATTTGGTAATGAATTGCATATAATAGTACCCAACTTCAAATCACTGCAAATGCTCTAAATTTATGATGAAAATCTAAGAAATTTGGGGTGATTTGTGGGTATTAGGACCCAAAATCAGACCATTATTTAAGTATTGTTCATGTCTTAAAATTGAGAGAATTGGGGGATAAAATGATATAATTTGAGTCTAAAATCAGACCTATAATAGCTACAATTTCCATGCTGGATTTGATGAGAAATTTGAAAGTTTTGCATATAAATTAATACCAATTAAGATCCAATTTCAGATCACAAATTAGACACTATTTTCATATTAAAATAAGAAAAAATTGAGGGTGATTGCCATATGATTGGAGTCCAATTTCAGACCTTTGAATAACTACTGATTTCAAGTTGTTGAGAAGAAATTAAGGGTGATTTGTATGCAATTGAGTCAAATTTAGATCACTAATTAACCATGGATTTGTACTCGAAATATGGATATTTAAGGATGAATTTAACATGCAAGTTGAGTCTAATTTTAGACTAATTAGTTTTCGATATTTATGCTTGAAATATAAGAGGTTTAGGGATGATTTAACATGAATTTGATTTTAAAGTCAGATCCATATTTGCCACAGATTGTAAGATGTAAAGGATAAGAGATTGAGGATAAATAACACACAATTAAGTTCAATTTCAAGATCTATTATTATTCCATATTTCATGGGTAAAATGATGAAAGTGAGGTATTTTTGCATAAGATTGATCCAAATTATAGAACACTAATTAGGTTATAAAATCTTGTTCAATCACACAATAGTCCCTATAATATTTATGATTGCACCACAACCCCTATAGAAACAACCAATAACTGGGGCAACATCATCAACAGATAGCCTACTATCATTATTGAGTGTACAACTGTAAACATGCACTAACATAATATGGGCAAGCATATGACTCAGATTTGCTTCAAGCGAACAATGCAACTAATTGTTCATTTGCCAAAGCATTGCAAGAGCACTTCTTGTCTCACCATATATGGGAATGGACACCGAGCATAGGCAACAAAAATTGAGATTTTGATATTCACGCTTTGCATGATGAAAGGAATTGGAGATTTTACGTGAATTAGATCACGCAATTAAAATTAAACCAAGATCTAATGAGTAACTCGTAATCCCCTGATTTAAATAAGAAAAGTTAGAATTCTATCATTGATCTAAATTCGAATCCAGATCTAATGGACAACTTCTAATCTTATGACTTTAAAAATGAGATCATCGGGAAATTTTCATACAAGTGACTTGTAAAATTTAGATCAATAAGCATTCCGCCAAATTTTGAGATAATCTATGATCAGTGACTGAAAATCTTCGTGATCAATAATTTAGGTATGAATCACTGACTATGGATCACTATTCAATACGATCATCGACAAGATGCCTAGATATGTAATGTTAATCACAACAGAGATTTAGAAAGGATGAGAAACCAAGTCAGTGCTGATGATTCAATGATGACTACCAATTAGGAGTGCCAGTCATGGTGACCTTAACACATGACAGTGCGAAGATGTGGTGACCCTTAGTTGGGCGGGAGATAGGAAGCAAAGTTAGGGCAGCAGACGTTTAGTGCACGGATCTCGGATCCTAATCTTTTCTGAATTTTTTTCCGCGACCGCTCGCAGTTTTACGCCTCTCTGGGATCCAAGTTTTCTTTTAGATCAATTTCGTTAACCCTTGTTCTTTAGGGTGCCTAAGCTGGAGGGCCGATTTTTCTTTTGAAGTGACTATTCTGGGGAGTATCTCCCACCCGTCTTAGTGGCGTAGTTTTGGAGTAGACCTATCCCTCTACTGGAGCGCACTTCCACTTAGAGAGCGAGACGGAAGGGTCTCTTAGGAGACTTCTTCACCGCTTGAGTTTTGGTTACCGTTCTGAAAATAGGCTTGGGGATGGCTACAATCGAGTTGGTTACAGATTGAGCTAGGTAATAATTGACTTGATTACGGATTGAGATCGATTACACTTAAGTTGGTTACTCGACAGTTGGTTACAATGGAGCTTGATTATAGGTGAGTTGAATACAATGGAGCTTGATTACAGTTGAAATTGCTTTCAGTTAAGCTAGTTACTATTTCTCCAGTAGGTCCTGGCAAAGAGAAAATATTATATTATGAAAATCAGCAGACTAAGAGATACTACCACGGATGTCAAGGAAACTAGTGGACATGTTGGGAACTTAATGAGGATGCATTTTACTCCACCGCATGCCTACGGAAGCACCCCAATCCTAAGGTTTCCTTGTTGCCTAAAAGTCATAGTGTGAGGTCATATTCAGTCCAAGACCACAGACTATCCACTGAGCTTCAAAAATTTAACAAGAAACGAATCAGAACACGAGACTCATCATCTACACTTACTGTGATCCATCCACGTGACTCCAAAACATCAGAAAAAGATAGGTATCACCTCGATCATATTAATCGTTAAATAATCAAGTTATCTGGATTATCTCGATCATAATAAGCTATTAATAAATTACGAGATCTACATCACCTCAATCATGATAAACATTGAATAAATCATTGAAACTTGAAATAGGATGGGGAAGAAAGGAAATCATATATGATTTTTTAACTGGAGCCATGCCTTAGAATCATAGTATAAGGTCACACCTAGACCAAGATCACATATTATCCACTAAATATGAGAGATTAGATAAAGATAAAGATCTGATCAGATACCCATCATCCACATCTCCAAGATCTATTAAAATTAATTTTTTTAGATGAAACTAGGGTGTGCTCCCGAGACAGGAGTCACCACAGGTGGTATTGAATATTAGAAAGATGGGTTACATACTTACATCACCGAGAGGCCCAAAAGTTATATAAGGCCTTATAATGAGATACAACATTCTCAGAGTAGATCCTCTGATTTTTGAAAATCAAGTCATTCCGCCCTAGCCATACGCTCCAGAGCACTGCAAACGGCTTGAAGCAGTCGTCCGATGAACCCATGTCCATAGAGCGAAGCGACCTCCAGAACAACACTAACCCATTGGTCTCCACCCAAACGACCTATGAGTCCCTCCAACATGCCTTGATGTTGCGCATCCAAAGAACAAATGGTCCGCATCTTCAACCGAGTCCTCACACCTGTCACAACGCGTGTCCTCGATGCCAAACAATCTCCCTCCTCGCTTTATCACATATGTGATTTCTTCTGAGACACCATAGGAATATCTTCGCTCTTTGTGGGATCATCGCCGCCCAAATGATCTTCATGTCCGAATATAGAACCTCATCCAGCTCCTGTGGCGTTGTCGACTCCCTCATTGCCTCGTATGCCTTACTTACAGAGAACCTCCCCCCTTCCCATTCAAAATGGTCCGCCTCCTGAGTCAGGTCCCCCGATGGAGGCACCTCTGTAAGCATCCTCATGAAGTCCTACAGGCGTTAATCCAATAGTTCCGCAACGAATAGCGGTGCCCACGCCCCGTGGTCCACCACCTGAGCAGGAGTTGTAACTTTCGCTGCCGCTAATGCTTCCAGCCTAGGAAACCTCCTCCCAAGAGCACCCTCTCCAGACCAGTCATCTCTCCAAAATCTAAATGTCTAGTCGTTCCCCACACGGGGATGCAAGCTAGGTGAAATAGTCGACAACATGGCCACAAATTTCAGCGAAATTCGATTGAATTACTGTCGAATATCGATTTCCAGTCAAAATCGAAACTCGATCGAAATAGCTGAAATGACCGAAATATGGAGGCCTAGTACAAAAAATGATCGAAATTTCGATCGAAATTCAACCGAAATTCGATCGAAATTCCGTTTTGATTGGTCACCAAAATGGTGACCGAAACCGACATCTAGGGCCTTGATCGACAAGACGATGCATATTCCGGCCCAGAGCGACGACTCGAATCTTTTCCTGTCGGCAATCAATTCCTCGTTGACTTCATATATACTCTCAATAATCTGGCAGCTAATGAGGTCGGGGAACCCCAAACCCGAATCACTCACTTAGCAAGCAATGCTTTATTCATGAATTCAACATCACGAACACCAAGGCTACCATCGCATAGTCCCTTTGTGACATCATCCCAGCTCACGAGATGTAATCCGGATCTCTGTTGTCTTATATCCAACCAGAGAAAATTCTTCATCATAGCCTCCACCTTTTTCCTCACCCCAACTGGCATCAACCAAGTCAAGTAGAAGAAAATGGGGATGGTAGCAAGGACATGCTTGAGGAGGGTCAACTTCCCACCCCTAGAAAGTGTGATCGCTTTCCACCCAACCAGCCTCTCCTCCATTCTGTGCACCACGCTGTCCCAATCTGACCTCTTCAGTTTGTCGTCCATCAACGGTAATCCTAAATAGGGAATTGGGAGTTCCCCCAAAGGGAAGCCTACCACGTCTGCAAGCCTATTGCGCGCTCACCCACATCCATACTGAAGCTCACGACCACTGACTTCTTCCTGTTAAGCTCAAGACCAGAGAGACTGCCAAAGAAATCGACGAGGTGTGTCGCATTGTCGTTATGTTCCTCCGAGCCACCAAGTAAGAGGATCGTATCATCCGCATACTGCAGCGGGATAGACAGACTCCCCAGTCGGAAGCCCTCGCACCATCCAGCCTCCACCGCACG
Organism: Ottelia alismoides; assembly: GCA_037367405.1. Classification (NCBI taxonomy): domain Eukaryota; kingdom Viridiplantae; phylum Streptophyta; class Magnoliopsida; order Alismatales; family Hydrocharitaceae; genus Ottelia; species Ottelia alismoides. The sequence continues at coordinate 145,156 of JAZKJV010011790.1, read as the reverse complement.
CCTGCACAATACCGCCAGACAGTCTGCCACAAGAACAAATAGCATGGGAGCAAGCGGGCATCCCTGACGGACCCCCCGTTGAGGCTACACGAAACCACCCTCCGGCTTGCCATTCACCAAGATGGAGTACGAGGATGTCGTGACACATCTCTTCATCCATTGTATCCAGGTTACCGAGAATCCCCTCCGGCGTAATGAGGTCACAAGAAACTCCAGTCGATGCAGTCATAAGCTTTGGCAGTCAATCTTCCAAAGTGTGCCTTCTTCGACCACTTCCACTCAAGGCAAATCTCTGATGACGTAACCAAGCCTTCCTCCATCTGACGCCCCGGGATGAAGGCGGACTGACCCTGAAGCACCATTGAATCCATAACCAACCTAAGCTTGTTCGCGAGCACCTTTGCCATGATAAGAAAAATCGCGTTGGAGATCGCTATCGATCTGAAGTCATCAACGATCAATGGATTCTCCTTCTTCGGTAGAAGAAATATCAACGCCCGGTTAACTTTGTCGAAGCCTTTGTTGCCAACGTTGAACTCATTAAGAACCTCCAGAACATCCTCCTTCAGCATATCCCAAAACTCACGGTAGAAAAAGACAGGAAACCCATCTGGCCCAGATGCCCCATCTACATTCAGCCCCACACAACCATCCTCACTTCCTCCTCGGAGCAAGCAGCCACCAGACCTTCCTCCTGCCCCCTGGTCAAGGTTCCTGCCCCCACACCCAGCCACCCCTAACCACCCCTCTACATCATACGCGAGAACTCTGCGAAGTGGTTTTGCAACGCACCGTCAATCTGTTCCTCCCTGACACCCTCCCCCCCCCCAGTTTCCACCTCATGTGGAAAGTTCATTCTCCTTCGCCCAGAAGCCATGGAGTGAAAAAATATCGTGTTGGCGTCACCTTCTTTCAGTCATTTCTGCCTCGACATTTGTTTCCACTCCACCTCTTCCTTTCTATCCTCCATCATCAACTCTTAAAGCAAGCACAGCCTCTCTGCTACCTCGTCTTGATCCAAACCCCTCTCATCATCAGGCCATCCAACCTCACCATCCCTGCTTGGGCTTCATCTCAACTGGCCTTTCGTCGAACCCTCACCTCCCTCCCGAAGTTCATAAGGGAAGATTTGAGGAGCTTCAATTTTGCCGCAAACCTTAAGACCGTTGATCCCACCGGAGCCAGGCTTCTCCAGTGCGCAACTATCATCTCTCTAAAGCCGCCAACTGTGTTCAAAATGGAAGCGGGACCTCTTTGTCCTCTCCTCCCCTGACGACCAAAGAATGGGAGTGTGGTCCGAGTACACCTGCGACAGCGCCTACGCTCGGGCCAAAGGGAACGAGTCCATCCCCTAGGTAGATATCAGGAAGCGGTCCAGTATGGATCTCGATCTGACATTCTGCCAAGTGTAGGAACAATCAAACGCATCGACAATGGATAAACCCAAAGAATGGGCCACTCTTCTGAAGCTCTCTGATCATGGATCTCTCCCACCTCTTGATTCCAATTTGTCTTCGGGAAGCAGAGTAACGTTGAGATCGCCACCAATGATTCAGATCCCAGTTGAGAAAGTCTCTCCCACAACCTCCAGCTCTGCTGCCAGAGACCTCCCATTCGACCCACTCGGGCCATATACGTACGACGAGATCCACACCATCTCTCCTCCTTCTCAAGGACACCGAAAGACAGAAAGACGTCTTCGAACCCCCTACCAAATCAAATATATCATTCTACCAGCCCGTGAGGATACCCCCGAGGCACCTTGAGCTTCCAGCTCTGCCCTCCCAAACCGATCCCCACTACCGAGCTCCCTCCAGATCCTGTCCTCACACCCTGATAGCTTCGTCTCATGAAGCAAGAAAATATCAGCCCCAGCCTCCATTATTAGGTTCTTAATTCCCAGTCGTTTCTCGGGATGGCCAAACCCCCTTACATTCCATGAGAGCATCTTCATTAAAGGGCATCGCGTGTTGACGTCTTTGGAAGGATCACACCCACTCTTTCAGCAATGCATCTGTCCTATCTGCACATAAGATGCACCGAAACTGGGGGCTTCTCCATATGGTTTCCCTAGGATCCCCATCTCTTCAGTCCCAGCCACACCAGGCCCTGCATCGGACGCCCAGACCGCACCCCCATCTCAGAGTTCCCATTTCCTTGATCCAAGTTCAGGCGCCGCCACCTGCGTCGACCTCCGGCCACTAGTAGCCACCTCCGAGCACACTCGATCTTCCACCAGCGTGAATGTCCCCTGGGCCTCCGTCGCGGCCCCCCCAGCCGCCATCAATTTGGGTATACTCCCCTGCGTAAGGGATCCCTCCTTGAGAGTCGTCTCTCCGTTGTCATCCCTCCCCCCTGAGTCGGCATTGCAGTGCTCTCAGAGATAGGCAAGAACGGAACGACCTGCCCTGGTGCGATGTTGAAGAAGTCAGGTGCGCCCCCAGAAGGAACCGCTGCCCTCGAAGCCTTGTTCAAACCCTCGTTTTCGAAGGTTGAACCCGAGAACCCCATACGGGTCCCAATTACACCTGCCTTTGGCGGATCCATCCGCCCACCAGATAAAAGATCCGAACCCATCGGGCGCGTAGTTAATCGGGCCCGATCCTTCGGCTCACCAACGCCCGCGAAATCTGAATAGTCGCAACCCTCAAAGCCCCATGGATAAAGACCGATGCATTTATCGGGACTTGAGACGCGGATATCATGCTGAAAGAAATAAAGTGCAGGAGACGAGGTGTCAGCTTCGGGTTTCGCGCCCCCTTGAGCCGTGGATGTGCGATCAGTCCTCCGACCACCCCATGAGCCTTCTCTGCCTAGGACTGCACCGCCCGGCTTCCATTGATACCCTCCGGCCCGCGGTGACGTGGCCCAGGCCCTGCGTCCAAGAGTTCTAGGAAACCCCCCCCCCACCGTCGAGAACTCCCACCATCCCACTTTCTCCGGGCCAAAAGGCTTGACCGCCAGGATGGATTCAAGCAAGTCACCAGGACAAGTGCCACTACTCTCGATCTCTTTGACCTCGATGATGCCGTGTAGCAACGCCCTACAGCTCGGCAAGTTGTGTGCGATGAAAGGAAGGCCTCGCACCCGTACCCTTACAATCGGCCTTGGCCTCAAAGTGCCATTTCTGTATCGAACACTGCGCCATCGCAACAGAGTAGCCCCCATCTTTGACCCATGAAGCAAAGCAGCAGCCTCGTCGCTCGAGAGATTCCTCACGAGCACATGTCATGGGGACACTTAAGCGATATCTCCATTGAACTGAGCCTTCGAGATCCTGCCCACGTCCGACGAGGCTAGGAAGAGCACCTCTGCTCCACCCCCTTCCCCAATTTAACGAGAACTCCTGAACCCTCAACAGGCAAGACATGCTCGTGTGTGCGAATTACCGACATCGGAAGCACTTGACCAGTTCTCGGCACTGTCGGGACCAATGATCCAAACGGCCACATCAGAAGCATCCTCGCCCGAATGAGTTCACTGCTGGCGTTCGTGATCTGGACTCTTCCACCCGCGCCTCGAACCCCCTCGATCGGTATACATTCCACCAGTCATCGCCGGGCGGGTTGGAGGTATCAACAGAAATAAAAAGGTGATAGCTTAAATACAAGTCATATCTATATATTAAAGTGTTAAAATTGGGTAATTAAGGTAGGATGAGTAAGTCAGGGATTCACATACCAAACAACTTGAAAACATGTTCCAACACAAGTAACTCATTAAATTGTCAAGCCCTATTTACTTGCTGTAGAGATAGTTCGTAGTATTATTATCTCTTTATGTATCTTGTCGTTATTTCTTTATCTTTTATAGACCTCTCTGTAATTTACCCTTAAGGTCTCTCCCTATATAAGAGAGCCTAGGGTTTTCTGGATAATCATCGAAGACTCTTTTCCCAACATGGTATCAGAGCCGCCCTAGGGCTCTCTACCCGCCGCCCCCACTCCCCACCCGCCGCCCTCTCCTCGGCGCATCTCTGCCGCTGCCTCTCTCTCTCCAGGGCTCCCGAGCGCCTAGCCATAGCCCACCACCTCCCCGGCCCGCCGCCACAGCCTCCCAGGCATCTCCAGGCCGCCGCCAGCGGTCCCCGACGTCTCCAGGCCGCCGCCAGTGGCTCTCGTCGGTCCCAGCCCGCCGACTGCGGATCCCAGCCCGCCGCCTGCGGGTCCCAGCCACTTCCTGCAGGTCCCAGCCCGCAGCCTGCGGGTCCCAGCCACTGTACGCGGTTGCCGCTTGCCGCCGTAGGTCCCAACCAGTCGCTTCAAGGGCTGTAAGCTTTCTCTGAGGCGTGCCCTAGTACTCTACTCGTCCGATATATGGGTTTGAGTGCGTAACGTCTACATATGCACTCAAATCCAATGAAGTTGGTGTAGACATTCATCATTGTGTCTTTATACCCTTGTTCTTCTCCAAGCGGCAGTATGTCAGAATCGAAAGCCGATATGCCCTCCACCGGCGCATTCAAAGATCATGCGCCAATAGTGAAGATGGACGGGTCTAACTATGAGCTCTGGGCTATGCAGTTCATGAGCCTCATGAAGTCTAATGGTAAGAAACACATTCTTACCGAGGATGAGCCTGCAGAGAAGACAGGGATCTATGCCTCATGGGAGGCTGATGACGCCTACGCAAAGGTCTGGTTGTCCGGTACATTGACGATGGAGATTGCCAACGACGTCCTCCATCAGCCCACTGCCAAGGCAATGTGGGACATTCTTGCCGCTACATATTCGCAAGTGCGAAATGAGACAAAAATGTTGCAGCTTCAGCATGACATTTTCACAATGAAGCAGAGCAGCATACCTCTTCATTCCCTATATACATCCCTAAGAGGGATGTTTGAGAAGTTATACAGTACCATTCCTCTCACTGCTACTCCTGAACAACAGAAGATATTTCGGAGCGCCACCATGGTGGGTGTTCTACTTGCGGCACTTGATCCTGAATATGATGTCGCTCGGTCCCAGATCCTAGCTGATGCAGTTATTCCTCCGGTAGAAGATGTTTACAGAAGGCTCAGTCGCATACCAGTTTCCTCCAGCTCTTCTACTCCACCCCCATCAGCGATGGCAGTCTCGCGTGGGAGAGGTGGACCGCCTTCTGGTCGTGGTCGTGGACGTGGCCGTGGACCCCAGGGAAGGGGTGGTCGCTTCAGTCAGACATGCTCCTATTGTCACCGTACAGGACACTCAGAGGAAATATGCTATTCTAAGCATGGATTCCCAGCATCGGCACGTGTTGCAGAGCACTCTCAGTCACCATTACTCTCTACTGCAGATAATCGACTTGACGAACTTGTGGCTCATCTCCGAGATATTATGCCACACTCATCTGGTGATTCGTCTGGTGGTTCTTCAGATATTGCTGCCACTGCCTCTGCCAGTTCATCCGCCGCTGCGAGTAACTCAGGTAGATCTACTGCATTCACAACATCTCATGATATATCTGACTGGGTTATAGATTCCGGAGCCACACATCATCTCTGCCGAGATAGAGGTAGATTACAGGCCTACAGGGACATTCCTCCCGGCCGTTCAGTGCAGGTAGCGGATGGTACCCATTCGCCCCTTGTTGGACAGGGGGAGGTCTTCCTATCCTCCACTATGCAGCTACAGAACGTCCTACATGCTCCTCAGTTATCAATGAATTTGCTATCTATTAGTCAGATTACGAAGGATTTGAATTGTCGTGCTATATTTGACCCGTCTTCTCTCATTTTTCAGGACATACTCACGGGCAAGGTGATTGGTTGTGGCTCTGAGCAGAATGGTCTATATCGACTGGTTCGGAATTCCTATGCTGGCGTCTCCTCTCATTCTGCTGGACCAGTCTCTCCGTACATTTGGCATCTCCGGTTTGGTCACCTTCCGCTTCAGAAAATGCGTCATCTTCTGCCCCAAATCTCTCCTAATTCGTCCTTTCGATGTGAAGCGTGTCAGTTGGGAAAGCATCACAGGTCGAGCATCCCAAGTCGTCCGAGTCGGAGCAGTAGCTCCCCTTTTGAGTTGTTACATATAGATATATGGGGTCCGAGTCATGTTCCCGATCATCAGGGGCACAGGTTTTATCATGTGGTAGTGGATGATTTCTCTCGTGTGTCATGGGTCTTTCTTTTGAAAAATAAATCTGAAGCAAGAGATGTGATCAAGAATTTGATTAATGAAGTGCACAATGTTTTCTCTTCTTCTGTCAAATATGTTAGGACGGATAATGCCCTTGAATTTTGTACACGCTCACTTTCTCAATTCCTTTCATCAAAGGGTATTATTCACCAAACCACTTGTGCATATACCTCACAACAAAATGGTGTGGCGGAAAGAAAGCATCGCCATCTCTTGGATATTACTCGTACACTGTTGATTCAGAGTTGTGCTCCTATTTCATTCTGGGGCGACGCTATTCTTACTGCATGTTATCTGGTCAACCGAATGCCATCCTCAGTTCTTGGTGAGAAGATACCTATCTCTCTTATTTTCCCAGACAAGGAGTTATTTTCACTGACTCCACGTGTCTTTGGTACTGTGGCTTTCGTTCATCGTCTATCTCCCGGACTTGGCAAACTCTCTCCTATAGCAGTCAAGTGTGTCTTTGTTGGTTATTCCAGGACTCAGAAGGGCTACCGGTGTTATGATCCTACGACTAAGAGGTACTTCGTGAGTGCGGATGTCACTTTCTTTGAGTCTGTCATGTATTTCTCTCCTGCAGGTGACAGAATTGTACCATCTACTACCACTGATGATATCTATGTTCCTCCACCACCTACATTGAGTACACCTGAGTCGTCCCATGTGCCCGTCTCCACGCCAGCACCACCTCCACCACCTCCACCTCCACCCATTCCACGGCCTATCATATCACCGTTACCTAAATTCTATACACGTCGGTCAGGTCCTGCTCAGACTACACACCAGCCAATCATCGCGCCTCAGGTATGTTCAGATGGCACTACTACTGACGGGTCAGGTTTGGTACATGTGCAGGATCCTTCAGTACAGGCAGACAGTAGCCCATCCAGCACAGCAGATGATGATCTTGATGTTCCGATTGCTCTTCGGAAGCAGAGGAGGCAATGTGCCTCTTATCCATTTGCTTCACAGGTTTCTTTTCACCGTCTCACTGGTGATTTTCAGAGATTTGCCACAGCCTTGTCGTCCGTGGATATACCACGGACATACCAGGAAGCTTTGAAGAATGATTGCTGGAGATTAGCAATGGAAGAAGAAATGAGGGCCTTGCAGTCTCGTGGCACATGGTCTTTGGTCCCTGCACCTTCTGATGCATCAGTTGTGAGCTGTAAGTGGGTCTTCACAGTCAAATATCATGCAGATGGCACGTTGGATAGGTACAAAGCACGCTTGGTCGCCCGTGGGTTTACACAAACCTATGGTGTGGATTACATGGATACATTCTCTCCAGTGGCGAGACACTCTACCCTTCGTATTCTCTTATCGGTTGTTGTGGTCCGTGATTGGAGTATATCTCAACTAGATGTCAAGAATGCCTTTCTGTACAGGGACTTACAGGAGGAAGTCTACATGCAGCAGCCACCTGGGTTTACTGCTGAGGGGGAGAAGCAGATAGTCTGTAGACTTCACAAGGCGATATATGGCCTCAAACAGAGTACGAGAGCATGGTTCCAAAAGTTGTCCAACCTAATTGAGCAACAGGGATTCAAGAGGTCAAATGTTGATCACTCGTTGTTTGTCCAGAAGTCATCGGCAGGTACGGTTGTCATTATGGTCTATGTGAATGATATTCTTGTTACAGGAGATGATGTTCAGGGCATAGAAAGGGCGAAGGCATTCCTAGGCCGTCAGTTTGTTACAAAGGATCTGGGAACCCTAAGATATTTTCTGAGGTTGGAATTTGCAAGGAATGCACAGGGCTTGGTGATGACCCAACGGAAGTACATTACAGACTTCCTGATTGAGACTAGCATGGATGGATGCAAACCATCAAGTATTCCTATGAACCCTAGCATGAAGTTGTATGATGGTGATACTGATGAAGTAGATAAGAGGAGATATAGAGAAATGGTGGGAAAACTCCTCTACATTACCATAACTCGTCCAGACATTCAGTTTGCAGTTAGCATGGTGAGTCAATTTATGGAGCAGCCAAGACAGGTTCACATGGATGCTATACACATGATACTGAGGTATCTGAAGTCTTCTCCAGGGTCAGGGCTGCTATTCAGAAAGGGCACAGACTTATCCGTCTCAGCGTATGCAGACGCAGATTATGCAGGATGTCCTAAGGATCGAAAATCAACCCCAGGGTTTGCAGTGTCTGTTGGAGACTCTTTGGTTTCTTGGAAAAGCAAGAAACAAACTGTTGTGGCAAGCTCCAGTGCCGAATCCGAATATAGTGCCATGGCTCAAGCCAGCACGGAAATGATGTGGGTTTGTTCGGTGCTAGAAGATCTACATGTAGCTGTACCCCTACCTATGAAGCTTCAGTGTGACAATCAAGCAGCATTGTTCATTGCCAATAATCCAGCTTTCAATGAAAGGACCAAGCATATTGAAGTTGACTGCCATTACACTAGGGACTTGATCCAGAGAGGATTGATATCCACTGCACATGTGAGCTCAGGAGATCAGACTGCAGATGTATTCACCAAGCCACTGCTCAGAGGACCTTTTCAGAGATGTTCATCCAAGCTGAGCATGATAGACATCTATGCTCCACCTTGAGGGGGAGTGTAGAGATAGTTCGTAGTATTATTATCTCTTTATGTATCTTGTCGTTATTTCTTTATCTTTTATAGACCTCTCTGTAATTTACCCTTAAGGTCTCTCCCTATATAAGAGAGCCTAGGGTTTTCTGAATAATCATCGAAGACTCTTTTCCCAACACTTGCGTCACTGAATTTCTTGTTATTATTAATTAATTACATATGCTCAACTTCCGTTGATGCTCTTTTCTTCCTATTGCAAGGATGGCAGGCAAAACAAATGCATCGTGGTATTAGGAGAGCTGAACGTAAGCTTTCACAGTAAACCTTATCAAGCATACATGTTATAGTTTTTATTCAGTATATTTTAAATGCTTTTCTTTCTCTTCTGCTATAATTTGGGATTCATGTACATAATGCAGTTTCTGTTATTACATGTTAAATTATATAGAAATTAATGCAATATAAATTGGTGAAACATTGTTAGATTTTGTGGCTTGAAAATTAATCATGAATGTCATTTCAAATGGCGAAAAATTTCCCTCAATTTTAGTACTCTAATGCGATTTCTAGAGAATATGATACTACGAGTATTGTGTAAACGAGTATCCCGGATCTGCAAGCTGGCGAGCGCCACAATGTGAAGAACAATTGATCATGTTTTCGGCAAACAGAGGGAAAGCAGTGTCTGAAGATGGGGCCCATTTCTCCCTGTAAACCTTGCTGGCCACTGTAACATCCGGGTTTCTACAAACCCGAACTCGTCCGATTTTGGGAAAAAAATTTCCCTGTAGTTTTGCGACTTGTGCGATCAAATTGTGAATGAAATATAGCGAATTGCGCGTAAACGGGTACCCGGATCCTGAGGGGTTCACAGCCACTCTTCTTCTAAATAGCCACATCGAAATCCTAATCTTGAAAGGAGCCTTCGTTTTACAAATGCACCTATAACTGCAAAGAAACAATGGATCATGGGCTATAAGAGTAGCAACAGACAACGGTTTTCTATTAAGCCAAAATCACCGAAAATACCCCCAATCCCAATAGCCTCAATGACCCAACCCAACTGTGTTTTCCACCCTCAAGTAATGCTAGTAGCTCCACAAACTCCACAAAACGAGCATCAGAGAAAGAAGATGTAAGCTTGGGTGCCCAGATACCACCATCGTCCATAAAGTTCGACCACCACTCGGCAGCATTCACACAGAAAATTTCAGCCAAATTCATCAATCTAGAAAAGGACTCATCAAACCTGCCATTTCATACAGGACTTACCTCCATCCCCTGGTTTCTAAACCAGAAAATCAGAAATCTGAGCGATCACCTTCACCACCCACTTCACAGTTAATGGACATGGCAGAAGCCTACAGCGCTCATCCAGGTCCAAGGAAAAGTCGAGTCAGGAAAACAATACCCTCTCAAAAAAACCCTCCATATTACCAAGCATCCTCACCGCCCAATAGAGAGTAGACCAATGTTCCAAGTCAGCAAGTCCTTGACACCAAGGCCCCCATCCTCCACCAAAAAATAAAACATTTCTCCACTTTACCAAGAGCATTCCACCCACAGCAACACCAATATCCCTCCAAAGGAACCTTCTCTTTAAGGTATCCAAACTCTTGGAACCACCACCAGGAAATAAAAAGATTGAAATGTAGCATACGACCAATACCAATTGAATGGACCTCAAAAGGACAAATTTTCAACCTCTAGACAGGATCTTGGCTCTCAAAACGACTCTCCTTCTGATCAAGAATCTATCCAGATCACCAACTTGATACTAGTGCCAACAAGAGGAAGTCACATACATGAAATAGGCAAACACCCTAATATGGTAGGAAGAATTACAGAACAAGTCAAACACAAGTAATTGTCCAACAACAACAACAAAGCCTTTTCCCACAATTAAGTAGGGTCGGCTACATGGATTCTTCGCCTCCATTCAGATCTATCTTGGGTCAATTCCGGGCTTATATCCACAAAACTAAGATCCCTCCGTATGGTCTCTTTCCAACACTTCTTGGGCCGTCCTCGCCCTCTCTTAGCCGGCTCAACATCCCAACACTCGCATCTCCTAAATGGTGCATCAGCTGATCTTCTTTGCAAATGACCAAACACAAGTAATTGTCCATATAGAACAAAATAAAGCACGACATTGACGATGAACCCTCATCCCAAAAGCATCACCAAGACGGTCAAGAAGTGTCCCGACCATGGTTTTAAAAAACATGAGGTAGATCGAGACAGTTTTCTATTGTCGATGCGAGGTGTAAACCTGGAGGCAAAAATATGCATAAGATAAAATTAAACATAACTATATATATTATAATAAATTTAAGATGGTGCCCTGCTTGGTAGTGGCTGGCCTCTTAGGCAGACCCTGGTGAATCTAACCCGAATTTACCCCCTTTTGGGGAGCCTCCGATTGATGAAACCATTAAGTGGCACTTTGCTAGATCTGAAAATGGGGACCCAGGATCTGATGATTGTTCATTTTTTGTATTTAGAGTGTACTGAATCAATATAACTATCCTTCCTCTGACACAGCAAAGCAGTTTCAATAAGTGTCCAAACGAGATGCTATATAAACCCTTTCTTTATTGTTCATTTTATATAGATAAACAGAAAAATCCGTAATTCATTAGTATAAGGTTTCTATTATTGTTTGCTTACATATTTTGTGGGAGCTTAATTTAATCAATTCCTAAACCATAAATGACTGTCAAGATGGGCGTTGCAAAGTTCTTTGGTGATAACTGCATAATCCAATCCACCAAGGACACCAAACCTTGAAAATGATCCATCCTTGTATCAGGTTGCTTAAATAGCATGTGAGAATAAACAAGATATATGCAGCATGAAAGGATAAGAAAAAACATGTGGTCAAAAAAGTCTTGGCCAACAAGTTGACTGAAGTTTTGGATGAAATTGTCTTGCCTATAAAATCTCCTTGATCTAAACGTGATTGTTCCCTATGCCATCAAATTTATTTTTCTTATATTTGTTTCAAATATATATAACATATAAATGCAATCTTATTAAACATATCTTTGTACGTTTATGATGTAATTATTTCCCTTCCCTTAAAGTATTTTTTGATAATATAAATAAACAATAACGATATTTTAAGTATGTTTCTCCTTATTTAAAACTTGATTTCTACAGGTCTCTCAGTTTTTTTTATATTTTAGCACTTTATGTGTACTTTAATTATGGTTCATTGTTTAAACATGGAGCAATCTCGTTTACACTAGTTAGTTTATTTACAACAACAACAAAGCCTTTTCTCACAATTAAGTAGGGTCGGCTACATGGATTCTTCACTTCCATTCAGATCTATCTTGGGTCAATCCCGGGCTTATATCCACAAAATTAAGATCCCTTTGTATGGTCTCTTTCCAACACTTCTTGGGTTGTCCTCGCCCTCTCTTAGCCGGCTCAACTTCCCAACACTCGCATCTCCTAACTGGTGCATCAGCTGATCTTCTTTGCAAATGTCCAAACCATCTTAAGCGGTTTTCTCGCATCTTATCTTCGATCGGAGCTACACCAACTTTCTTTCTAATTACATCATTCCGTATCCGATCTTTACGTGTGTGTGTGTGTCCACACATCCACCTTAGCATTTTCATTTCTGCGACATTCATTCTCTGCACATGTCTATGGTTCACATGCCAACATTCAGATCCATAAAGCATAGCAGGTCTCACGGCTGCTTTGTAAAACTTTCCTTTAATTTTTAAAGAAATTTTCTTATCACAGAGAACAGCAGAGGCTCCTCTCCACTTTAGCCAACCTGCATTTATTCTATTAGTAACATCTCCGTCAATTTCCCCATCATGTTGCAGAATAGATCCCAGATATCTAAAGGAATCTCCCTTCTGAATGTTATCGTCACCAATCTTCACCTCAATTCCTTCACCATTACTTCCATCAAAGGTGCAGTTAGTTTATTTACATAGAAATTATTAACTATTTGATATAAACGAAATTGTTCCATGTTTGATTGAAATCCTTTATTGTCTACAATAGTTTTTCCGGACATTTTCTAGGAAATGAAGGAACCGCCTACATAACCACTATGTGTGTTTCATTTTATTCTATCTCATCTTTGATTGCTTTTTACGAAGTTGCATCGGGAGCTAATATTTGCTATCTCAGAATTGCTCCATCCAATGTACTGCGCTCTACAGGTGTGCTTTTCTCTCTTCTCCCTTACCATGGCTAGTCTTTGTGAAATAACTCCGACGAGAAGAAAAACGAAGGCATTAAGAGACCTCTTGGCCAAACTCTAGACACTCTAAAATCCTTTGTCATTTCAAACATGCTCCCATTTCGAGTCAAGAGATATATAAATAGACACATCCCATTACACTAATCAGGAGGCGCTCGTAGTGACTGAGGAGCTTCCAGTTCAGACTCTACTAGTTCGAGGCACTCCATTTTCGAGTGACACCGGGCACTCTGTGTTCAAGTGGCCCAATTTCTTCGAGTTATCCGGAGAAACTCAATTTCGAGCTCCATTCTCCAATAATTGTGAACTGTGTACGAGATCTTTCCGATGTTTCTATGAGAAAGATTCCACTTCGAGGTTCCTATGAAAGAGACTCACCTTCAAAGATATACATACGGATATTCTCATGATATGATTTGTTTAGCCTTTTATAGAAATGGAGTAGTCTTCAGTGAAGGAGACATGTTGTGAGTCAAAGTACTCTGATGAATAAACTCGGTTCAGTTCCGGTGACTTTGGCAGACGCATTATAGAGACGCATTCTTCGACGAGGAGACTCGGTTCACACTCTAGTCCTTTTGTTCCTCCTCACCAGTACATCATGAAAAGCAACATCCTTAGCAGGCAGCCGGTAGAATATGTGTTGAGTTGATATTGTCTATAGTGTCTTGTATTGTGTGAGAGAAAGATTTTTTTCTATTTGTCCTAGATGAGCATTGCATGCTCCAGCTTGAGGAGTGTTAGAATATGGATGTATATGTGGGTAATTGAATCCCTCCAGAGATGACAAATTGGAGACAACTTGGTGACGGCCACCGAGATTCGTGGCCTCAAATTTCAGCGAAATTCGATCGAATTTCTGTCGAATATCGATATCCAGTCGAAATCGAAATTCGACCGAAATGACCGAAATATGGGGGTCCTTGTACAAAAAAGGACCGAAATTTCGGTCGAAATTCCACCGAAATTCCATCGAAATTCTGTTTTGGTCGGTACCGAAATGGTGACCGAAACCGACATTTAAGGCCTTGCCGAGATTATGACTAATTGAAAAGGTCAACGTACATGTGGCTTATCACGGGAAGGTTGATTTTTCTAAGGCATACACAACTATGGACTGGTAATACATCTGGTCCACCCTGGCGAGTCGAGGCTTCCCTGATATTTGGATTTCTTAGATGAAAAGATGAGTCACTACGTCATCATATTCGGTACTCGTGAATGGGTGCGGTACCCAAAAAGGGGGCTTCTTCCAAATACATCAACATGTCCGGCAAGAATGTCCTCTGGTGTCAATGCTTTTTGTTCGACAGCATATGTGCATGTGTGTATGGTATAGATCACGTGGTTTGCCACGGTATCATTTTGGGATACTCCCTTAGAGAAATCCCTATCCCATTCAGCAATATACGGACGATAAATATCTGTCATTGAGAGAGGGAAAGAGGAGGCAACAGGAATGGTTGTGGTGCTTGATATTCTTGGTTAACTCTTGGGCTTGAGGCTTAACAAAAACAAGTCGATGATGACCTTGTGTGGCATTGGCAAATTGTGATGTTGAGTTGGGTATAGCTACTATTTACAGTGCATTCGTTGCGTGGGTCTGCTAGTGAACTATGGGCACCGCGTACCGAATTGGCTATTGATCATTGCAAAAATTAAGAGGAAACTTATCGAGTAAGAGGTGTCCTTATTATCTCAAGGTGGGCACTTGATTATAGTTACAAATGTCCTTGCAATGATCCCTTTTTATTTAATATCATCGAGACTGCTTTTGATTGGGGTACGTCGGCGTTTTGAAGAGGATTACTTCTATTGATATGCCTTGAATCATAACCATCTAACCCAGGTTGAAAAACCCCATAGGCACCCCCTCCTGACGTACCATACCCCAACAAGATGGAGGTTTCATTGCTCGGTCAGCGAGCTTGGGGAGGGGGTCTAGGGGGAAACATGTGCGCTCCCGCCTCCCACTCCCCCGCCCCACCCCCCACCCCCTCGTGGGGGGGCGTGAGGGCAGCGCCCCCAGTGAAATTTTTTATGAGCGATTATATTTGTATTCTGGTATATGGATCTGTTTGGTTCAGGGATCCATCTGTACAAGAGTACTATATACACTTCCTATAGTTAGGGCTCTATGTATCCTCTATACTTTTCTTCTTTCTCCGTATAATGAAAATCAATTACTGCCGCCCAAGGATATAGCCTAGTTACATGTAAACCTTGTAAATCTGTGTGTTTCATACCTACTTGATTGTTCTCGTTTGTCTGTGCTTCCGCGATTTGTAACAACTTCTTTTTGAAGAAAGTTTGGAGAGAATTACGAGTAAATTCTTCTAGGATACATTAGCGTACAACTCAAAGGAGATCCACTCGTGGGTGTAGTGTAATTAGATCTCCGAAAGATCCAACTGCTCATCTAATACATACTCGAACACTGTCCTTTGGAAGCTTAGCTCAGCAATTACATTAAGAATTTAGGCACCAAAATCCACCCTAGATTACTACTTATCAGAACCCAAACCCTGCAAGATGAACTATCCAAAAGGTGATTCGGGTAACATCTTTGATCCACTCCAACCGAATATTTAAATAAAAATGATGCGCATAAAGCCCACCGAGAACATGTGAATTCCAGCATCGCACTCACTTCATTGTCATTTCACTTGTAACATAGACCGTTGTAGATTAAGTGGACAAAACGTGCAAAAAACACATGAATGCAATATCGAACTAAGGGCCAGTATTGGAAATCACGCGAAAACGAAAATTCAAAAAAAAACAGCACCCTCGGATCATAACACGAGCCGAAACGGATCCCAGGAGGAAAAGCGAATTTCGCGCCTCAAGACCACCAATTGCACGAAGCCAACCCCAGACCAAACGCGCAAATCCAGCAAAAAAGAAAACGCCGTCACCTTGATGTAGTAGGCCTTCTTGATCTCGGCCTCGGAGGCGTTAGGGCTGACGCCCAGCACGTCGTAGTACCCCGTCTCCTTCACCATGCTTCGCCCTCAAACCCTAATCGCCGATCTCCCACGGCGATCCGAAGAACGCAAAAGGGGATCTCCGGATCGCTGGCGCCGTGGAAGGAGGCGGAGGCGGAGGCGACGAGGAAGGGAAGCGCGCAGTGGGGGTGTGGCGGAGGCGACAGGGGAAGAGAAGGTAAAAAGAGCGTGGTGGTGGTGGTGGGAGGGGAGGGGAGGAGAGGAGGAGGAGGAAGAGGAAGAGGGGGAAAGTGGGGCGGGTATTTATTTATATATGGATTTATTATATTATAGGGAGGGAGTGCGGTCTCCGGTCTCTCTCTCCTCTCCCGTCTCGGTGGGCTCGCCGGTGAATGTCCGAAGTCTGAGTCAGATCTACCTGTCCTGTCCGGTTTGAGTCGGCGCGGCGTACCATTATGTTCTTCCGGGTCTTTTTGCTGATTTGGTACCGGAACCTTTCACGTATTGCGAATTCTTCCCTCTGCGTGTGCCTGGTAGGGGGTGGGTATGGATGCAAACGGGTATTATTGTATCTTTATTTATTTTTGAATACGGATACGGATGGATGTAGATACGGATATTGATTGATATTAAAATTATCTTATCATATTCTTAAAATATGAATACATATGTAAATCGGATACTGATCGCATACGAGTAATGTTAGAAATATTTTACAGAATCGGCTTAAATATATACGAATTGGATGGAAAACACATGATATAAATTTACTAAATGTATTTGTATTATAAAAATTATACAAATATGGTAAAAGAATGTATGAAATTATGTTATAAAAGGTTAAAAATAAATCTGTGAATATATTTATATACGAAATGGATATACGAATATGGATACAGATTTTTGCAGATATAAAAATGATATCCCTATCCTTATCCATTTTAAAACAGATATGGATACGGATGTCAAAATCTGTATAAAATGGATACGGTGATGGATCGGATACGAATATATCTATAACCGTTTACATCCCTAGAGGTGGGTACGTATTCAATCAATTTGGTGGGTTCGGGTTATTTGATTTGGGTTGAAAAAAAAATTAAACCCATTGCTCCATTGACATACTTGAGGTCAAGGTAATCGGATCATTGGTTTGGGTCGACTGGTTAGGGTTAAAATCAAATTGAAAGGATAAAATTATCGTTGCCATTTAACTGTTTTGCATCTATCTTTTCTAGATTTGGTACAAATGCCCTAATGCTTGTAATATAATGGGATTTTGATCACCTTTCTATTAGCATGTATGTGTATTAAGTATGTGTGAGCGTATTCGTGCATGAATGTGCATATAAATGCATAGGAATTTGTTATTCAAGTCACGTGGGTTTGAACCATTAGTCACTCATATTTATTATTCAGGTTGATTGGATGGGTTGTATAGATACTATCAAATTCATCAACCAACCCAATGCTCATATAAATAAAATGATTTGGACTTAACTCGACCTAAAAATCCAAATAACCCAATTCATTTAATCCATATCATTCAATTGGATTATTTTAGTTGACACTATAGTGCCCATCCCATGGTTCTGTGTCCAATTTTTTGTGTGGGCATATATTTACAGGAAAAGAGAGAGAGCCTTGCACGAAATGAGGGAAAGAAGGGCAACAAAAGCATAGATAATATGGATGTCGGTAGGTTAAAAATGTACTTAACCTTCTCTCGTTATAAGTAGGGTCGAGTACATGGATTCTTGCTCAAATCCATGTTGAAAGATTCAACTGTTTTTTTACGCTGGGTGTTGACTACCTAATGCAACCTTTGCAAGTGTGGGTTTTGAACCATGGTCTTTTGTGTGGTAGACATATTGTGCTACCACTAGACCATTAAGTGGTTACATGTTGGTAGGATTTTTTTTAAAAAAAATCTCATGTTTAGGATTCGCTCTTATTCGATTCGTTAATAGTTTGATTAAGATTATTTTTTAAAATGACCAAACAAAAATTGGATACAATTATAGATTCGTTTGTATAAATCAGTTGAATTCGCTCAGGTTCAATTCTTTTAAGGTTTGATTAAACGTAACATTATGTTAGTCTTAATATGCATATGCATGTAACTTATAAAGATTTAGTTACTACTTATTAGTTATATAATATAATATCTTTGTAAGCTTAATGAGATTTAAGGACGTTGAATGAACCAAATTATCGTTACAAATATTTAATCGATGCTTGTTGAAGTCAAAAAGAGTGTATGATTATGACCTAGTCCGTGGAAGGGTTCTAATTCGTGCGGGATCCTCCTCCCCTACACCTCCACCCGTCTCCAAAAAAAATGAACATGAGGATTCCTTCTCATCTGGCTCAAGTAGTTCCAACAAATGAAAAAAAAGAAATGAATTCTTTTTTTATTTTCCATTTTGCCATATTAGATCCTAATTCTAATAAGAAAGAGGGGCCCAAAATATTTTAGTTTGCCTCGAACAAAGAGAGAAGAAGGGAGGATCTTGAGGTCCCTCCGGCAACACAGATCGAGGCCGAAGGAGGATCCACAAAAAGCTACTCCTTACTTAAGCTTCCAGTCAGGGACAACCATTACACACACATGGATTTCTTTTTATTTTGCTTTTCACTATATAAATCATTTTCAAAAAAATTGATCTTATTTTTAAGATTTTATTAGCCTCAGAAGTATCGTTAGCATCTTTTTTAGTACTCCTTGAGCTGATTCATCTTTGTTTACATCTTTAGAATTTAGTCAAACAAAACTTGAACACTATTCCCATCATATCGAGTTGAATCGAAGACAAACTCTTAAATGTGTTGAATGAACTAATCGAACCTGATTATGTTCGCTTAGGTTCAGTTCATTACAACCCTAGATGTGAAGAAACATGTGTTGCATATTCAACGTGCACATGCGTCTTTTTAAATGGAGGAGATTGAAGAATGTGAAGAAGAGGACGACGGAAAATAAATGCCACTTTGAAATGACTTAGTTACAATCGAATCCCTAAATACTTCAAATTTTCACTACAATCTTTGCAGGTGGCAGTCTTGTTAATTATTATAACGTGACTCCGACAGATTAATTTCATCACGAATATCGTTAGATCTAATGAAATCCATTAACATATTTCATGTAATATACTTAGTATTCTCATGTTTATAAATTATGATGTTGTCTTCCTCATTTCTTATTTTTCCTCATCTAGACATCTGCCACCACCACCTTCATCTCCTTCGCCGCTTTTAATCCCCCAGCTCATGCCAGGCTACCCTTCCACCTTATGCAACTCCGTATATGATGTATCTCATCCCCCTTTGTCACAGTTTTACGCAAAGACTAGAAGAC
Organism: Ottelia alismoides; assembly: GCA_037367405.1. Classification (NCBI taxonomy): domain Eukaryota; kingdom Viridiplantae; phylum Streptophyta; class Magnoliopsida; order Alismatales; family Hydrocharitaceae; genus Ottelia; species Ottelia alismoides. The sequence goes on along the minus strand of JAZKJV010011790.1, from coordinate 125,936 downwards.
TAAGGTGGCTCCGCCTCGATGACACCCCTCATCCCCCACCTCTATTGTTGTCGAACCTTCCCGCCACCCCTCATCCAACTTGCCTACATGCACAATCGTTCGTCCCCTATTTTTCTTGATCCAATATTATCTCGAACCCCCTTCACCTGATTTCCACATCTAACACCCCAACCCCACCAACCTAGAAGTGCATAATGCCCTTCACTCACATTTGTTAATCCATCAACATTGATATAGTACCTATAAGGTGCGTTTGGTACGCGGGTTAGGGCGGGTTAAACTTGTAGAGGGTAATATATTTTTTTATTTTGGTGTTTGGATAGTGGGTTAAAATGGGAGTAAGTTTGTTGTGGGTTTATTTTGATATGATTGTATTGAAGTTTGGAAAAGTGAGTAGTTATTGTGATGTGATTGTATTAAAGTTCGGAAAAGTGAGTAGAAGTGGAGTAGTTTATAATTTTTATATGATATGATGGTATAATATATTATTTTTTATGGACTTGATGAAAGAGATTTGAATTATTTAATTTATTAAAAGGGATAAAAAAATGTGGGACCCACATGGGAGAGAGGAAAAATGGGGTGAGGGGCAGGAGCGGAATCAGGAATTTTATCAGGGAGGCCAAATATACACATATCATTTATAAGAAAAAATAAAAAAAAATATTTTCAAATGCTATTTTTTAAAATAGAGCTAAAACAATTTCAAATGTGATTTTTAAATTTTGATAAACTTACCATGCCAGTGTTATTTGAATTTTCAAAAAGGCATGGACTATTTTTTTAATGGTGAGTTTTTAATATTTTTAGTTATAAATTTTCATATTTTAAAAATAACAAACAAAAATTATTTCATTTACAAAGAGAATTAAAATTAATGAGAGAGATAAATAAATTCGAATCTCATTTTATATCAAATTGTGCTTATAATGTTGAGTAGAAATATTTTTTTAACAAAGAAAGGTTGGAATTATTATTTGTAAGCAAAAGAAAAGATGGAGATGGGTAAAGTGAGTAGAGCTAATTTTTTTTAACAAAAGTGGACAGGGATGAGATTCAAACCTTGGTGGAATAATTGGAAGACACAACACTTTGTCAATAAGCCATCACACATTTATTGATAATTTTCAAAATTATCCTTTCTATATTTAAACTTGAAGCAGGGGTCGTACCAAAAATGAGCAACATTATATAAGTAAAATGAAGTAATTAAGGGGCGGCCATGTACCCCCTCAAAAGTATACTAGTCCCGTCCTTGGTAAGGGGTCCATAGAGTGTGTGTGTGGTGGAGGAGGGTTAAGGGGGTATATATGTACTATTGTATTGTTAAGTCTTGCATAGATATACATATTTTTGCGATAATAAAACTTGGTTTAGTAGTGTACATAGGTTACAAATAGCATAATCTAAGTGAAGAAAGCTCAGAGGAAGAAGATGAAATTCAAGCTCTAGCTCTAGGATGGGGCCCAAACTTAAAAAAGAATATTCATGCACGAAAGACCAAGGAAACTTCAGAAAATCAAGCCAAATATGTCATGCCAAAAAAGATTGAGTTTCTATCTATACCTCAGGTCTTGTATTTGTGTTTTTATTTAATATATATATATAGAGAGAGAGGGGGCCCTTCCAATGAGGTGCACATTTCCTGGTTGCTTGGAAAGCCACTCATAATGACCGTAAGATGGGGATCTAATGGATGATATTAAAACCACCAAGGAAAAGGTAGGAGTGGTATTCGAACTAACTAATTAGCTAAGATTAAGGAGGACAATAAGCGTTTAACATAAAATAAAATATTTTGAAATTTTTTGAAATTTAAACACTTCTACAATTAATTCGAATTACTAATATAAAACATACCTAAAATAAATTATAACCTTACCAAAAACGTACGACCTGTATAACAATACAAAAACTATTAAGCTCTATGTGGTACTTAGTATTACTAAAATTTACAAAAATAAGGGCTACAATACTAAACTGTGTAAAGGAATACAACAAAAATGCTGACATACAATCAAAAATTGTTAATGGATTTACAATTACTAACATTATAATGAGAAATATCTTGATAATATGATATATGTTTGTTGTATAATACAATATAATGGAAACACATATATTTGTTATAATGTATTGCAAGTTGGAAATATAGTTCAATCCCGAAAAGAGCATACATATTTGCATCTGTTATTGTCGGTTTGTGTACATTATATTACTAAGATTTACAAATTATTAACACACAATATAATATACTGCAAAAGAATACAAAAAAAATCCAGGACTTTGTGAAATTGTTGCCAGTTATAACGAAATTGTGAACAAATATATGATATATAACACTTCCAATTACAATATAACAAGCCACAACACATTTTTTGCATCTACAATTTTAACTCTTACTACCATAACCAAATGAAAAATTCCTATAACAAAGCTTCACACTATAAGTAAAACTTACCTTAAACCTATGACTTGTAATCTGATAAGCTCAATGTGTTACTTTAAATTACTAATAATTACAATAATATGTACTACAATGCAAAACAATGCAAAGGAATACATAATAAATACTCACATATATGCAATAATTGTCATTTAATTTACATTTTTTATCAAACTAAGGAGATATGTCTTCGAAAACTACTATATGAGAAAGCATAACACAATATGTGCATACAAGAACTCTACCTTTTTAAACAAGTTTCAAAGAGAAATATTTCTATAAAAAAATTAACAGTATTAATCGAACTTGAGTAAAATTTTGAATTCACAAGTGATAAGAGCGTTGGGTTTACTTTAATTTACATAGATTTACAAAACATAACATTACAATACATTAGAGTTCATTAAAATACAAACTAATACAAAACGAACCAGTAATTTATATCACTTATATTACAATTTGTAACTTTGAAATACAAAGTTGATCGATAAAGTACATTTTATAACGTAAAAAATACAATATCAAAACAAATTTTAATGTTATGAATCTTAAGATAATTAGAGGATGAAATTACTATATAATAAATCATGAACTTGTTAAATAAATGAATTACTTTATAAATATTCATTATTCATTATAAAAAATACATTATCTAATAGAAAATAAAACGATCCCTTAACATGGGTTCGATTTAATAAAAAACATCTTTTGATAGATAATAAATTTTGAAAAACATTCAATTAGCATGATATAAGACAAATTGATCTTACGAAATTTAACTAATAAATCTATTTTTGAATGAATCAATGAATACTATGTACTAACAACGATGCAAAAAAAAGCTCTTCTAAATTTTTATAAAGAATAGCATTGAAAAATTGGAAGAAGGATGAAAGAATTCATACCTGGAAACGTGAAGAAGCTAAAGACGTTGTGGAATGAACAATGACGGGAAAAATTTTGAAATTTGAGATTATAGGATTATTTGAGAATAATATGTTTCTATTTTTAGCTAATACAATCAACTATTAAATATTGATTATACAGCTATATAATTAATTTTACTTAAATAACTTAAAGTAATATATAGGAAGACTTTATCACCGTGATTTCCGCCTTCAGTTACAAGGTGACAGAAACAGAGTTCCCTCCCTCTCCGAACGACATTGGCGACTCAAGAACCCTAGGGGGTTTGTCACCTTCGATCCACGGCAGCAAAGGCACGAAGACGACGAAACTAAGAAGAAGACAACCAGGTCAGACATAGCTCTAAAATGCTATATTGATTAGATTTCTTAGTATTTGGATTAACAAAAAATAATCGTCACCGTAGAAAATGCATGAGAGAACTGTATATATTTCAACCATCTGATTATCTTTTAATTGCAAAGGATGGATTTTTAAATCATCAGATTATTCATATCTCGTTACAATGATCTTTGCAAAATTACGACAGTAAAAAAACTGTAAACAATAAAACTTAGTTATAGTGCTGCGCGAAAGCAAAAGAAAAAATGTTAACAACAACATTCATGACTGTTGTATAATATTAAAATCACAGATGCATATTTTAGACGTTTATTTATAGTTTTATCACATAAGAAATTATAATGAAAATTTGTAGAGATGAGCTGCAGCGAATCAGATTTCGATGAAATAAGGGGACCAAGAAAAATGAAAGAAAACTTAAGCGGAAATTCTTTGATGAGGACAATGTGAAGGAAGCTGCTGATTCAAACCGCATAATTTCATTGGTGATGAAAGGTATATGAAATTAATTAAAAACTAAATCATTACGTGTCTTCTAAAAATATAATGTATTTGTTATTTGTGAATTACAGTGAAGGGTAAAGACATGAGTAAAATACCTGACATAGAAGATGCGGCTATTGAAGAGTGTATGACTGAAAAATATGGCAGTAAGATACAAATTACAAATCCCTTTAGATAATTTTGTAAATTCTTATTGTTTAATCTGTTTTATGAGCTTTATACAAAATTACTATAAGAATGTGTTTACTTCTTTAAAGGTAAGGGCTACATACAGCACAGATGCTTTGTGGAGCATTTTGTTCAATTCATAGATGCTCATAGACCAACAACAAAGCAACAATGTCTGATTAATAAGACTGCATTCTCGAAATTAATAAACATTGGAAAGGTTGATATCCAAAGGAGGATTCTGCAATGGATTGTTGAACAATATCAAGGAGGACACCAATTTAAATTTGGGAACCAGGTTCTGAACTTCACGGACGAAGACATAGGAGCAATATTAGGAATTCCAAGCACAGGCTTTGCAGTGACTGTGAAGGGCAGACACCTACAGTGGAAGAGCTATATTTCAGAGGAGATATTTGATTCTGGAATGATTTTCAATAGGAAGAAATTAGTCAATATTTTGATAGATTTCTACGATAGAGATGATGATGACTCGGTGGCTGTTTATGTTACTTGCTTGATATTGTTCACGTTTTCCACGTTCTTGTTCCCAGATTGTGGATACTCTTTCCCAAGAGATATACTCCATTACATTGAATCTTTGGAAGATACCTGATTTTTTAACTGGTCAGACGCTGTAGAAAAAATGATTTTGTTCAACATGGAAGATGTATTGCATAGAATACATCAGAGGAGGCAAGGATCGTCAAGAACAACACTTGGATATCTTACGAGTTGTGTAGCATGCCTATACATAAGTAAACATGTTATTGTATAATAATTTATAAAATCGTAACTAATCAGATTTTTTGAAAATTATAATAGGTCTGGATGTTAGAATACTATTGCAAAGATCTTGTCGTCAACAGAGATCTACGTCCAAGGATACGGAAATGGGCAGGTTCAATAAAAGGTTTATCAAGGAGAATCGCTTCACTCACCAATGAACAGGTATGAAATATTATATGCACATAAATAATACTATATATGACTTAATGTTGTAAATGATAGTAATTTAAAGTTGACATACCTTTTTGTATAAACTACAAATGTATCAGATTGTAGGAGGTTTGCATCCACAAAAAAATGAAATATTTAAAATAGGAGCAGATGAATATGTTTTCCCGTATGAATATGGGTTCTCATTGAGAAGGCCACAGATAAACCTCCAATCCCGAATAAAAGTGCATGAAGATGGACCTGCAAGGAGAGGGAGATACAAGAGGGCAGAATTTCAAATTGTAAAAAGTCTAAATCAAGAAACTAACATTCGTGCTGGAAAAGGGACTGACAAGCAATGCATGTGTGATGAATTTCAAAAGAAATAGACAGGTTGCAGAAGCTAATAGAAGAGCTGAATGATATACATCAAGATAAGGATGTCAAAATCACAGCTTATAAATTTCAGTTAAGAAGGTTGGAAATGGATAATGAAGAACTGAGAGGGAAACTGGAAAAATCAACTCCAACTGAAGTTGACAAAGAAATCAATGAGAAATTGATAATGGAAGGAGAGAACAAACTGACTGAGGTTGATGATCAGAAAAATACACTTGTGGTGGAAAGCATTTCTGAAATTGTCACGAAGTTGGATACAGAACAAGAAGGAGAAAATAATTTATCCAAAAAAGAGTGTATTCCATGTTTTGATCTTGCTATTGTTGAGCATGAGTCCGTTGTCACAGATAAAAATAAGATCGCATAAAGGAAGAGAAGAAATGAGAGATCAGAAGTGCATTCTAGCTCGTTGACAAAAAGAGTCAAAGAGAGGAATGCAACAAAAAGAGATGTAAGGGAAACAAGAGAAACTATTACAAGTGAAACAGACCACGAGGTGTGTATTTGAACTTGATTATTAATCATACAATGATTTATAGTTCTTCCAGAGAATATATATGACATATTTACAATTTTAATGATTAATCTTCTAAAAATGATATATATTAAAACATTACAGTATCTCTGTGATCCTGCGACTGACTTTATCGGATATGCTAACATAACCGAGGATCAAAGGAGATTGATTCAGGATTTCCTAAGAGACCCGACGGACAAGTAAGTTGTGATTTAAGATAAGAACTTATGTTTTATAGAAATTTGTAATTACAATTTAATGTTCTGCTCAAAACTGTAGGTTCAACGCCACATACATCACACCTCTTGGAATTTTTTGCAAGGGAAAAGAGATACATCAATTCTTATATGAGAAAATGATTGAAGATAGCGTAATCACATTATTTTAATTCATATTTCTATATAAACCATAAAATACTCTGATGATTTATTTACTTGGAAAACATATTTTGAAAATGTTCACGGATGTTCTGCGACATAGATATTGCACCGGTGACACGATCACATTCCTATTCACGCCTATTTACGAGATGTTTAGTCACTTCAATCACATATAAATCTCCAAATAAATCATAATACTTTCAACTTCTACATGCAATAATATTTTGTAAATACGGTTGATAGAGCTACAAAGGAAGAGATCAATCATCTGGATAGCCTTCATGAATTGGAAGATGAAAGGCTGATTGGATTGTCTAAGGTTTTCACAGTTATTCATACCAAGAATCACTGGCATCTTTTGGTCACAGACTTCACAGTGAGGAAATTCTATGCATATAACTCGATGAGAGGGTCAAAATTTCACAAAAAAGATGCTCAAAAATGGGTATGTTTATTTACAATATGTTTTTTATTGAAAACATCTTATGTTTACAGTGGAAATTAACAAGTTATTTTTTTTAGCATGGCTGGATGTGCGAATGCTTTGGCATGAACGTGGTGGACGAAACAATGAATGATTGGGAGATAATATATGTGGTTGACAGCCCGCAACAACCTACTCACAGCTTGGATTGCGGTGTCTACGTGATGAAGACAATGGAGTACTTGTGTGAAGGGAGGGCTCTGGACTTCTGCTATGAAGACATTCCAAGATTCAGGGCAGAAATAGCATGTACTCTTTTGACATGCGGACACATTGATAATGAAGCTGGAAATTAATTGACAGATGATGGTGCATGGTGTTTTCATGACAACACCAAAAAAATATTTCATAGATGTTGAACAGTGTTGACATTTAGATTTCTGAAACAATATTTAGTAGTTTTTGTTTATAAGTATTTCCTGAAAAGATAACTTTGGTTTGTATTTAAAAGTATTTCCTGGAATGTTGAAGAATGTTGGTTTGTTTATTTTGTTTACCTTACATAATTCAGCCATGTTACGTCTTTTATACCGTCTATTATGAATGAATTGTATTGTTTGATGATCTTATATTTTGTAATATGCAGATAACTGTAAATTCATATGTAAAATCATTATAATTTAATTGTATAAAATGTTGGTGCATAATATATTTAAGATTATATAAATGATGTCATGAAGTGAGAAGGTACCGTTAACTATAAGAAGATAATGCGATAAATAAGCCAATCGACATATATGTTAACATTACAAAACTAAATGTATTTGGTCCATAGTTTATTTATTCAAATTTTACATTATAATGTTTAAATTTATTGTATTGGTCGTACATTTACCACTGCAAAAATTAAAATAATATGCTATATTTTAATATATGTTACTATATTTTACACTAACTGCAACATGGCTGCAATACTGAAATTGATTGTTTTACACATCAATAAAATACATTAAGAATTCATATTTTTCCATTATATCTAAATCGTTTGATTCATCATAAAAAGTATGATTATGTACCTATAATCATTTAATAGTACGTTTGATATTCTCTATTGTAATAACATTATACAAAGATCATTATATATTAAATGGATTTGAGTACATTCTCCGATATAATGATGAAATTCTAAATTCGAATCTAATGGATATATGGGTCTAGTATGTAAAATTAACTTAATTATGATGTGGACAATCTGAAGATAGCGTCATATAAGTCGATTCAATAAATAATATATTCTTGAAAATTTAAAAATTACTGCAATTGATCAGTTAGCGTTAACAATCTGAAGATAACTTGAAACATAAATCAGCCGTCATATATTTTACATTATAATACAATAAGAATGTGGCTATATAATATGCTGTATCATATTGTACATTATATTCCTTTATTTTACAATATTACACTTATAATATATTACTATATTTTGTTATATTTTACTATATCTGTATGACAAATACAACACTGAAAAGGATTCTTAATCATTACCAACAATAAAATCCACGAATGTTATTTATTTAGTTAATCTTATTTTTCATGAATAACGTTGTGTCATTTGACGACCACAAAACTTTTTGTCAGATAATAATATTCATCCATACCCAATATGATACATACAAGGTCTGACTATTACTTCGTAGATATTAGATTCAAATGTTTGCACAAATTACAAAAAATATAACATTAAATCAATAATGACCATCTATTGTTTGAGTAACATAAGATCATACAACCAATATAAGTCAATCAACACCATGATTTATGAAAAAATACATAAAAATATAGTCTTAAAACATCAGTCTGTATTTTCTAATGGCTGCAACTATGTACTCTTCCATCTTGATCAATAAGATCCTGCAAAGAAAAGGGACACTACATCACTAAGCTTGATTGAATATAATAAATCGAAAAAATATACAATTTTAATGTGTAACTTACCATGCTGACTTTAAATAATTGTGTATGTGATATCTGAAATATGTTCTCCTGAGTAAATTCTGTATAAAGAAAAAATGATATCTAAATATATGAATAAAAATATAATAACAGAATAAAGTGTTAAAAAAATATACCATCTAGCATGCAAGAAATTTGCAATATATTTGTTTTCATTCTGACTGTCCTGAATCATCACTGAATGTAAAAATTATCATATTTTAAAAACAATAGAAATATTTTAAAAATATATATTGTTTAACACTTCATACCAGTCTGAAGTTGACTGAATCTTGTTTGAAGGGCAATTCCTATAATCATGCCCAACATTGTACTTCATGCACGCTTTACATTGCCTGCCTCTATTTCTTTTTAATTCTTGTTGAGATATTCGACGACTACCTGAACCTTTTGGTCTTCCTCCCCTTCCACTACCTTTAGTTTTTGCAGTAACCGGAACAAGAACATGATTATTATTATCATGAGATTCCAAATGAGGTTGATCCTGTGATACATTTGATAATCTTTTTTTTTGAATTTAAACTTTGAACTTCTTCGAGCAATTTCACAAGCTTTGCTTTGACGAGAAAAAAAATGTCATCATATTCTACGCTACTTTCAGCCACAATCTGAGAGCAAATATTATTTAACTGTCCAGACCTTTCATGTTGTGGATTTTGGTTGTAGAATGGATAACTACCAGAACTCTTAATATTCCTGGTCCATCTGGGCAAGATAAAAGAAATAGAAAGAAATGAATCTCCTCTGAACTTGATAACAACAAGTAAGTGCATGCATGGTATTCCTTGAAATTTCATTTTTTTGCATTCGCAAGATAGATAATCAGACTGATGTATTTTGGAAACTATTCTATCTTTTACAGACTTATTAATTGAAGAAACATTGTAACATGACAATCCATCTTTGATTTCAGAAACACGAACATTTAACATCATTAACTCCTTCAACTCTTTCTGAAATTTGTAAAAAATCCTTTTCGAATAAACATCAACCATTTGTTCTTCCAAAGTCCATTTGGTTCTTAACTTAGGCCTTCTAGTCTTTGAATCATGATCCATGTCATTCTCACGTTCTCTTAACCTCTGGATGGCTGTCTAGAATATGGAAACAAACTCTAAAAGAGTGTTCTGTTTAGTAATAGAATTTTATAAAAATAAGTTCATACTTTCACTCCTTTGAGTGCTACGCATCCCAGCAAAGAATATGTCATTTGTATATACATCTATCCATTTGTGTCTTATGTCATACTTCTCTACTAACCATTTATTCTCAAGCAATCCAAACTCAGATATGGCTGTTGACCAACCATCTTCAAATTGATCAATAGACTCATTCTGCCAAACAAGTCTGCTGAATGTTTTAAGAGCCTTGACAATTTCCTTCATTCTACCCAGTTTAAGTTTCAGCTTTGCCATAATGTGCCATGTACAAAACTTGTGAACAGTGTTAGGAAAAGAAAGACGGTTTGCAGCACATATTGCTGGATCTTCATCAGTAATTATAGAAATGGGGTGTTTTCTACCAGCTTCAAGAAATTGATTAAATAACCATGCAAAACTTTCTGTTGTTTCTCTGTTTATAAATGCATTACCAAAAAAATTGAGCAACCATGGTGGTTAACTCCACAGAAAGAGGCAAATATTAATTTGTATTCATTGGTTCTATATGTCGTATCAAAAGAAATTGTATCGCCAAAAACCTTATAATCTTCAATGGATACACTGTCAGCCCAGAATAAATGGGTGAGCCAATTATCCTCATCAGTTCGATATGAGTAAAAAAATTCAGGCGTCAACTTTTTGTAATTACCAAAGAGATCTAACACAAGTTTTGCGTCCAAACCATCGCGACGTCTTCTCTCATCCCTATTAAGGTTGTATATATCACGTACAATGCCACCAACTTTGTTGTTTGTAATGAAATCGTTATCCAAAAATGCCGATTGTTTTGAGGCAGGAATATTAACATCAGTCATGGACTTGATAAGCATTTTAGCAGCTTTAGAAAACTTTCTATTGGCATGAAGATACAACCATTTGCTGGGGGATACTAGGTTATGATTGTGTTCTTCATTGAAAGAAAACACTATCCAATCATGATCATCAAACCTATATTTAACCGACACCATGGCCTTACACTCAGTTCGAACAACACCAACAGCTCTCTCCGATCTTTCAAACATACTTTCATCGCTGCAATCACTTTCAACTGAGTATGCACCTCTTGATGATGAAGAAGCTCTTGATTTTCCTTCTTTCCAACAAAGAAAACTCTTAAACACAAGTGTCTTATTTTTAGTTAATCTATCAACTCTATGTCTTGTGCTACTTTTACGTACATTGAATCCCTCTTTTGTAGCACAAGCTTCATAAAAATTATACGCATTTTCAACGGAACGAAAAACCATGCCAACAGTGGGTATATGCTGATAATTATGATAATTTGCAGTAGGGGAACTTGGATCAACTGCATTATTTTAAATATAATCGAAAACATATTAATGTTATTACCTGAGGATATATTGTTTGCATCATTAATAAATTTACACAATAATATTATTACCTGCAAAGGTTGCATCAGTTTCTACGCACTCTGAGTATAAAATGTTTGTAGAAGAATCCTAATATAAAAATTGCAGAGACATCAATTCTCAAAAAACAAAATTAATAATAGATAATTATTTGGTGTCTCATTACCTCAATATATGGAAGACGTTCTTCATATCTTTGGAATAAAGAGCTCCAGAAATTTGTCCTAGCAAAAAAAAAATAAAGTGAAATTCTGTATACTGTCGTAGGAAATAGTATTCAAGAGCAATAAAAAGTAAAATAAATACTCATAAGTTGCACTGGATATTGAAATTACATATATTATATGAAACTAATATATTGAAAAATATGAAGAAATATAGTAATCTATAAATATGTATTATTTTATAAAAAACATGGTTATGTAACATATTGGTAAATATAGTACAATAGAAAATAAAATTGTGAATCCAATAAGGAACGAATGAAATGGATACATAAAAATCATATTATTTATATTAAAATGAAGATTTAGAAAAGAAAGAACAACACCTGGATGGAGAGAACCGATATCAGAATTGTCGTGACTTGTATCTATGGTGCTATTATCCTGTTTAAAACATGAAAATGTACATCAAAACGAAATTATTACAACAAAAAATAAATATAATGTATGAACCTGATAGATTTCTTCAAAATAGTTAGACATAAACTCGGATGCAGAATCATCGTCTGATGAAGATGACGGATCTTCCATGACGAAGAACGACTGAGAATACAAAATATTAAACGAAAAAAATGAAATAAAATTATTTAGACAAAACCACTTACCGTAAAATATGGGATAATTAAGTACACTAAATGACGCATGACGTATCTAAAAATAAGAAGTAGAATACTTATTGACAACCATGCGATTTTAACATATTTGATTACGTCTTAAATGAATTAGTTTACGATAAATAGAATACCGGGAGTGGTTTATTGGGTGGTTACACATGGTTTCGCATGACAGAAAACAGACATATCGTAGCTGTAGATATAGATCAGACGGCCAAGATTCGTGGCTTTCCTTATAGCAAGGAAAGGTGCACCTCATCTGAAATTTTCCCTATATATATATATATATATATATCTCAAGAGATCATTCATCATGCATATGCACTCTTAGATGCGGTTTCAATCTTGAATTAGTGGACTAACCTATTCTACCAGTTGATTAACATAAATCGTGAAGAGAAATAAATTTATACCTATCCAATTCAGTCGACTAACCTCAATCTGAATCGACTAATTGACCTTTCAGTTGATTAACTCCTATTCCAATTGACTTTATGTTCCAACGATCAAAGTGAGGTGCCACAGTAAAAATGAGATTTTTCGATTGACTAACTTATTTTCAACTGGCTAATTTTTTTCAACCTACTGATCCTTTACTTAACTAATTTATTTTTTAGTCAACTTGTTTTTGACATTGATACTTATTTTTAATATCGAAGGTATACTTAGCTAGCCATCACATCCTTCATCTCCCTAAAATGGCTACTAGAGTAGCTTATAAAAGGAAAGTCATTCCCTTCAATTTTGTTACTCTTAGCACTTATTCTTTACACTTAATTAGTTCTTTTCAGGTGTGGATTTCATTTCTAATACTAAGATTATATTCCATTATCTATGAGTGAGTTGTGGAGCCACTAATGATCGTCATTACTTTGTATTCGTTTTCATCACTACTGATAAATCACTAATGATCATCATTAATCTTTAAAACGGTTGGGTTGGGATGGCAACTTCAGCTCAGTTGCAAGTAATTAATTACCAACAAGCAAAGTTTTAAAAAGCGGACCAGACGTTGAACGATGAGCCTTGGATTTGGTCTAACTAGGTTGTACCGTTGGTTCAAACAGGTTGGACCAGTGATGATGTCAACGTGATATCATCATTCTTATCGATTCGGAAAAAATCGGACCATGTTTAATTTACTGGTCTGACTGGTTGAACCGATTTTTTGAACCAATAAAAGCATATACATATATATATAAGTATGTATTTATATATCAATGAAATAATTATTTAAAATATTAAATCTTTCAATAGAATAAAATGATTAACTATTTCGAGTAAGTCTCTACAAAAATTAGTCACATTTTCTAGCATTATACATGAATATAATATTGCAATCATTTATTTATAGTTGCTTCTAGAAAATTACTCTAAGAAAGTTATGGCACAACTTATATTACTAAAAAAAGAGAAAGTCATAATTGATATTGCAGAAGTTAAGAAGGGTACAAGTGATAAAAAAATCTTATTATTTCATTATTTAGATTTTTTTTGGAAATTTACCAAACCATCAAAACTGAGTCAATCCAGGTCAAGCCGGTCCGACCACTCGGGTCAATCCGATCCGACCGGTCCGGTCGAATCTCCTTTTTTATTTCCCTTTTTTAAAAAAATCAATTAGAAAAACGAAAAATAGGAACGGATAAGCCTCGCTATGTGGACTGTTGCTAATGATATAGCAACATATATGATATTCATTGTTAATTTTGAGTACGAAAACTCATTTGGTAATGAATAATATCGTCGTCATATATTTAACAACGGCTAATTTAGTGGTGGGTTTTGAAAAAAAAGTATCACTATAACTCAATTTTGTTGTAGTGTGGATTGACCAGACATGTTCCAGCAGGTCGCAGTGCTAACAAGAAACAAGTATCTATTCAGGTTAATGTTCATAGTTTGTTTCGTTATCATTGTCTCCTTTAAAATGGATACAAATACATATATCACTTTTATATTCATGGTGTTTATATCTGTAATCCATTTGAATATGTAAATATATTTGTATTTATATTTACGAAGGTTTTATCCTTCTTTTACAATTTGATATTATTGTTATGAATCACATTTAGTATAGTCAATTGTCTAAACGTAACACTACAAGAAAAATAAGTTGTGGTTACAGAATTATGCATACAGATGTGGGGCTTGTGCCTACAGAATTGGGCTCTGTACACGACACGTCGTGGCCAATAGCCGTAGCTTTAACTCTCGTTGCGAGAGTTTTCTAGCCACGAATATGTTGTAGCCAGTACAAGTGACCACGGAATTTGTCGTGGCCACAACTCTTGTATGAAGACTTTGACCGCGGATTGTAGCTAGGAGAAACTAATGGCCACAGAATTATCGTGGCTATAAGTTTTCGTAGCAACATTCCGTGACCACAACTCATTTTTCTTATAGTGTAAGTCATCCGATATTATTTAAAAGTAGCACATTATATAATAACAGATAATCACTATTATATAATTCTTTGCTAGTGATATAATAATAAATAGGATATTTTCCGTCATTTTAAAGGATTAAAAATACAATTGCAACAAATAACAATCCTTATTGTAAATTTAATTGTGGATGATATATTCATGAATATTAAGTTATTCATTGTCATTGATCAAATTTGTTGTCCTGTGCGAAAATCAAAGTGAAATTGTGTACTTGGATTGATTGTAATGTCTAACATATGCCAATTCTATAGTAATATTTCAACATTATACCAATTCTATAGTGAAATTTCAACATTATATTGGATTGGAATATTATAATACGACTTTACGTGGGAATTAAAGACTCGTCTCATATAATTCTTTGTACACGAAAAAGGCAACCCCTAAATTTTTTTTACAATTAAGGGGTCATTCAAAGTAATTTTTTAATTAAAAAATACAAGAATTGTTGGTCAATAGTAACTAACAATGAAGGTAAAGTTAAAATATGGACGTCCTTTTTGAAAAATTGTCACGATGGTTTTTAAAGGAAAAAGGCTTCGGATCTTATATCATTAGTATATAAATTTATATACTCATTTAAATGGTCCGGTGGTGTAACACCTATACCTCCAAACATAATCCTGCATTTAAAACTTATAAAGTGTGAGAGTGGATTATAAGGGGTGGAGATTACTGCTTGATAACTTCAGCTTAAGTATTTTGGGTCGTTGTCAACGGATCCAATTGGATCCGAGCTCAACAAGTTGTCAAGGTCAGTTTTCCCCGATAACGGACCGAGGACCTAAGTCTAGGACGTTACAAATGGTATCAGAGCCAATTTCCTTTTATTAGTGGAAAGGACTACCTGAGAGGTGGAGCCATTTCTACAAAGAGATAGGAGAAAATATCTACTCAGAGCATGCAACCGTAACTGTCACTGAGAATAGGTGATGGGTTATGTCGCAATGAGGACGTTGTGAGTATAAGTGGGGGAGGTTGTAACACCCATACCCCCAAATATAGTCTCAAATCTAAAACTTACAAATTATGAGAGTGGTGGGGACTACTACTTGATAACTTAGACTTAAGCATTTTAGGTGGTTGTCAATGGATCCAATTGAATCCGAATCCAACAAGTTGTCTGAACCAATCTTCCTCGATAACTTATCGAAGATCTAAAAGTTCGATACGTTAGAGATGGTAGTATATGTCATTCATTCCTAAAAAATCACGATTCAGTTAGTTTTATATTACTATTTAAAGTTTCATGGATCTTATTCTTTTAAGATGAATCACTAGAGCCATCGAATATATGAAATTTGATAAACATATGGAATAAAATGTACAAATTCAATCTACAATTTAAATTTTCATTTTGATTTTGCATAAAATAAAATGAAAAGAGGAACAGTATGCTTTGTGGTATAATCATGGTCCAAACATTTGGATGCAGTAGTATCATCTTATCTCCAAGATAAAGAAATTTTATCCTCAGATACATTAATATAGAAGCATTCACATCATCATTTCGATTCATCTGAGTTTCCATTGAAAGTATTTATCTCTTACTTATGGAATTCATGGAGCATATCTTGTAACTCTGTTGGGTTGAGTTGAGATGACCTCCTGTGAATGGTAATAGTTTGAATGATTAAGACGTTGAAATGATAATGTGATGTGATGTCACATTGATTATGTGTTATATTAATTTTATAATAAATATAATATATTGTTTATGTTAACTTTTTTATCTAAGCATAGTTAGAAAATATTATACCGAAGAAATTAAGATTCATACAAGTAATTCCAACCCAAAAATACGGAGATGGATATCCACTACCGTTACAACCAAAGAGGGTCATGGAGTATGAAAATGGATGGAAAGAGTGGGACACGTGGCATGCATGGCTCGTGCTTGGGTCCGCCCATGTGATGGTTAGGGTTTTTGATGGGACAAAGGTCATGGCATGTCACATACATAACACATATATTTTGAAAGGAATATTCCTGAATTTAGGGTCAAAATGTAGGATTTTTTTTAAAAAAAATGATTGGATACTTCCGCTAGGAATTTTTTGCATTATTTCTCAATATGCCTTTAAATAATATGCAAAAATGAGGGATGGGAACGTAGCATTATCTTTGGAAATAGAAGTTGAGCAGAATGCTGTAACCTCGCAAAGCTTATGCCATAAAGCGATGAAAAGTTATTTGTAAATTGTTCTCATACATACAATAACCGGAACGACAGACAAATCTCGGGGGTAGGAATGTTATTTTTCATATTAATTGGTCATAGATACGTCAACATCACGAGCTCATATTGTGCCGTCGACTGATAGATAAGAAGTCAAAATGCCGTTTGATTTGACCACATACTTGTCCTTTAAAGACCACGGCACCACATAAATGCCTAACAAATTTGAAAAAAAAAGCACAAAAAAGACCTTAGACTGCTATATTCCAGAGCAAAATGTTTGTAATATCCACAAGTAGGTTGAGCATTAGACCGGACTAGCTTGACTCGACATGTAATTTGGTCCATTAAGCTTGGCCTGAACCAGAATTCGTTTAAATTTGGATCAGGCTTGAGCCCAAAAAAGAACGTATTTCTAAAATGGGCCGAGTTCGGGCTAAGTAGAGCGCGATCCGAAGCCCGATCCGAAGACTCAGCCCGACCCTAAACCTATATAATATAATATATAATACATTACTTTAATCCTAATCCCTCGCCGCTCACCCCAACTTAATCCCCCTCAAATCCTGTCTCTACTCTTCAGCGATATTACCATGTACTACATTTCAAAGTTTTTTTGAAAATTTAAATGTATATGAAAAAATCAAAAGTTTTTGAAGAGAAAAAATAAATATTTCAAAGTTTTTTTATAAAAATGATAAAGGGATATTAAGATTCTTAGATTTATCACAAGTTTTTAAAAAAATAAAAAAAGATATTTCCATATCACCCGTTTGATTAAACACTTCAAAAAAATCAGAAGTTTTTAAAGGAAAAAAAGATATTGGGCCGGCCCGGCCCGAACTCGGCCCATTTAGCTTTAAGTCGTGTACGAGATGGCCCATCCAGATTTTTTCGGACTGTTGCCTGGCCCAAAACCTTAAGAGGGACCGGGTTCGGGCCGAGGACCCGCCCGATCCACCTGACCTGATAATCAACACTATCTACAAGTGCCCAACCAATCACATGCGATCAACCATAGAATTTTGCATGGAAAATCCAATAGAGAAAAAGACATGGGCAAAGAGCGAATTCACCATGATGAAAAATATGAGTACATATACAACAACCCTCGGAGGTGATGACTAATCAGGTCGATCAAAATCCGTTAACGGAATGTATTCGGATCGCAAACGGATCGGTACTTCAATGCGTTGAAGGATACCCAAAAACCTTCGTTGCATGACGTATCATTAGTTGCATAAGATTCGAGGTTGCTTGATGGATAGATAATGCGTGGAAAGTTGGGTCCATCTCTATATAAGTGTAGTTGTTTATTTCAATGATAAGTGCCCATGTTATCGATGGTAAATCTGTTCCCTACACGCCACGAGTTTGTTCATTTCGATGTTGCTCTTAAATTTTCTTAATAAGAGCAAATGGTCCCTAGTGTGTCTATCATCAAGTATAAAATGAAACATTCTATTTTCGAGAAACAATCAACCCTTATATAATCTCATTAAAATTTTGACTTTAGCATTGAGTTATTCACCGAAAATTCAAATTTATAGTCGGGATGAAAACGGATCCGAATATATCCGAATATCTGCTTACTGTATTCTAAAAATTACCGGATACTGATATCTGTATCCGACTACTAATCGAATACGGATCGAATATGGATATGTGTTGTAAAAATTTTCCAAATACGTATGCAGCTATGGTAATGGCTTGAATATCCTGATCCAGATACCGATATCCGAATACAACATTTAATATCGTTTTATATATTAGTTAATGTAATATACGCCACAACACCATGATATTATTAGCATTTTTTTAAATCATTTTGAACTTTGATAGAAATTCAACTCTATTCGTATGTGGTCTTTATTCTATCCGTATTTGGATTTCATGTTTATTGGATCTATATTTGGATTCACTTTTTATTTGATTCATATTTGGATTGGCTCTTTATTCGATCCACATTCGGGTCCGCTCTTTATTTGATCTGTACTCGGATTCGAATTCGTATCGGTATTTTTAAGGATATGATTTCCTTAATGCATATCTGAATTATATCCATATCGATATTCGATAGAGATAAAATGAATATGGATATAGAAATAGGCATATCCAATCCGTATCCTATCTGTTTTCATTCCTAATTTATAGAGGCTTGTTTTCAGTAAGTTGTTTCAACGACAAATTCTATTTTATCCCTATCCTAAAAATTAGATTACATGCAAACTTAGGTCCCTAAAATTAACGGTACACTTCAAAACAATGCCCAAGGCCGACCATGCAAACGATCACACCGCCACCACGCCACAACCGACGAGTAGGGATGAGCATGGGCTGGGCTGGGCCGGGCCCTGAAGGGCCCAGGCCCAAGCCCACTTAAAAACTTCGGGCCTTGGGCCGGGCCTAGGCCTGCAAATTCTTTTTTGGTTCGGGCCAAGCCCAGGCCTGGCCCAATTCCTATGGGCCGGGCTTGGGTCGGGCTGGCCCATCTTAACCCATTATATATTATTAAATTTCAGTTTGTGTTTAAAGTCAATCTCAATTCAAGTTAAACGAGCTAAAATTGTTTAAAACATATGCCATAATACTTGTGATCCAACTAAAACTCAATTCCACCGGAGATGATTTCTCATTTTATACAAGTTCACTCAATGTTATATATCATAAACGTCTCTCATTACAGAAATTGAAAGAGTGAATCAAGTTTACACAACTAACAACAACATGTGCACCAGGCACTGCATGTTAAAAAAATGGGCATAATGCTCGTATTGGATAAACGTTCAATAATAGAAAATATTATAAGAGAAAAAATAAACACTAAAAACTCAAGAATAACCACCACAATCTAAGACATAGACTAATTAAGAAAAATTAATTCTGAAACAAAATACAATGATCAACTCATATGTCCCACACATGACTTTCTTGATTTATAAACATTGTATGAAGATAGGATACATGAACAGAGTGTGCATGACAGGTGAGAGTTTCCATACGTGTAGGATATGGAAAGAGTTCATGCCCTCTTTGGGTGAGGCCCGCGGACCGGGTCGGGCTGGGTCAAGCCAAGCCCAAGCCCGGCCCAAAAAAATTTCGAGCCTAAAAAGTAAGCCCAAGCCCGGCCCAATGTTCGTTTGAGCTTGGGCCGGACCGGGCTTTTTGGGTTGGATTTCGGGTTGGACCGGGCCGGCCCAACCCAATGCTCATCCCTACCGACGAGAGATGTCGCGACCACCACCATGCGCACCATGGGCCCCACCGCCACAAACTGGAGCAGCAACAAAATGGGAAATTGTTTTGTCCTCTCCAACACCTTATGTAGGGATTCGTAGATAGCAAGTGATCCATTGGATGACAGGTGAGCATGTACGTACACGTACATACATGTACGATAATAGATACATACATACGTATGGCACCTACTTTGGCATACGTGGGTCTCGAAAAAAAATAATTTGGCGAGGGCCCAAACCTTTATTTAAGCGGAGGGATAGACCTAATTTCCATATATTTTAAAGGCCGCACGCGAACTTTCGGCGGTCCTCTCCACTCATTGAGGATGATTTATTGAAAAAGTTTTTCCCGCCATGACTCTTGAAGAGAGGCAATTCGCTGTGGGTGTTATGTATTAATTTACTCTTAGGAATTTTTACTTGACAAATCTTATAAAATTTCCCAGTTATTTCTACGATTTTTGAACCAGCCTAATTCCTCCCTTAATCCCGTAAATTTGCTAACCACTACTCCATGAACCCTATGGTTAACTCTCACCCATTGAACATTTGAAAGTAATTGGATTCCGTTAGTTTTTTTATATATAATACCCATTCATTTTGAAAAAAAAATACAATAACTACCCTTCTCCCTTTCTCCTCCCTCCTCCTCACCTCCATTTCCCCACCTAGAACCATCTCCACCTGTCACCTCTACCTCTTCCTCCTCCTCGGGCCGACCCTCCTCCTCCTTCGAGATCGACAACTATGACAACGCACAAACATCACATCTTACATGTGAGCATGCAGCCGTCAGGATGGGTACAACCTTTGAGGGGACGGTGACCCCCACTCGCCTCTCTCCCGCCTCAGCCCCGTAGTAGGAGCCCCCTGCACCCTCCACTGCCTTCTCCTCCTCCCCTTGTTCCTCCGCCCCTCACATGTGAAGAGGCCATGTGGTGGGGATGGACATACTCCCAACAGCAACAATTTGACCTCCCTCCTCTCCCACCAACGAGAAGAAGAGAAGCATCGAGGTGCTCTCGGACGAGGTGCTCCTACGCATCATGGGGCTCATCCCCTCCTCAGCCCACACCGTCATCTCTCTCATCTCCAAGCGCTTCCTCCGCCTCTTCTGCGGCTCCCTCACCCTCCTCCGCCTCCCCTCCCTCGTCTCCCTCTGCCTCCCCTCTCGCTTTCCCCTCCTCGATCTCCACCTCCTCCCCTCCCACCTCCACTCCCCTGACCACACCCCGCTCCTCCTCTCCCTCCCCGCCCTCTCCCTCCCCCTCGATCCCACCATCCCCCGCTCTGCGACCCCCACTTACTCCTCGCCGATCCAACCCTCCTCGTCGTTAACCGCCACTACCCCAACCTTCGCTGCCTCTCCATCCCCACCATCGCATCCCCTTCCGCCCTCCACGACCTCACCCTATTTTGCCCCACCCTCCAGGACGTCGAGATCCAATGATGCACTGACAACTCCCTCCACCTCATCTCCGCCTTCCGTAACCTCCAGATCCTCTGCCTTGTCATTGCCCTCCTTGGCCTATACCCAATCGAGCTCCCCATCGTCACCATCGTTGGCCTCACCATCCTCGTGCACGCATGTGCTAGGCTCGTCCGCCTCAACCTCTCTGCATGCGAGGGCAGTTAGGAGGACGTTAATGAATACCGTATTCATCATGCTAAAACCTGCAAATTAAACCCCTTGCTTAATCAATCCAATAAAAATCATCATCAATTCTTTATAATTATCTTGTATTATATTGTGTATAATTACCCTTAATTAATTTCTCTTTTTCTTCTTCTAGTTATTTTATCATCAAAAATCCCTAAAAATCAGGTAGAATGATTGTCTATAATTTACTAACCCTCAAAAAGACTAAAAATACAAAAACAACTCAAAAACAAAACGTCGGTATTTTTATCCCCCTTAAAAATACCCCCAAAAGTATTTTTTGTACAAATGACCTCTTTTGGCTTTTTGAAACTCTTGTAGATCTTGTCGAGACAAGCAACTTTCATGTTTTGACTTGTTCCTAATTATGCATCTAACTATTTCTTTCATATTTTCGTTGTATTTATACTTCTGAATTTTCTGACTGGGCCACGTGGTGCTCTCAGAAGCTGCCACGTGACCGATCCTCCTTCCTCCACCCGACGCCCTCCTGAGCCGTCAGATCCGCTCTCCCCGCCTCCATCTCAACCGTCCATCTCCGCCCCATCTCCCACCGTCGGATCAACTTCCATATCTAATCCTTGCTGCTACCTAGCGCTCCATCTACAGCCGTTGGATCCAGTTCCTATCCTACGGCTGCCATCTCTCCACGTCACCCCCTCACTATAGCCGCCCGATCCCACGAGCATCCGACGGTCGATAGCGCTCCACATAACCATTCTCCCCAGGCCGTTGGATCTTTTCCAAACGACATCCAATCCATCCATCATCGCCCATCTCCGTTGTACGATTAGATCTTCTGATCTGATCGTCACCCTCCATTCGTGCCTTCATCCAAGCCGTTGGATCGCTAGATCCAACGGCTGTGGGTCATCGGCTTCCTCCTCTCCGGTCGTTATACCATGTGAAACCCCCGCCCCCTTCCATTTTTAGCCATCACTCCCGTTACCTCCTCCCTCTCCTAACGGCCACCCCATGCGGCTCATACCTCCCTCTTTCTCGCGTTATCCCCTTCGTGCCTCGCCATCACTCCCATCCATCAAAACCTCCATGTAAAAATGCCTTATTCTCACATAACTCCAGGCTGCTCCCCTCCTATAAAACCCATTCCTCCGCCACCAGCAACCATCATCCACCCCTTCATGGGGGTGCACCCTAGCTTCCTCCACCCTCCGGTGACAGCGGAGGGTGGCCTTGTCGAGGCGATTACTGCCGCGCCACCCAGGTGCGATCCGTGGCCTCCGGCCACGTCACGGCTAGCTTTGCCACCGCTGAGCTCCGAGGACTTGGCCGACCTCACCAGGCGACGACCCGAGGACCTCAATGGTGCTCAGCCCAAGCCACTCCTCCGCCACCAACACCTTGCTCCAGCAAGGTGATTTGTCCCTCAATTTCTCCTAATTTTCCCTTCATTTCCATCATCGTCCATCTTCCTCCGACTACTCCAACATCTCCGCCCTTTTACTCTGATCCTTGCCTACCATTTCCTTCTTCTTCATAACCCCAACTGCTCCGAATCACGTCTCCCGCGGCTCTGCCGGAGAAGAACCCCAGGTCCACCGCTCCCTCCGCCCTACTGGACCACCACTCACTTCCAATCACTCACACACATCACCGCATGCTTAGGCCATCCGATTCAACCTCTGTAGGTCTTTAATGGGCGGAACTCAGCCCCCGTCTCCGATCTCGAGCTTTTACTCCGACGACCAAGCTCCATCTAGCCATCCCAAACGTCGACGAAGCTCCGCCTGGTCTCCACGAGCTTTGCCAGGGGATCATACACCCTCCTCGATCATCAGGCGTCCCCTCGGAGCTCGGCGGAGCTTCATAAGGAACGTCGGAGCCCTGCCTCCTACGGTGGATCCGCGGTGGAAGGAGACGATACAGATACCGTCCGATCGTTTCGATCGGACGTCCATGAAGACGACACGTGGCACCCGAGCCTCTCCTCCAGACCTATGGGCTCGGGTCCCACCGAATCTCGCCCTGAGCCTCCCGATGCAGCCACGTGTCTTGAACCTGAGACAGCCTCCCGGGCCTAGGCTCCTCACGTGCACCGCACGTGAGGGTCTGGGTAAATTGCACGAAGGACCCCGCGCTCTTACATAATTGCAGAATGGTCCCTAGGCACGTGCCTTACGTGCGTGCCTGGGTATTTTACAGGGAAGCCCTCCAAGTTTCTGAAAATTACAAAAAGGTCCCCACGTATATGGAAAATTTACACAGGACCCCTACCGGTTTTTGGTATTTACATTTAGGTCCCTCCAGGGACCTAAATGTAATATTTATCCTTTTAATTTTTTGCATTTTTATTACAATTATGCCCCTGCATTGTTTTTAACATAACTTGAGCATCGTAAGTTCAAATTGCATGATTTTAGTGTCGTTTTGATCCTTGTTTCTTCCTCTACATCATAGCATGTTTAATTCTGTCATATGCCACTGTTTTCAATGAAGTGAATTTTTGTGATAGATGTTGGTTCTGCTCTCCTTGATCTTGCTTTGATTTGATGACTGCTCTTCATGTTGTGATTAAATCAACCCTGATTTCCACTTCTATTATGATGCTCATACTTTGAGGATATTTTTGTAATCTTTTATTAAGCATACATGTAACTGATGAATCTACGTTTCATCATCTTTATTCTATCATTTTGGCCTTGAAAACCCTAGTAAATGCGTGTAAATAGCGTTAATTCTTGCATTTTATCATCCATGCATCATTGTGTAAATATTGTATAAAATGCGGATTTTAAAGTCAAAATTATAGAATAAAGAAAAGAAAAGAAAAATGATAAAATATTGTAAATATTTTATGACCCAAAACCCCGAGACCTAGGCATGTCGATGACTAGGTCGACAAGGAATAAAGTAGGGGGAGATAAGGACCAAAATACAATAAAAATTCCTTTTATTCAATTCATTGTTTATTCATTTTGGGACCTATTTTTGGTTCCACTTTTTTATAATTCAAATAAAGAAACTTTGAACATGAAAGTTGTAGATAATTTCATATAGAAAATACAAAATTGATTTCACCTAAAAATAATACACAGATAAAAAGTTATGATCTGAATAAGATTCCAGAATTCCAACTTCCCATACCCGTATCTTACAAATAAAAACTCGAAATGTACCAAACTCACCTTTAATTGTCTATAATTTAAAATAAGCTATTTAATGAAGGTGGTTTCGTATTTTTCAGAGTTACGGTTTGAAAGTTGAGTTTTGGACCCCTATTGTATACTTGTATGTATTAATACCTGTATCTATACCTAAACAAATAACACTTTCATTTTATTAAATATCAAAAACATATCAGAAAAATAAAATAAAAATATATTTAAGTGTATAAAAACATTTTATAAATTTATAAATAATAAACAAAAATAAATAAATTAAATATACAAAATAAGAATAAAACAATAAAATATATAGGTATATGTACCTATAAAGGGTATAAAAGGAAACTTGTAATTACTAACCTCATAAAAATAATTAAAAATCATAATAAAATAATTTATAAAATAATAAACATTTTTTATTAAATATCCTAAAATTAATAAACCATTTAGTATTTTTAATTGAATTTACAAGGTTTTTATTTAAGTCTTGTCTTTTTGCAGATGAAGTGGCCCAATCAGGCCACGCCATCCGTTGACCAAGGTATGACCCAGGTCATAGTCTGCTAGACATTTGCCTACCCTCCTCTTCTTGACTTTCTCCACGCCGATTCTTTCACCAAATGAGAGAGCGTCCTTCTGCAAACTTGTGGCCCAAGACTCCATGATTCACGCCAGTAGGTTTTTTCGGGGATTGGATCAAAGATCCACCTGTTTCCACCTCGCTTTTCGAGCCGCGTCGACCATTGTTCAAAAACCCCCCTTCCTCCATCTTTCAAACTTGAACCTTCTTTTGACCACGCCCTTCTCCTCCGACTAGTGCCCTGGACAGGCGAGGGTGACAGGCTCGCCTCCGGCCGAGTGGCGAGGCATTAGGCGAGGTCGAGGAAGCATCTCCATCCCCCACCTCCGGCTCCGGCCGTCGAGGTCCGTATCTCGCAGTGCTTAGCCGCTTGAGGTCACCATTTTCGTTCCTTTTTCTTGCATTTTCTTAGATAGATTAACATTAGGATTAATCAATCCCTTTTCCATTCGATTCACACGTAGCCCTTTATCACGTCAAGCTCCGGCGAGCTCCTACCCACGCCATAGACCACCCAAATCACCTGAGCTCGCCTTGGGACCACCTTCTGCCGTTGTGTTCTTTGCTTGCAGGTCCAGGGGCCAAGAGACTCCTCCTAAGGTCGAGTTTTTGCTGACGCCAAAGCCACCTGAAGCTACCCTCCTCCGCCAACGACGCGACGGCGCTTTGGTCACTCCGTGGCCATTTTGAGGGCGTCGTCCAATCGAGGGGGCTCCCAGGACGTTTGTGGTGCCTTCAGAGGGGAGGAAGCCACTCTGAACGCCGAGATTACGCCGCTTAAAGCTCATCGGGGCCCTGTTCGTCGTTCGTTCATCCTTCAAGCCCCAGCACCGTCCGATCTTCGCCTGTTCTTCGCGGGCTACAGCCACCGTCGGATCAGATCTTCCTCTTGTCGTTCGATCGCCGATTGGGCTTTTAATCCTGGCCGTTTGCGCGAAGCGGCATCGTGAGACGAGGCGCCGCCACGTGTATTAGTAACGACAGATCCGTCATCCGCCAGCGCCTCTGCGAGGGTATTTTGCGTCTAAACCCTCGCAAGTTTGTGTTTTTATTAATTAATGCGTCAACTTTCATCTGAGGGTATATTATTGTTGTAATAATTGCAATAGAACCCCCGTGCTTTTAAGACCTTCCAAGTCGGTCCCCGCCTGGAAGCGTGTCCAACACATGATCCTTGGCGTTTTTTGCGGGGACCCCCTGGCGCCTCTAGCTATTTCGCATTTAGTTCCAAAACATTCATCTGCAGGCTAAATACTTCTTGTAATTTTGCATTTGAGCCCCTTAGTTTCTTGTTAATTATTGTTATATCCCTGCCAGGCATGTGCGTACGCACGTGGCCTTGACGTTTTTGCATCACTACTCTTAGGGTTTTGAATATTTGTATTTAGCCCACGAAGTTTTATTTCAAAATATCTTGTTGTGGAGAAATTACATCTTTGCCCTCAGACTTTTGCTTGTTTACAAAATTGCCCCTTGCCTGTATGTAGTTTCTTGTTGTTATCTCTAATTTTTGCATGCATCTATAAATCACTAAAAAATCCATAAAAATTACATAGTGTTACTGTTGCATAGTAATTTAATGGCATATTTTTATCTTGCATATTTATTGCATTTTCATATTTATTAAAAATCAAAAACATGCATTTTGTGTATTGTTTGCATTAGAAAATACATAAAAAATTATAAAAACATCTCAGAAAATTCCCAAAAAATATATTTTGTGTCTTTTAGTGTGTTGTAACTTCTGTTTAAATATAAAACCAAACTCCTAAAAATTAGAAAACCACAAAAACCTTTATAAAAATCCTAAAAATTCTATAAAAATCCTAAAAATATAAACTCTATTTCCAAATTTTCTTTGTTTTATTATCTTTGATTTAAAATTGATTTGAGGAATTTTGGATATTGTTTGTTATTTTTTATCCTCATTTTAATTTCGGCCAACCCTTTTATTCACTGTTTATAGTATTTTTGACTTTAGAAATACCAAAAAATTAGGAAAAATCACAAAAACATTAGAAAAATATAAAAAGACCAAAAACATTTTATTTCCTGATTTTTGAGTATTTTTCCTTATTTTTATAAATTCTCTATTCCTCTCTCTCTCTTATATTGTATATATATTCTATTATTGGAAAAACAAAATATAAAAATATAAAATACAAAAAGGAAATACAAAATCAGAAAATTAAAAATCAAAATATGAAAATATAAAATTAAAAATAAAATAAAATAATATAAAATTAAAATCCACAAAAAATAACATAGATAGACACTTGATCACATTCACATTTTGAGCAATTTTGCCCCGTTCTACCTTTCTGCTCCCTGTGTTCGACCTCTACACATACTTGCACCTATACACATCTTTGTTGTAGAGTTATAATAAATTTTAACTCCACATTCACCTTCATTTCTTTATTTGATTGTTGTAGGTTAATTGTTGTTTGAATTTTGGATTTCACTGGAGGTCAAATCAGCGACCGTTGATTCGCCTTGTGAGTCAACACGACCTCTGCAAATTCACGTTAAACAGTAACCTTGCATAATTACTCATTCATCACTTTAAATTGTATAAAAATCAACTAAAAATAGCATGCATCACATCGTTGCATTTTAAATGCATAGTTCATCATGTAGACCTGAAATTGAGAAATATTTCATACATGTGTTTCAATGATCAAAATTCGATAAATAAATTAGGTAGATGTGTCCTTGCATTTGATCTAGGTAGACTTGCCAAGTATAAATACTCCACAACATTCCAAGGATTGTTGTTTTTGCTGAACCGAATTTGCCTCCTATACTATGACAATTTTAGATATTAACGAGCATATTTCGCGATCATCAGACGTCAGCACCATCGGTCGCTGCTGCCCCATGCTCGGTTCAAGAATTCATCTCAAAAAAATTTTAAAATCATTTTCTTGATCGAAAGATATGGTTTATCCATGAAAATAGAAAAAAATTGTGATTTGGTGGATGAAGGACGATGTGATGAAGAGAGAGAAAATAAAGAGAGGATGAAGACGAGG
Organism: Ottelia alismoides; assembly: GCA_037367405.1. NCBI lineage: Eukaryota > Viridiplantae > Streptophyta > Magnoliopsida > Alismatales > Hydrocharitaceae > Ottelia > Ottelia alismoides. Next base: position 97,238 of record JAZKJV010011790.1, on the reverse strand, counting down.
ATGAATGGAGGAAGAAGAAGATGATGAAGAAGAAGGATATAAGGAGGCGGGAGATCCACCATCCAATGCATCTATGGTTAGACTAACGTTATTGACTCAAGTAAAGTAAAAGTAACGCCAGAGTCTGTGGGGTAAGACGGAGCAAGTTTACATGGTTGAGGGAGGAATTAGGCCGTTTCAAAGGACGTAGAGGTAATTGGAGAAGTTTATTGGGTTTAGCGAGTAAAAATCCCAAATTCTTAATACATTAATAGAAATACATTTTTTGTATCTATTACAAATAGATTTTTTGCATCTGTTACAATTATAAATACCCACTCCAATGGTCTGGTGGTAGTGCAGTGTGTCTACCACCCAAAAGAACAGAGTTCAAGTCCCCCGATGTGGGAATTGTGTTAGGTAGCCGACAATCATCATCGTAAAAAATACTTAATCTTTAAATATGAATTTGAGCAAGAATCCATGTAGACGAACCTACATATACTAGGAGAAGGTTTCACTATTTTTATTACAAATAACAAACCATATCCTGGATACATGTATGAAATGGATAATCCAAATTCGAAAATAGACATTGGATACGCATTATCTGGCAGATGATAAATGTCTACTAACATTTACAGCTAGAAGAGTTTTTTTCTTGTAAAATTTTAATTAATAGCTGACTAAATCAAACTTATATAAACTATAAATACATTAGAATCAAGGAAAAAACGAAATTAAATCACTATCGTATCAAATAATTAAACGACATAAATATATAATTATGTGTTTCTTCTTTGATTTGAAATTACTTCAAAATGCGATATAATATGTGTAATTCTTGTAACATACTTATAGGGAAAAATGGGGCTTGCCCCCAACCATTTTCTCAAAAATTTTATTTATTTATTTTTTTAAATATCACAATGTATATTCATCTATATATATCTCCAATATGTCAATCGTATTTCTTCAGAAACAGATATTCCTATGTCCTCTATTTAGAACATGTATTTTGAATGGCCTAAACATTGCTGAAATCGATATGTTCTAGATAAAGGGCATAGGAATCTTCATTTCTGACAAAGATTGAATGACATATTGGAGGATATATAGATGAATATACATGATGATATTTTTCAAAAAAATATAAAAATTACGGAAAAATGACCGAAAGCAGCCTATCATGGGACAGACCCGTCAAACCATATTAATATATCTACACACAATATAGCATGCTTATATGGTATACTTCATATATTAAGTAATGTTGATACCCCCTGTGCCAAGAAGAACATGTATCCATCTATGCAACCATATTCTCAAACAAAATGAAAACAATGTCTATGTGTGCATATATATAGTTAGTTAGTTAGTTATAAATACATCTGACTTTATCATTAATAATACATATCATATTAACATGGGTATAATCATGCATTTTCAATTCATATGACAATTACAATACGTAGACAAGAACATATTTACTATACATAAGCACATATTAGGGCGAGATCCAGGAAAGATAAAACAATAAACAAATTACAGCAAACAAAACAATAAATAGACCAGGTTACAGATCACCGAATTGTCCATATAATGTATTGTCTTTAGAGAGGATATGGTCCCCACAATACCGGTGCGTAGGGTACTGGCGATCTACTCCTGAATATAACGTCATACGATCGTCATACGTATACATCGACGAGATCGTCCTCAAAAGCACCTCAGAGAACCACAATCGAAAGGAGGAAGGAACAAGTCGTAATCGTGGTGGAAGAACAGAGAGCGAGTGAGAGATAGTTTTCTTGCGAGTGAAGAAAACAAGTCTCTGAGGATAGGTATAAGTAGACATAGCGCATTGCTTTTCGTCTTTCAAAAACACCGCTCAACAGGTGCCTCTTCAAATTCTGAAACGATGTCTAAGTCAGAGTTGTTGAGTCGATTCGAATTCCCGCATAGGATTACTTTATTCAATTCACAAAAAGAAAACCCGTAACAAAAATATCGAGATCCGAATTAACTTTGTCGAGGCAGAGTCGGAGACGGACCGGAGCATCCCTTTAACTAGGGATGTGTGTGGTTCACGGATTTCACAGTTATCCAACGGATCCATATGGATCGACCCTATACCAATTGGTATACAAAGAATCACATCGGATCGAGTATCCAACCCTATTTGTGTAAAGCCTTGAACTTGGTATATCTCGGATCCTATATAATAAGATCCGGCTCGTCAAGAGAAAACCAACGAAATTTGTTTCGTGTGGATCGGACTTCGTTTCGAATTGTTATGATTTTCCGAAGAAAGAGAAGTCATTAATCCATAATGACTGTCATTAATACTAATTAAACATGATTAACGAAATTAACGACGATTGAAAGCTGCTAATGATCATTAGTAAACACTAATCAATAGTTAACAAAAGATAAGCGTAAGCAGCGAAAGTTAAATCGCGATTAGTGAAAGTTAATCACGATTAGTGTTAATTAAGCGTCACTAGCGAATCTAGAATCCTCTAGAATGTTCTAACTTAGGCTCCAAGTTTGGGATAAGTTTTGGCTAAAACCATAAGCCAAAACCATGGTCCGCTAAAGCATGGTTAAGGTCTAAACCATGGTTTTCTAACCATGGTTAGTGGTTTTCTGGGGCCTATAAATAGACCCCCTACCCATTCATTCTCTACAACTTCCACTACCACCACCACCCCAAGGGCTAGGGTCGAGAGGTTGGGAGGAGGAGTGGGAGGCGAGGGAGGAGTGCTAGCGAAGCGCTGCTAGGAGAACGAGAAAGAGAAAGGTATGATCCTCTCTTAGTTGCTTCGTAAGCTAGGCTTTCAATTCATACTCTTGTTCTTCCAAGTTTTGTTTTTGATTCATATTTCTTTCCGATTCGTTTTCCTGTTTTGGTTCGAGGAGAAATCTGTGTACACCCTACTTAGGTGCGGGCGGCTATGCACATCAGTGACCCTGTAATTCGTCACACGTTCACTCATCTAAGACGCGTGGTGTCTACCGATTCTCCATCGTTTATGTTTCTATTCTTCGTATTATGCTTTTATAGTTATTTTGATGGAGAAATCTGTGTAATACCCTACTTAGGTGCGGGCGGCTATGCACGTCAGTGACCCTGTGATTCGTCACACGTTCACTCACCTAAGATGTGTGGTATCTACCGGTTCTTCATCTCTTGTTGTTGAGTATATTCTTTCAGTTTCGTTGTTATTTTTCTCTCGATTGATTTTATAGAGGAAATTCTTTTCGTTTTTATTTTGAAATATTTCCTGATATAAGGGGAAACTCTGCTGAAATTTTCTGAGAAATATGTCCCGATATAAGGGGAAACTCTGCCGAAATTTTCCGAGAAATATATCCCGATATAAGGGGAAACTCTGCCGAAATTTTCCGAGAAATATGTCCCGATATAAGGGGAAACTCTGCCGAAATTTTAAAAGAAAATATGTTCTTGACGTTCTTAGTGTTCTTCGCGTTCTTCGCGTTCTTCGTTCGTTCTTCGCGTTCTTAACATGTTCTTAGCGTTTTGATACGAAAAATGAAATTCGATCTTTTCAGGAGTCTTAAAATAGCCTTTCTAAAAACGAAACTCGATAAAGCCTTGCATACACGAGTGAGAGCTCGATTAGGTAACGAAATCCTTCCTTTTGCTATTGGGTTTTCATACGAAATTATTGAAATTCTTGATTTTGTGTTCTTTGCTATGAAGAAGCCTAATTTTGGTTATTTTTGAAAAATTCTGAAGAATTGCTTTGTGATTCCCACTAAAATAAGATTTACGCATCAAATTGATGCGTTGGCTCTGAAAGTTAGGGTTTGGGAGTTAAAATAGGCATAAATAAGAGTATACATATGGTTATGAATAATATATATGTAAGTCGATACTAAATATTGCAGTTTATGCAAATCAAAGACTTAACGAAAGAATTACATCATGTGAATTGGTGTGAATTGAGATGGATCCTGAAAAGGATCATGTGTCACGTTAAGGATGACTGGGAGTAGAACTACAGGTCGGGCATGCAACCTGTATGTTTGTCGGAAGGAACCCGTATTGGCATTTCCCTACCTAGGTGGTATACGGTTGCCCTGTTATGATAAGTGCGCACGAAATGAATATTTTGCAACGCGTGGTACCGGGAGCCAATATATTCGGGTTGGAATGACGGAAGATGTGGTCGTGCCATGTGGAGGCACGGGTGGTTCAATAGCGGCTGGGTCACGATAACATGTATTTAACGCCGCTAGGTTATATGATTAAATGTTAGCCTGAGGTTTTAAGCAACCGAGTCCTCGAGGACGATGTGCTCTTTTGTTTTTCCAGGCTAAGGGTTGAGACCCTGTTTAATAAATGAAAAGGAAATTATCAGGGTAGTATTGCAGGATTGGTTGAGGCGACGTGCGGCAGCATAAACTTACCAAGATCAACACAATCTCCAATCCTGAAGCATCCACAGCTTTGGAATCCAAGAATGGTGGGGTTCCCCTGGACTAATCCCTGATGTGGAATAGAAAGGAATAGGACTTAAATTAATGAAAAAGGAATGAAATTTTTGTGATATCAATGAATTTTGAAAAATTACACAATTTGTTTGCTTTTCTCTTCTTTGTTACTTAGCATTCGCTAATTTTTATCTTATGATTTATGGAAAACCCAACAGGTATCGGTGAGCCATCGCAAAGACTCTAAAAAAATTATACAGCTTACATACTAGACATCCAGCCAGCCACAGTAGCTTTACTTTCTTTAAGGTAGTTAGTAGTCTTTTGTATATTTCCCTTTCAAGCTGATGTACATGTAAAAGGTTATAGTGGAACAGTGTATCATTTGAACTTTATTTTGTGAATGGAAAAGTGTTGAAATACTTTCTTCTGAGTATTTTTATTTGCAGTCTATTTCTGAATGTTAGTTGTGATTGCTGAATAAATTATTGCTGAGTAACCAGATCCGGATATGGGAGGATCCGACGGTCCGGAAAACGGGGTCGTTACAATTTGACCGATGACATACGGGACTTCGATCCAATGATCCGCGCATATTGATGGGTCAACCCATCTCATAAGTCCTCCAACTTAAAGATGCCTATGGGTCTACCTAGGTGATATTCATTAGGAATGCAAATGGTCGAATACAGATATGGTATAGATGTTACCATATCCTTATCCGTTTTTTAATACGAATAGAGATGCAGATACGTACAAATATTGACGGATATGAAATCTATAATGGTACCGTATCTTTAAAAAAAGATACAGATGTAAATCGGATACTAATGAGCTTATGTATAATATTAGAAATACTTTATGCTAAATGTACTTATATAAATCATACCAAATATTATGTGTGTGTAAACAGATTTAAAGTATTATGGCGAAACCAAGAGTTTGAAGAAGTCACATGGGAACCTGAGGCCGAAATGAGAGAGAAATATCCATACTTGTTTGAATGATAACATTATGTATTATATATATGTTCATTTTAAATGACACGACGTTCATTCTCTTTAAGGTTGTTATAGTTTCAATCCTCTTTAAGGATGTTATGCCTGCATTTTTAGTCTCGAGGACGAGACTTCCTTTAAGGTTGTTATAATTGTAAAGCCTTGAACTTGGTATATCTCGGATCCTATATAATAAGATCCGGCTCGTTAAGAGGAAACCAACGAAATTTGTTCCGTGTGAATCGGACTTCGTTTCGAATTGTTATGATTTTCCGAAGAAAGAGAAGTCATTAATCCATAATGACTGTCATTAATACTAATTAAACATGATTAAAGAAATTAACGACGATTGAAAGCCGCTAATGATTATTAGTAAACACTAATCAATAGAAAGTTAAATCGCGATTAGTGAAAGTTAATCACGATTAGTGTTAATTAAGTGTCATTAGCGAATCTAGAATCCTCTAGAATGTTCTAACTTAGGCTCCAAGTTTGGGATAAGTTTTGGCTAAAACCATGGGCCAAAACCATGGGCCGCTAAACCATGGTTAAGGTCTAAACCATGGTTTTCTAACCATGGTTAGTGGTTTTCTGGGACCTATAAATAGACCCCTCCTACAAATTCATTCTCTACAACTTCCACTACCACCACCATCCCAAGGGCTAGGGTCGAGAGGTTGGGAGGAGGTGTGGGAGGCGAGGGAGGAGCGCTAGTGAAGCGCTGCCAGGAGAACGAGGAGGAGAAATGTATGATCCTCTCTTAGTTGCTTCGTAAGCTAGGCTTTCAATTCATACTCTTGTTCTTCCAAGTTTTGTTTTTGATTCATATTTCTTTCCGATTCGTTTTCCTGTTGTGGTTCGAGGAGAAATCTGTGTAACACCCTACTTAGGTGCGGGCGGCTATGCACGTCAGTGACCCTGTGATTCGTCACACGTTCACTCATCTAAGATGCGTGGTGTCTACCGATTCTCTATCGTTTATGTTTCTATTCTTCGTATTATGCTTTTATAGTTATTTTGATGGAGAAATCTGCGTAATACCCTACTTAGGTGCGGGCGGCTATGCACGTCAGTGACCCTGTGATTCGTCACACGTTCACTCATCTAAGACGCGTGGTGTCTACCGATTCTCCATCGTTTATGTTTCTATTCTTCATATTATGTTTTTATAGTTATTTTGATGGAGAAATCTGTGTAATACCCTACTTAGGTGCGGGCGGCTATGCACGTCACTGACCCTTTGATTCGTCACACGTTCACTCACCTAAGATGTGTGGTGTTTACCGGTTCTTCATCTCTTGTTGTTGAATATATTCTTTCAGTTTCGTTGTTATTTTTCTCTCGATTGATTTTATAGAGGAAACTTTTTTCATTTTTATTTTGAAATATTTCCTGATATAAGGGGAAACTCTGCTGAAATTTTCTGTGAAATATGTCCCGATATAAGGGGAAACTCTACCGAAATTTTCCGAGAAATATGTTCCGATATAAGGGGAAACTCTGCCGAAATTTTCCAAGAAATATGTCCCGATATAAGGGGAAACTCTGCCGAAATTTTAAGAGAAAATATGTTCTTGACGTTATTCGTGTTCTTCGCGTCCTCGCGTTCTTCGTTTGTTCTTTGCGTTCTTAACATGTTCTTAGCGTTTTGATACGAAAAATGAAATTCGATCTTTTCAGGAGCGTTAAAATAGCCTTTCTAAAAACGAAACTCGATAAAGCCTTGCATACACGAGAGAGAGCTCGATTAGGTAACGAAATCCTTCCTTTTGCTGTTGGGTTTTCATACGAAATTATTGAAATTCTTGATTTTGTGTTCTTTGTTACGAAGAACCCTAATTTTGGTTATTTTTGAAAAGTCTGAAGAATTGCTTTGTGATTCTCACTAAAATAAGATTTACGCATCAAATTGATGCGTTCGCTCTGAAAGTTAGGGTTTGGGAGTTAAAATAGGCATAAATAGGAGTATACATATGGCTATGAATAATATATATGTGAGTCGATACTAAGTATTGCAGTTTATGCAAATCAAAGACTTAACGAAAGAATTACATCATGTGAATTGGTGTGATTTGAGATGGATCCTGAAAAGGATCATGTGTCACGTTAAGGATGATTGGGAGTAGAACTACAGGTCGGGCATGCAACCTGTAGGTTTGTCGGAAGGAACCCGTATTGGCGTTTCCCTACCTAGGTGGTACACGGTTGCCCTGTTATGATAAGTACGCACGAAATGAATATTATGCAACGCGTGGTACCGGGAGCCAATATATTCGGGTTGGAACGATGGAAGATGTGGTTGTGCCATGTGGAGGCACGGGTGGTTCAATAGCGGCTGGGTCACGATAACATGTATTTAAAGCCGCTAGGTTATATGATTAAATGTTAGCCTGAGGTTTTAAGCAACCGAGTCATCGAGGACGATGTGCTCTTTTGTTTTTCCAGGCTAAGGGTTGAGACCCTGTTTAATAAATGAAAAGGAAATTGTCAGGGTAGTATTGGAGGATTGGTTGAGGCGACGTGCGGCAGCATAATCTTACCAAGATCAACACAATCTCCAATCCTGAAGCATCCACAGCTTCGGAGTCCAAGAATGGTGGGGTTCCCCTGGACTAATCCCTGATGTGAAATAGAAAGGAATAGGACTTAAATTAATGAAAGGAATGAAATTTTTTGTGATATCAATGAATTTTGAAAAATTACACAATTTGTTTGCTTTTCTCTTCTTTGTTACTTAGCATTCGCTAATTTTTATCCTATGATTTATGGAAAACCCAACAGGTATCGGTGAGCCATCGAAAAGACTCTAAAAAAATCATCCAGCTTACATACTAGACATCCAGCCAGCCACAGTAGCTTTACTTTCTTTAAGGTAGTTAGTAATCTTTTGTATATTTCCCTTTCAAGCTGATGTACATGTAAATGGTTATAGTGGAACAGTGTATCATTTGAACTTTATTTTGTGAATGGAAAAGTGTTGAAATACTTTCTTCTGAGTATATTTATTTGCAGTCTATTTCTGAATGTTAGTTGTGATTGCTGAATAAATTATTGCTGAGTAACCAGATCCGGATATGGGAGGATCCGACGGTCCGGGAAACGGGGTCGTTACAACTTGACCGATGACATACGGGACTTCGATCCAATGATCCGCGCATATTGATGGGTCAACCCATCTCATAAGTCCTCCAACTTAAAGATGCCTATGGGTCTACCTAGGTGATATTCATTAGGAATGCAAATGGTCGAATACAGATATGGTATAGATGTTACCATATCCTTATCCGTTTTTTAATACGAATAGAGATGCAGATACGTACAAATATTGACGGATATGAAATCTATAATGGTACCGTATCTTTAAAAATAGATACAGATGTAAATCGGATACTAATGAGCTTATGTATAATATTAGAAATACTTTATGCTAAATGTACTTATATAAATCATACCAAATATTATGTGTGTGTAAACAGATTTACGGATACAGATTTTCGCAGATATCCAAATGATATATATATATATATATATATATTCGTGTTTATTCTAAAATGGATATTGATACATATTTCAAAATCTTTATAAAATAGATACAGATATATCCATTTTTGTTTATATTAAAATTGTCAGGTGTGCCATTTGGCTCTATCAAGATAGAGGTGGGTGTGTCTTAGGCGCAGTTCAAACGGTTAAGATTTATGTTCAATCCGTCATCGTATTCGACCTGCAAGCAATCAACAACAGTGCTTGTTTCGACAACGACGTTTGGATGGGATGGGGCGCCTTTGCCCACTGCTTTGTTTCCCGTATATGGAATTACCTTTCTTTTCATTCAAGTCGCATTAATACATTCTTTATTTGAAGAAATTGATTTTAAAAAATCACTAATTTAATCATAGTTAGATAAATAGACATATAATTCATAATTACAAGAAATTTTATGTTTGAACATTGGAGATGTTGAAATAGAAGTTTGTGCCAAAAAACGACACCTCAAATATCACTATGAAATTGTCCCGTCCTATATCGATATGTAAGTGTCGAATATCAATTGATATATCCATGTCTCATCTCGCATATTCATTTCATACATATTTTGACTTCGAACATTTAAATTTTAAAATATAATTGCAAATTTTGTAGTATTTGCTTTTATGTCGTTTACGTTTTAATGCTCCTCCAAATTCTTTGCACTTGTTTCCCTATAGCACACTAGTATAAGGGCATTATTATGAATTTCGTAAGAATACAGGGATGCATGTATAATTTCAGAAAAATTGAGGGTACAAGTTTTACTGCAACAAGAGTATACATGTAAAAATCCCTACAACATACTTGAAATATCCACTATAAGTAGGGATGAACATCGGGTAGGGTCGGGCCCACTCCGGCCCAACCCAGGCATGTTTAACGTGGCGGGCTTGCGGGCTGGACCTAGGCCCGAATAAATTTGGAAAATCCAGCCCAAGCTCAGGTCCGACCCGATGATACTTGGGTCGGGCCTAGGTCGGGCCGGCCTGATTAAGAACCAATTAGTACTTGTGCTTCATGTCCTTGAAATATAGAGAGGTCCAAGGGAAAAAATTCTTCTTCCATGCTTATATTATTTGAAACTTTATCTCGCAGCCAAAGAAAAAGGAGGAAGAACGTGGAACGACAAGGAAGCTATTCATATTCCAATAATCCAAACTCCGACACACATAACAAATATACATCAAATATATTTATCGGGTCGGACCTCCAATGGGCCTATATTCAAGTCGGCCCACGGGCTTCGCGCTCGGGCCCATCGTTGCCCGAGCCCGGCCCGATAATAGAATTGGGCCAAAATTTAAGCCCAAGCCCGCCCAACTATTGCTCGGATTCGAGCTTGGGTCGGGCTTTATCGGGCCGAGCATCGGGCTGGATCGGACCGTCCCTACTCAATACTCATCCCTAACTAGAAGATCGGTATCATATGCGCACACTAGTGAACTTCATGTTACACTTCCCTCCCTTGTTCTCTTGAGCATAGTTGTGTGAACAGCTTAAAAAACGTAAGACGGATCGAGACGGTTTTCTATATACGATGAGGCAAGCCATAAGACTCAAGGTAGTTGGAGAGTAAGACAGCTCGTACTTACGTTAAGATAAATAGATAATTTGTTTCCTACTTTACATCGATAAGTAAAGTAAAAGAGAGTTGGATGTTAAACTTTAGTTGGAAATGCTGTCAGAAAGATATTGAAAAGATGTGTGAAGATTATATATCAAACTGGACACAAGAATTACAATCATTTATTAAGAACTTAAAAAATGTAAAACAAGGATACTCACTAGATTAAGCAATTGATTATTATTCGCAAGACAGCCAAAGTATAAATGAAAGTTGAGTAATGTGATGAGAATTTTTAGAAACAAAAGGGTGAGTATACATATCTAGCTATATTGATATTTGAGTTATTTACACCTATAATCTTATATATTTTTAGATTCACGTACATACCACTAATTCATACTTACATGAGAAATCTTGAATACATTTCACACTCATAACCCTCAGTTATGTTGATTCAATAATTCAACCACTTACATTGAGTTAATCTAACCACACACTATCCTAGGGTTACCATTACTTCACCATCTTCCTTCTTCCCCTCCTCCCCTCCGACCCCCACCAGCCCCCTCCTCCAACACATCCACCGCCCCCTCCTCGAGCCCCTCCGTCATCACCCCTGGAGCCCCCTCCAACCCCACCTCCGCCCCATCTCGAGCCCCCATTAGCCACTCCACCAGGGATGAAGCCAGAAAATTCATCTTGAGGGGGGGAGGGGGGGTTAAATTATTTAGATATTAGTTATCTAATTTATCTTATCATTTTGTTAATATTTCCCCCGATGTAACGTGAGTTACAAAAAAGGTATTGTAACTATTTTTTGTTCAATTTTGTTTCTTAAAATCCAACCTTATAGATAGAATCTTAGAGTAATGTTATACATATCCTCCAAATTTCTCTCAAATCCAAGATCATTTGCTATTTTATATGAATGGCTAAAGTTTGTTTCTCTTTCAAACGAGATTTAAATTTATTAAATATTGATTGAACTTTAAACCACTAAGATAAAATACGAAATGACATCGGATTTGAGTGAAAATTGGAGGATATGCATAACAATAATGGAAGTTTCAATTTATAAAGTTGGATTCTTGGAAACGAATTCAATCTATAAGGTGAGTTTCCAATAATTATGTAATTGATCGAAACTAATATTGGGAATAGATTTTTATAAAAAATACCTATATAAACTTATAATCAGGCATAAATAATCTCTATAAACATCATATTGATAAAAGAGCCCTACAAAACTCTTCATATCACTGAAATATACATTTATTAGTATGATATTAAGTAATGCCACTAGATTTAATATTTTCAAATACGTAACACTATGCAATACTTTTTACTTAAATATAGAGATATATGTACCAATCTTTTATCACGTTTGTTATATATATTTTGACATGTGTACGTTTATCTGCATATCTATTTAAAATGGACGCAGATACAAATAGGATTGCAAACATGCAGATACAAATAGGTATTTGTATCCATATATGTATACACTAGAAAAATATGTAATCATATCTGTTTTACGATCCTAAAAATGAAAGAGGTATCCAAATTAATATCCGTATATGCAAAGAAAATAAAAAATCATTAGCTATATAATATCATAAAATAAAAAATACATATCTATGACGGCTTACAAACGTATATGATGATAGACATATACATATGTATCAGTATCTAGTTATGCACATTATGTATTGTTAATAGTTAATTATTGTTATTAGATTATATATGTGTGGGTGCAATGGTGTTTCCTCTGCCTCATTTTCCGAGTTTTTTTATTTTTTTTCAAAAATATCATCAGGTATATTCATCTATATATCCCGCCTATATGTCGTTCGAATTTCGTCAGAAACAAAGACTCTTATGCCCTCCATCTAGAACAGGTCGATTACAACAATGTTTAGACCATTTAAGTTACATGTTCTAGATGGAGGGCATAGGAGTCTCTATTTCTGACGAAATTTGAATGACATGTTGGAGGGATGTATAGATGAACATACGTGGTGATATTTTTCAAAAAAATAAAAAATTGCAAAAAAATGAGGTGAGCAGCCCCTTTATTCCCTATATATTGATTTTTTGGTTGAGATATGAGAGAGGCTATTATACATAACATGTAAATTTTAATTATTAAATACTATATTTAGATTATATAGTATTGTATATTAAACATATATATATATAGAGAGGAAAGGGAGTCTACTTTGTGAAGTAGGTAACTTACCTACTTCACATTTCATTTTTTGCAAAATTTTTATTTTTTTTCAAAAATGTCACCATGAGTTTTCATAATTATATCCCTCTAATGTGTCCATTCAAATTTCGTCAGAAACAGAGACTCCTACGGCCTCCATCAAGACAGTCATTTTTTAACGGTCACAGATTTGCTGTATTTTCCATGTTCTGGATGAAGGCCGTAGAAGTCTCCGTTTCTAATGAAATTTGAATGACATATTAGAGGGATATAATTATGAAAATCCACGGTGGTATTTTCGAAAAAAAATAAAAAAAATTGCAGAAAGTGAAATGTGAAGTAGGTAAGTTACCTACTTCACAAAGTAGGCTCACTTTCCTCATATATATATATATATATATATATATATATATATATAATACACACACAGAGAGAGAGAGAGATTTTGGTTGCGAGCCCCCACCCGTCCCCCCTCTCTCCATCACTGCACTCCGCCAAGCGATGGGGAGGTTAGTGCAGAGGGGGCTCTAACGATGATGAGTCAAGGCAAAGGGAGATCCGCCACCGCCGGAAAGCCCTTTGCAAAGATTATTATAGCTGGACCCCTCCGATTGTTGTTGATCTCTTAAACATAAATGATGCCCATCTTCTTTCTATCGCCATCAGATGATGCGTGCTAGTTCAGTGTTTTTGAAGGAGGTGCAATGGCAGAATTAAGATTTTGAGAGCCATCTTATCGCCATAGAACGCAATCAAAGAGATAATCGGCTAGAGTTACATGGGAGGGCTTGCCAATATTGTTGCCTAAAGAAGGGGACATGGAGAGGTTGGTATGCTGCGGGCTTCTGTTTTGGGTGAGGTTTGTGGAAGGGGACAGCACGAAACTAAGCCTATAACTCTAAGGGCCCGTTTGGCAGGAAAATAAGCAGGAATAAGGATAAAGAATAAGGAGAATATTCTCCATTCGACTGGAGGATAAGAATAAGGAGAATAAGATGAAATAAAGGTAGATAAGGTGGGATAAAGATAGGAATAAGAGTGAAATAAGATGGAATAATGGGGAATAGTCGTACCACTGGGAACATGTCGGCAGGAGAATTGGCCCCTTATACTGGGGCCTATTCTCCAACCAAACAGGACCTAAGGGTGCGTTTGGTTGACGGTTAAGGCGGGTTAACTGGTAGAAGGTAACCCGTTTTTGTGTTTTGATGTTTGGATAGAGGGTTAAACTGGGGGTGGGTTAGAAGTGGGTTTGGAGTGATATGATTGTATTGAAGTTTGAAAAAGTGAGTAGTTATTGTGATGTGATTGTATTGAAGTTTGGAAAAGTGAGTAGAAGTGGAGTATTTTATAATTTTTATATGATATGATGGTATAATATATTATTTTTTGATAGGATTGATGATGTAAAATTGATTTATTTAATTTTTTAAAAAAGGAATAAAGTGGAGCCCACTGAGAGAGATGGGGATGTGGGTTAAGGGGGGTAGACTCCCCTAACCCGCAGGTAACCCGAGACCCGAACGGGCCCTAATGGATGAAATAGTCCAATCATCTTACTACTTTTTTTAAGACCCTTCCCATTTTCCTCTTCATCCATTTAAGTTTTTTTCTTTAAGGTTAAAACCATTGACAACGATTCCCAAAGTGCAGGCCAGATATACAATTGCCATTTAGAAGAAGTATCCGACCATGAGATCCCTTCTAAATGTGTACCTTGAGCAAAGTAAAACGGTATATCACAACGTTGAGCCCCCTCCTCTGCCTCTTCTCGAGCTCTCCTCCAGCACCTTCAAGTCCCATCCGCCACCCCCTCCCGCCCCCTCCAAACCGCCACCACCTGCAGCTAGGGATGAAAACGAATGTGAATATATTCGTATCAGATCTGCTATCGTATTCGTTTTATACATATTTTGACATTCGTATTCGCATTCATTTTAAAATGGATGCAAACATGGATATCGCTTTGACATTCACTAATATTCACATTCATATTCCTATTTTCATTTTCGTACATGAGTATAGTAATAGATTTAATTATAACTGTATGTAACATCATTTTATGAGTACATTCATCATTGGTGATATATTTTTTTATGAAATTATTATATCATGTATATTTGTTTTGTGTAAACCATCCTAAACATGTATATTTTAGTTAATCTATTAAATATTTCTATTATTATCTGTATCCAACTTGTATTTATTTTACATTCGTATTCGTTTTTAAGGATATGATAGCACATTTTTCACATCCGTCAATATTTGTACCCACATTCGTATTCATATTTTAAAATAAATAAGGATATGGTTATACATATATTTGTATCCGTATCCGACTGTTTTCATCAAAACCCGCTGCACCCCCAACCCATCCTCATGTCCCCTCCTCTGCATGGAATCTTCTTCTCCACCTCGAGCACATACCCAAACCTTTTCCCACCGAGTTGCAGCACAAGAACGCCACGAGCGATAGGAGAAGTCGCCCCCTGCTCTGGCTAGGCCGACGGCTCGAGATTAGGGGGTTCCTCGAATTCGATGTTAGATGATGGAAGTCCAAGGAAGAGAGAAGAATATGAGTGTACCAACTCAAAATGTGTATTACTAAAATATTTGACAGATGACACCACAATTACCAGAGAAACTGATAGAATTTAACATGAGGATATATCAAATAAGAGTTGGGTACTATTTATGGTTCTGGGTGTAGTTATGACTTATCAAAGGTTATGTATGTAAACATGCCATAAATATCCCTTGACAATTTCTGGTAATGTTTTCAAACAAAAAGCTCATCTCAGAGGAATAGAATCCCATAAGTTGAAGAATTATCATAATTTATTTGAGGAATAAACTATTGAACAACATCAATGCCAATTAGAAAGTTTATACAGTCTAAGATTTGTAAAGCATGACCTTGATTAGGTAGAAATGTATAATTTCTCATTTACAAGTCTTCAAATCCAAGTAAATGCAGTGGCCAACAGAGACTTACACCCCGATTTCGCCTCATCGCCTCACCGGCTTCGAAACCGCCTCGATCAGTTTAGGCTTACACTCTCTTCATTGGAGTGGGCTATAGCCTTGTGCCTAAAAATACTCGAGACTTTCTAGAGCAAGGATTTGGTTTCTACATAAGCGAACGCGGATGGTTTCACTGTACTAAATACGAACCACACTATATTGCGCTACTCACTTCCAAGAACATTCTTTTCTAAACTAGCTAAATATATAGTCTACAAATATTTCGAAAACAATGATATTGACCTGAGGACTACAACTAATTATATTTCTGTAAAAAAAATTACACTCATAATGCCATCTTTGAGGAGGCAATTTCTGCCATGAATAACTGGGACTTTTCGCCCCATCTTATAACTGTTGCAAGATTTACATCAGCCTAATCTTTTATCATACAGTAATGAGAATGACTATGAAGATGTACCGTTGACTGCTACCGGAGATTGAAGGACCTGCTGGAGCATACGTGCAGCAAGGCGCTGCGTTATTCCCTCCCATCACCCGCCCACCAAGACTGCGAGCTTCCCGGCTCTGGAGTACCTGGTCATTGCATGTACTTTGGGTGAATATTTCATCAAAGATTAATAAATTGAAGTAAATGTCTCAATGACAAATATGAAAATTTGTAAATGATTACAAGCATACTGAACTATAATAAAATTTAAAAAAAAAACACCACAATCGGATGGGTACATAAACATTTTATTTTTAGTATGAAAGAAATTCACCAGAGGTCTGGCAATCTGCAGATCCATCAAGCAAAAATAGAACCACTTCAGTAAGTCTGTGGATCGAATTTTAGCTTCCTTTTTTTCTCGGATCTAAACGAGTAGCTAGCACACACTTTGAGCTAAATATTTATTCAAATATCACCTGGAAGATCCTAGTAGGAAACTATCTATTATTAATATTGACGCTTCAACTGCTCTAACATCATTGATTGAGGGCAATGACAATGACGAGAAATGTTTCCTCATCTATCTTCCATTCTAGCCACGAAAAGAAAAGCGAATCAAGCTGCTAGGCCGGTTGTCCACCAGATGAATATGAAAGTGAGGCTTCTTTGGCCAAGGAATAAAGGAAAATTTATACGGATGAGGGCTTGAGGGAGTGAATGATGCAACTCAGAGAATAAGCTGAAAGGCAGCAACTTAAAGCACAGGAAAGGCCAATTGCCTCAGGGTGAACCATACATGACAGTTCACTACAGTTGGCAGATGGAATATGTTTTTCTTTTACGGAATGATAACCTAGGGCTCCTTATTTAAGGAGAAACATACAACTCACCTAATCAACATCAGAGTAGAGTAAAAGATCAAGATGACCTTTCGATGAATACCAATCCTTATACTGGAGAGGACTTGACGTATCTCAAAACCATCAAAGTGATATAAAGCAAAAGAATCCACATTCTGACTTAGCTTGCCAACTTCAAGCGATATATATGGTAGTGCGATGGTCAAATGTAGTAACTTCCCAATACACCATTTGTAGCAACTTGTGTTCCGATCTCTCTCGGTTTTTAGGTTTGTGCTTTGGGATCCATGAGTATCTATAATGGCATGGATCTTAACAACCCAATCTCCTGTAGCAAGTTGGTGGCGTAGTTTCTTTGGGGATGTTACCAGATCTCATCTAGAGTGAGCAATCTCAATCCAAAGAAAGTATATCAATAGTCCAAGGCCTTTGATGCAAATTGCTCTGTCATTTGTTTCTTCACTTCTGTAACGCATTTTAAGTCACCACCAGTGAGAACGATATCATCCATATCAACGAGTATGATTATTGTGCTTTTTCGCATCATTCACACAAACAAGAAATAGCCGTATGATGATCTAGAAAGTCCCAAACTCTCAAGAACCTCCGAAAGCCTCCGGACCAGGCTCAAGTGCTTTACTTAAGGTCATGAATTTCCTTCTTCATCAATCATACCTTCAAACAATCCCCTCTAGCCTCGAAGTCCAAATGCAAAGAAGTCAAAGAAAACAAGAGGATGACATGTGCTTTACGAGAAAAAAAAACAGTACTGAGAATCGCATTCTGCCAATATGAAATGTGAGCATGATAATGAATAAGCAAGATGCGAGCAAATATCAAGAGGATGCCAATGTTTTCATTTGGCAACCCATTTTGTTGAGCAATATCAAGGTTATGACTGCATGAAGTCTGATGTATAATACTTCTAGAGGAGAAGAAAGACTGCAATTCCTATCAAAGAAACTCCCCAGCATCATCAGAGCAAGGGGCATTTTATAGGGCACCAAATTAACTTTTTATTTCAATAACAAAGTTGACAATAATGGAACTCGTGAGACATTAGAAAAATCATCAAGGAGAATAAGATAATATCGATGTACCAAACGGCTTGGAGATAACAGGGCACCCACACATCAAGATGTACCTACTCAAGTAAATTTGTAGGGGATCATAGTGTAAGAAGAAAATAAACTTTGGTGATGTTCCCCAATTAGCATGTTTTACACTCAAGGTTAACAGTAGGAGGGGGTTGGGGGAAAAATTGTTGAAGCTTCTAAACAGAGGGATGACCTAAGCGGTGGAGTCATAGAGCAGATGAAGACAAAGAAAACTAAATCTCAAAGCAAGCGAGGATTAGACCACAAGATAGACACCCTTTTCGTCAAAGAAACTCCCCAGCATCATTAGATGCAAGGGGCGTTTACAGAGGTGCCAAATTGAATTTTTATTTCAATAAGAAAATTGACAATAACAGAAATCGTGAGACATTAGAAAAATCGTCAAGGAGAACAAGATAATATCAATTACCAAATGGCTAAGAGATAATCGGGCATCGACACATCAAGATGTACCTACTCAAGGAAGGTTGTAGATTAGATTGTACCGTAAGAAAATAAACTTTGGTGATATTCCCTGATTGGCACGCCTCACACTCAAGGTTAACAATCGGGGAAAAAGTCGTTGAAGCTTCTAAACAGAGCGACGATCTAAGCGTTGGAGTCATAGAGCAGATGAAGGCAAAGAAAACTAAATCTCAAAGTAAGCGGGGATTAGACCACATTATAAACGTCCTTTTCGTCACGACCCACACTTGCCGTCATCGTAGGCATAGCTCAATATAGAGCTCTCTACAAATCAAATTGACGCATACTAAGTTGATTGGAAACTTAGGGACAAATAAAACATTTGTGAACTTGATATTACAAGTTCTGTTAACCTCACCTCATCCTTTGATAGAGGATAGTTACTTGTATAGTCCGTCCGGGGCGTACATATCGTATGTGCAGCCTAAGTAGGTTGTGTTTTTTTATAGACACCCTTTTCGTCACGACCCACACTTGTCGTTCTCGCAGGCATAGTTCAATAGTGGAACTTTCTACAAAAACAAATTGATGCATAATAAGCTGATTGGAAACTTAGAAACAAATAAAACATTTGTGAACTTGATATTGGAAGTTATGTTAACCTCCCCTCATCCCCTGATAGAGTAGTTTCTTATCAGCTACTTGTATAGTCTATCCTAGGCATACGTGTTGTATGTGCCTAAGTAGGTTGTGTTTTATAGAGATGAGTGGAAACCCCGGTATCAACTAACCAATATGTATTAGGATTGGTTTTAATAGCACCGACAAAATGCCTGAGTGGGCACGGTCGATTAGAGTAATTACCATGTTGGACGCTAGCACAATCATTGAGGCCCCGTTCGGGTACCAGTTTACCCGCGGGTTAGGGGGGTTTACCCCCCTTAACCCACATCCCCCTCTCTCCCCGTGGGCCCCACTTTATTTCTTTTTTAAAAAATTAAATAAATCAATTTTACATCATCAATCCTATCTGCGCCTCAGACTGGGGCTTCGGCTGTGGTGGGGGGCTCTCATGGGCCTTCGGCTACGGTGGGGGACCTGGAGTCCCTCGCTGTCATGGCTTCAGCCTTCGATTCCTCGAAGAGATCTTGCAAGCGTTACAGAAGAAGACGGACCGCGCGCTCGCGGTCTAGGGAGCGCCACACTTGCCTGTCCTTCGAAGAGGCGGTGGCGGAAGCGGCAGGAGTGGTACCTTCAGGGGATCTCAACGAGGTTGCCAAATGAAGGTCCTCTCATGGAACGTTCGGGGGTTGGGGGATGCGGCTAAGAGAAATACACTGGGCTCCAGATTCAAGGAATGGGGGTGCGACGCTGTCCTCCTTCAAGAAACCAAGCTGGCCTCTCTGGACGATGATGTTTGGCGTTCCCTCAGGGGGGGGGGGGGATCTTGATCAGTTCTCTGCTCTCCCTTCGGCGGGAAGTGCGGGAGGGGTGCTTATCGCATGGAAGTCTTCTCGTTTCTCCCTCGTCTCTACTGTGAAGGGAAATCACTCCATCTCGGTCCTGCTCTCCAGGAAGGACGACTCTCTCTCCTTCCTTCTCTCCTGCGCCTACGGCCCTTGCGACGCGGCGAGAAGGAAGGAGCTCTGGGAGGAGCTTCGCAACGCCTCCGTGACCTTCACGGGCTTGCCTTGGCTTATCGGAGGGGATTTTAATGTCACGCTCCGTTCTACGGATAGACCCCGGTTCAGGGGGGTTCGGACCCGGGATCGGCGGAGTTCAAGGCTTTCGTCAATGACTTGGCCCTTCAGGACTTAACGGCGACAGACGTCAGGTTCACTTGGAGGAACTCTTCTTCGAAATCATGCATTGATAGGTTCTTCGCGTCCACGGCCTTCATGGATCTTTTCCCTCTGGCGGTGGTCCTCTCGCGTCCTCGCGCGTTTTCCGACCATTCTCCGATCGTCTGGGAGTCACAGGTGCCTTCCCCACGGGCAGGCCTCTTCAGGTACGAAAAATGTTGGCTGCTTGAGGAGGACTTCCGCGCGCTGGTGGCTTCCTCTTGGGCGGAACCTTGTGAAGGTCGATCGGCGGTGACCAGGTTCCGCAAGAAGCTGGAGCGGCTGAGGGGCGTCCTGTCCCATTTCAAGAAAAGATCGCGGGAGGCTAGGCTTGCGACGAGGAAGGAGGCGGAGGCTATCGTCAACGAGCTGGACTCCTTGGAGGGGCTGAGGGAGCTCCGTGACGACGAGTTGGCTTCCAGATCGGCGGCGATGGCTGCGGTTGAGAAGGAGGAGAGGAAGAGGGTCACGGAGTGGCGTCAGCGTGCGAAGTTGAGGTGGATCAAAGAAGGCGACACGAACTCCTCCTTTTTTCACAGAACGGCTTCAAACAGGAAGCGGTCAAACCTGGTTCGCTCCATGTCAGTTGGGGGGCGCGAGGTGGTGGGTGAGGACGCGATTGGGAATGCGGTGGCGGATTACTTCAGGGACTTCTCTTCGGTTCGTTTGCCTAGACGCTGGCGCTGGTTGGGGGAGGATGTTCCTACCCTTTCCTCCGCGCATTGTGCGGAGCTGATCCGCGGCTTCTCCATCGATGATTTAAAGGCTGCTGTATGGGATCTTAATGTCGATGCCTCGCCAGGCCCCGATGGCTTCCCTATAGCCTTCTACAAGGATTTTTGGGATGTGGTGGGCCAGGATGTTTGGGAGGTTGTCGTGGAATTCTCTTCGGGAAATCTTGGCTTCGATGGGATTAATAGGGCACTTATTGTTCTAATTCCGAAATCCCAATCTCCAGCGGCTATTGATGACTATCGCCCTATTGCAATCTCGAATGCTCTGTACTTGATTGTTGCGAAAGTGCTTGCGAGGAGATTGGCGGTACTTTTAGATTTTCTGATTCATCCTTCACAGGTGGCTTTCATCCCCGGTCGCTCGATCTCCGATGTGTCGGCCCTTGCGTCTGAGATGGTTGAAAGCTGGGTCAGACAAGAGAAACGCGGCTTTCTCTGGAAGGTCGACTTCGCAAAGGCTTATGACTCATTGGACTGGAGCTTCCTTTGGTCTGTGTTGCGTGCCCGCGGATTCCCAAATATTTGGATCTCCTGGATGCGTCGATGTGTTTCTACGGCATCCTTTTCGATCATGTTGAATGGGCGTTTCATTGGTAGTCGGTTTCAACCAAGGAGGGGTGTACGACAGGGGTGCCCCCTGGCACCCATGCTCTTCGTCATTGCCGCTGACGTTCTCCCGAGAATGGCGGATCGGGTGATCGCGAGGGGCTTCTCATCTGGCTTCTCGTGTAACTTCAGCAACTGTCCTACACTTCAATATGCGGACGACACAATCGCCTTCATTGAGGGGGGTCTGGAGGAGGTTAAAGGAATGGCGGTCACCTTCGACATCTTTAGCGACCTATCGGGGTTACGAATCAACCACTCAAAATCGAAGGTGATCCCTTTCGCTTGGGATGATCGTTATGCGGCGGCTTGTGGCATGACTCTGGGATGCTCCCCCTCTACTCTTCCAATCGATTACCTGGGCCTGCCACTTGGCGCGAGAAGGACGAGATTGTCCCATTGGAACAGGATCATTGATAAGGCGGAGAGAAGACTTACTGGTTGGGGTGCGGCGATGCTTTCCAGGGGTGGGCGTCTCGTGCTCATCAGGTCGGTTCTGGCGGCCATTCCTATCTATTTTCTGGCGAATTGGTCCATTCCGGTGGGGATCAGGAGGAGGCTCGAGGGCCTTATGCGGACATTTCTTTGGGGAAGAAGGGGCTCCGCATCGCGGGGTATCCATCTGGTGGCCTGGAAGGATGTGGCGAAAAGGAAGTGCGACGGTGGGCTCGGGATTCGGAGCCTGGATCTGGTAAACGATGCTCTCATGCTTAAATGGGTCAACAAACTTTGGGGTACCGCCTCTGGCTTCTTCCCCTCTATGCTACGTGATATTCTCTCCATCGGAGTGGACATGTTGCGAGATGCTGACGCCGCGCGTTCTGGGACGCCTTTTTGGAGGGGAATCGCCTCGGCGGCTAGGCGGTTCTCTAATCTGTTCAAGCGGGTGCTGGGTGATGGAAACTCCTTCCTCTTTTGGCACGACGCGTGGGCGGGGGACGCCACTCTCGGTAGTTCCTTCCCTCGCCTCTGTGCCTTGGCGGCGAACTCGGGTGCTTCGGTAGCTTCCGCTTGGGATGGGGGCGGCTGGTTCCCATGCTTTGCGGCAAACCTCTCCGACGATCGCTTCGATGACCTCTTGCGTCTCCTGCACCAGCTTAGGGATGCGCCAACACCTTCCAATGGAAGGGATCACTGGATCTGGCGTGGCGGCGCTTTCTCCGCGAGGCGGGCTTTCAAGATCATCTCCCATCAACCAAACTCCGATCGTACCTCACTTTGCAATGATCTGGGATGGCTGTGGACCTTAAATTTGCCGGAAAAGGTGGCTTTCTTCTTGTGGCTACTGCGCCGCGGTAGGGTATTGACCCGGGATAGGTGTGCTATGTTCTTATCGGGGGATGGCTCCACGGATTGCGTACTGTGTTCCGGCGAGTTGGAGACCTTGCAACATCTGTTCTTCTGTTGTCCGTGCTCTACCTCCATTTGGGAGGGCCTCAATGTATCTTGGGTGGACGTTTCTTCGGCTGAATCTTTCTGGATCACCTTGCGCTCTTGTGCGGATCGTCAAAGACGGGAGCTGCTCCGCCCCCTTGCTTGCATCTGGGCCTTATGGCTCGCTAGAAACGCCAAGATCTTCAGGGGCCAAAGATTTTACAGGGAAAACGTTTTCGCGCATGTGGAATTACTTTTGAATGAGTGGTTGCTGCGGTGACGCTATAGTCGGGTGTGGTGACTGGGATTGTGGACTGTGATTTGGACAGGGATCCTCTTGATCCCGGGTGCTTGGCATCACATTGTACCTCTCTCCCCATCTCCCTCTTCTCGCTTTTTAATAAAATTGGGGCGAACACCAACACGTGTCTCCCCCGAACCTTTCTGTGTTCAAAAAAAAAATTATAAACTACTCCACTTCTACTCACTTTTCCAAACTTCAATACAATCACATCACAATAACTACTCACTTTTTCAAACTCCAATACAATCATATCACCCCAAACCCACTTCTAACCCACCCCCAGTTTAATCCTCTATCCAAACACCAAAACACAAAAATAGGTTACCCTCTACCAGTTTAACATGCCTTAACCCGCTAACCAAACGCACCCTGAGGGTTAGCATACTTATGCGATGCATCAAATTATCAGAGTCTCCCTCATGGACTATCACATACGATTGTCTTTGTCAGCAATGATGGATCAAGCAGCCGATGGATAGTCATTCTAGACCAGAAAACAACCACAGGATGTCCAAACTTCGTACAAAAGATGCATTATGTTGTTATGCATCACATGTTTTGTATTGGATGATCAGGCATCCTTCGTTTTGTATTGGATGATCACAACCACATCCTCGATACACATTACATCATCCACTTGAAGGTGCAACGAGGGTGATATCCCTTTGTAGAAAACAAGAATGCAGAAGTGTAATCAGAGATAATAATGATAAGAAGAACATAAAGAACACCGGGAATTTATGTGGAACCCTACTCAATAAGGAGCGGATGAAACCACGGGATAACCGCCTCAAATGGATGACTTGTATGTTGAACTTTTTTTTGAGATGACAATCGGTGAACCCCCCCCCCCCCCCGATTGAGGGGGTCACCGCCGAACTTTATATTAATAAAAGTAAGGGCACATTATCAAAGCATCCATTGTTTATACAAGGCATTGTAATGCGAGATGATATTCTCTACGTAGAAACGCTGATTTTTTAATATTGTGTCGTTTCTACCGATCCAAATGGTCCAGATAACCGCGAAAGGTTTAGAACAATCATCGGTCGAGTTGCCGCCCACTGAACGAATGGATCTCCAGAAGTTAGATAAGCTCTCTGGACGTACCCATGAAGGTGTCGTCTCTGATCAGACCGTTGCCGATGAAGGACACCTAAAAAAGATGTGCTCAGCGTCCTCTTCCGAAGCCCCACATGTGTCGCAGCTTGTGCCAATGGCACCCAAAATGCGTCCCCTCCGAGCCTTGTCACATATGCGGTTCCTTCTCAAGCACCAAAGAAAGATCTTTATCCTTGGTGGAATTCATGCCGCCCAAATGATGTTGACGTCCTGGCAGAGCTCCTTATCTCGCTCATCAGCCCGCATGAGTTCTTTGCACGCATTTTTCACGGAAAACCTGGTGCTCGTCCATTGGAAATGATCCCTGCCGCTAGAATGGCTCCCCCCGTTTGGGAGTAGTGCTTGCAAATTCAAAAACTCCTCGAACCTCTGATCGCTTAAGTCCTTGACGAAATTAGGGGACCACAGCCCGCTCTCTACTTCGACATCCGAGATGGCTGCATCTTTGGCAGCTGCCAGCGCAAAAAGCCTTGGGAATCTCGTCTCCAAGGAGCCATCGCCCAACCAGTTGTCACGCCAAAATCTGAATAAATTTCCATTGCCCATCTTGGCGCAAAAACGGTGGGCCAGATCTGGAAGTACCTCCCGAATACCCCTCCACGGTGAGGATTCGAAAGGGATTCTCGCCGCGGTGAGTCCCCCCCCTACGCCGTATAATTTCTGCATCAGTGTCGCAGCCAGAGAAGTAGATGGCCCCCAAATTTTAGTGATCCATTTAGAGAGGAGCGCTTTGTTCATACAATTTAAATCTCTGACTCCCAGACCTCCCTCTTTGTGACCCATTGTGATCTCTTCCCATTTTACCAAATGGAGGTCGTTTCTTGTCTGTTTCCCGTCCGACCAAAAAAACTGCTTCATCATGGATTCGATTGTCTTCCTAACTCCGGTCGGCATGATTCTAGTAGAGTAGAAGAAGACCGGAATCGCAGAGAGAACAGGTTTCAGTAGGACCAGTTTACCTCCTTTAGATAAAGTGATAGCTTTCCAACCTGCCAGACGTTGTTCAATCCGGTGCACCACGGGATCCCATCACCATTCCTAAGTTTCCCCGTGGAAAGAGGAAGACCTAGGTAGGATAGGAAGATCTCCCAAGCCGCATCCGCATATCAAGGCTATCTCTGTACGATCAGACTCCTCCATCCCGAACGTAACCACCGTGGATTTTTGCATGTTTATCTCGAGGCCGAACAAATCACTAAAAATCTCCACCAGATGGGTTGTGTTCCTGTTCTGTTCTACCGTGCCTCACCAGAATATAACCGTGTCATCAGCGTATTGGAGCAAGGGAATAGAGATTTCATCAGCAGGGAATCCCTCGCACCAATCCATCTCAACCGCCTGCTTAAAAAGGACACCCAAGACGTCAACCACAATGACAAATAATAAGGGTGCCAGCGGACAACCTTGTCTAACTCCTCGTCGGGGCTGAAAGAAACCCCCTTCGGGTCTGCCCTTGACCAAAACCGAGAGGGAAGCAGTAGTAGCACGCCTATTCATCCATGAAACAGGAAGCAGTACTAACTTGTATGTTGAACTTTCTCAATGAATACAGGTGGTGTGGGGCTTCTTATATAGCCCCACCAGTATACCAAGTTTTACTACTAGACGATGTGGGACTAAACCTGTGGATGCGGTAATTGGACACTGGAAGGATCCAATTACACGTCTATGAATGCATACTCTTAACACCATTGAATGTCCTAAGTGGTGATGTTGTGGTTAACATGTAATGTGTTTTAAAATTACGGAAGAATTGTTGGGGGTGAGAAGAGAAGAAATTAGGGTAAGCGGATAAAAGGAGTATGCCAAGTAGCATGGGAAGGGAGAAGATAAGGGAAGAGAACTAGATTGGAGGATTTTATATGAGAAAGAAATTGAAAGGGGAAAGAATAATAAAGCCAATGGTTTATCAAGTTTTACTCTGTTTCATCCCTATTACAAATAAGTATGTTGCTTTATATAGGGATTTAACCCATTAAAAGATGCAACTTTTCACCTAAAGGATACTTCCAAATCCAAAAGGCGCATCCAAAGGTTGTGATCCTTGGTTTTTACAAATTTTAAAAATCACAATAAAATTACAATAAAAATTGATATTTTAAATTGCATCAATCATCCTCCACTTTGAAAAACTCATCTCCTGATGAGTTGCTTGATCATCGGGTTCGACAAAGAAGAAGTCCATCTGAATTTATCAGATGAACATGCCCAATTTAAGCCAATTTCCCTTTCCTTCAACATTACGTTTGTAATTCTTTTCCACTTGGGGGTATTTCCTTGATTTTATATCGCAGCATTGCATGTTGCTCAATCGATTGTGGTAACGACATCAGGTTGATCGATTGTAGTTGTATCAACGATGGGAAGAGTTATGTCAGTGATAGTGCCCTCACTGGAGGGCAGAATGGGGCTTGACATTGCCCTTTCCAAGCCCACATGCATGTGAGGTATTAGTGGATCGGTAGAGTGTTGCTGACATTGCCAGGCTTCCGGTCTACATCGACTCCAGGACTGCTCCAGGCTCCCATCGACGGCCAGGCTCCCATCCGGTCTACATCAACGGCTCCAGGTCGAACCCAGGACGGGTCCAGTGACTCTCCTACACAGAAACACTCCAACGGGCACTCATCAGTCTAACAAGATTATGCGGCCCAATGACTCCAGCATCCGGTGACATTTTACTACAGCCTCATGTCCTCTGAAATTATCAATATTATCTAGTCCTTTGCTACTTGTCTTGTGTGGCTGCCATGACTTCTACTCCCACATCTGTGGACTCCAAGTCCCTGTACCAATCTCAATCTATGATGGTTCAGGGCACTACTATAAAACTCAAAGGATCCGAGAATTATGTTCTCTGGTCACGGTCTTTTAAAATATTTATTGGCGGCCAACGGAAGGCCTATGTCCTTACTAGAATTCCCCCAGCAGAGACAGACAAAGACTTTGATTCATGGTTTGTCGATAACTGTCAGGTTATCACCTGGATGACAAACAGCGTTGACC
Organism: Ottelia alismoides; assembly: GCA_037367405.1. Lineage (NCBI taxonomy): Eukaryota > Viridiplantae > Streptophyta > Magnoliopsida > Alismatales > Hydrocharitaceae > Ottelia > Ottelia alismoides. The sequence goes on along the minus strand of JAZKJV010011790.1, from coordinate 69,705 downwards.
CATCTATTGCATCCAATCTCCTATACAAAGAAACTACAAAAGCAATGTGGGAGAGTCTTGAAAATACATACTCACAGAAAACTACCAAATCTCGACTTTCAGATATATATATATACTAGGATTTGGTCTACAAATCAAGGAGATACATCCTTGATAGAGTATTACAGGTTGCTCACAGGTTTATTTGAAGAACTCCTCATTTTTCAACCGGCATGTTGTGATAAACAGGTTGGGGAACGAGCAGAATGGCAACTATATCGGTTCCTATCAGGTTTACACCCTCGATATAAATCTGTGAAGGATCAGTTTCTTACTGCAGGTGCATTACCCACTCTTGAAACCATCTTCGGCCGACTTCAGGAAATTGAGTCTCCACACACTCCTCCATCTGCTGAGGTATCTGCTCACTTTGTTAAGGGACGATCAATCACTTACGGGGGACGAGGACGTGACTCTGGACGAGGACGTGGTCGTGCCTATGGACGGGGTCGCGAATCTTCACGGACCCAAGGCCGTGATCATACTCCTTCCCGTTTCCCCCCGTGTACTCATTGTGGTCGCCTGAATCACCCATCGGAACGTTGCTGGGCCAAATTTGGCATGCCTTCGAATGCCAACAGTGCGTATGAGATGACTACCTATAATACTGACTATGAGATTGATGCCCCTAGCCAAGAAGAATCTGTGAATGCTAGTCAACATTCTTTTACAGCCTCTGAATATGCCAGTCTACGTCAACTACTACAGAACTCTCATACTAATGCTATCACCTCTGCTTCAACAGCCAGTCTTGCCACAACTGCGAGTACAGTCGCCAACACAGCTACTACATCAAATCCTACATGGATCATCGACTCTGGAGCCTCGACGCATCTTACAGTTGAAGGTAGTATTCTTACTTCTTCCCGACCATCCTTAGTTGTGAAAACCGTACGTGTTGCCAATGGAGCGCACTCGCCCATTACTAGTGTGGGAACTGTGGAATTTTCTTCCTCACTCAGACTGACGAACGTGCACTGCGCTCCAGCCTTTCCTCTTAGCTTATTATCTGTCCATAAACTATACACTGAGCTTAACTGTGAAGTGATATTTGATAAATTTTGCTGTTACTTTCAGGACATCCGGACGAAGCAGATCTTTGGTGGGGAATATGAGAAGAATGGGCTATATTATCTTGACATCCCTACTGATTCCAAGTTTGCGGGTGCTGCATCCATTTCCACTGATCCATTACTATGGCATCTTCGTCTTGGTCATCCATCTGCCAAAGCCCTCTCCATGAAATTCCGGAACTTTCGTCGCTAAAACCCTTTGAGTGTGAGGCGTGTCAATTTGGGAAACATCATCGAGCATCCTTTCCTGCTCGAACTGAGCCTCGTCGTTCTACTCCTTTTGCTCTAGTCAATTGTGATATTTGGGGACCTTTCCGGTTCGTACACTCAGTGGCCATAAGTACTTTGTTGTTTTTATTGATGATTTCAGCAGACTATCCTAGATTTATCTACTAAAAGAACGTTCGGAAATAAATATTATCATCAAAAATTTCTTTCAGTATGTTAAAATCATTTTCTCCACTACTGTACAAATTTTCCGTTCAGATAATGCGTTGGAATTCACCCAAAATGACCTTTCCACATTTTTTGCTTCTCAAGGGACCATACATCAAACCTCCTGTCCCTATACGTCCCAACAAAATGGGATAGCAGAAAGAAAATTAAGACACCTCCTAAACATTGCCCGATCACTTCTCTCTCAAATGAAAGTTCCCAAAATCTACTGGAGTGATGCTATATTAACTGCAGTTCATCTTACCAACAGAGTCCCTTCGCCTTCTCTAAATGGGTCTACTCCATTCTCTTTACTTTATCCCACAGAGTCTGCTTTTCCCCTACCTCTACGGGTCTTTGGTTGTGTGTCATTCGTTCATAAATTCCAAAATACAGATAAACTCTCGCCACGTGCGATCAAATGTGTTTTTCTGGGGTACTCTCGCACTCAAAAAGGGTATAGGTGCTATGATCCTGATGGTCATCGCTATTACATCTCTGCAGATGTTACCTTCTTTGAGAAAACAAGCTTCTTCTCTCATACAATCACTGATATACCCCTTGAACTTCTACCCCCACCCATCGTCTACAAACGACGAAACGTTTCGACAGCTCCAGATGTCCCGTTACCCGTCTCAGTCCTCCAGGATGATATGCCCTCTTCAAGTATCTCCCACAAAGATGTCCCGGAGGATCCTCTCGAGCTTCCGATTGCTCTACGGAAGAGTAAGAGACAGTGTACTTCATATCCGATGTCTCACTACATCTCTACTGATAGTTTATCTGACTATGACAGACAGTATACAGATGCTTTAATGACATTTTCCATCCCACGAGATCATCACAGTGCCTTACAGGACTCTGGGTGGCGACATGCAATGGATGAAGAAATGAATGCACTTATATCCAGACAAACGTGGGATCTTGTCCAATGTCCTAAAGGGACTCGACCAGTGGCTTGCAAATGAGTCTTCACGACCAAACAAACACCGGATGGCGCAATTGACAGGCTAAAAGCTCGCATTGTGGCTAAAGGTTTTACACAAACCTATGGTGTGGACTATTTTGAGACATTCTCACCAGTTGCACGTATGGGGTCTATCAGGACTAGTATTTCGTTAGCAGCAAATAAATCTTGGCCTATTTATCAGTTAGATGTGAAAAATGCTTTTCTCTATGGCGACCTTGATGAGGAAGTATACATGCTGCAACCTCATGGTTATGAAGTCGAGGGGGAGTACGTATGTCGACTTCGAAAAGCGATATATGGTCTCAAGCAAAGCCCAAGGGCGTGGTTTGACAGACTTACCACAGAAATTAGTACAATTGGATTCCAGAGAACAAAATCTGATTACTCAGTATTTGTCAGAAAACGAGCAACTGGTACTGTTATTCTTGCCGTTTATGTTGATGATATGGTTCTCACTGGTGATGACTGCAATGGGATATCAGAAACCAAGGCCTTCCTTCAAAAGGTATTCGTTACTAAAGACCTTGGTCATCTACGCTACTTCTTGGGCATAGAAGTACTTCGCACTACTGAAGGACTTCACCTCTCACAGAGAAAATATTGTCTGGACATTCTTACTGAAGCAGGGGTTCTCGGATGCAAGCCCTCTAGTATCCCTGCAGACCCAAAGAAACATGCCAGCCTGTCTGACTCTACCTTTGATGATGTCACTAGATATAGAAGTCTTGTGGGTAAACTCCTCTACCTTACTGCCACCAGACCAGATATCTCCTATGCAGTTAGCAGAGCTAGTCAGCACATGGAACAACTGACTTACAGCCACTGGCAAGATGTCCTACAAATCTTACGATACTTGAAGGAATCTCCGGGACGTGGCCTCTTCTACGGGGCAAATGGGCACACGGAGGTTACTGCATATGCGGACGCTGACTATGCTGGTTCCCCAGAAGATCGACGCTCTACTACAGGCTATGCGATGATGGTTGGAGGAAATACAGTTACATGGAGGAGTAAGAAACAAACCGTTGTATCCAGATCCAGTGCAGAGGCAGAATATAGGGCAATGGCTCAAGCTACATGTGAGATCATATGGCTATTGGCTTTCATTCAGGAACTTGGCATTAATGTCACTACTCCTATTCCTCTATATTGTGACAATAAATCTGCAACCTACATAGCCACAAATCCAGTATTCCATGAACGAACCAAGCATATAGAGATAGATTGCCACTTCGTACGAGATGCTGTCAAAGCTGGAAGAATTGCTACTCCACATATTAGCACTGATCTTCAACTAGCAGATATCTTCACAAAGGCCTTACCCAAGAAACGACTGCTGTGGATTATTTCCAAGTTGGGCATGACTGATAAATATGCTCCAACTTGAGGGGGAGTGTTAGAAATATGTAACCGATCTTTACCCTTGAGGGTATTTTTGTACTTTTCTCCTTCTTGTACTCATTAGGGTTTCTAGGTTTGTCCTATATATGGACCCCTAAACCCACTGGAATAAGACAAGAAATCTCATTCTATTTCTGACAATTTCAAATTGCATCAACATGTTAGTCTCTAGACAACTCAATTTGTCATACATCTCGAAAGTGGGTTGTTTGCATGGCATAATCATTTGATCTTTGGAAGCCACAACTTGGGTCAAGCTCGATAAAGAATACCATGACTGACATGTGTTTATGGTATTCCTTCTTCTAGACATTTGCACTCTAAAATACAAGCATTATATTGTTTTTCAAACAATAATTTCAGCTGAGAGAAATACTCAGCTAATATGTAGAAATACTTAGCCGGCCCTACTTAATGTTGGAGAAGACTTTGTTATTATTGTGTAGAAATATTCAGCTAATCAGCCTCCAATCTGAATTCTAATCATGTCTATATGTGATCTTCAAATATGTCAACATGTCATATGCATGTCCATAAAAAAATATTTCATGAGTGATTCAGCTAACAGCGTCGAGTCGTCGACCATAATCCGAGAATAAGCCATATCATTATCTTGGTCCCAAGTAACATCTTTTCCTATCTTTGTTGAAGCTTTTGCTCCAGAATAATATACTATATATCATAGTTACATAAGATATTTAAGAACATCCGTGACTAGTTGGGATGATTGGACCCATCCAACTCTACGATCGGGCCAAACGAGGGTAGTCACACACTCCCTCCTTGTCATGGAGATGTTACCTTTGAGCCATCAGACATCCTTTTTGAATTTATGGTGTCAATGCCAACAAGCAATAGAAGAAGATAGCTATATTGTAATTAATCATATCATGATATAAATCAACAATAAGATTCCCCAATGTACATTACTGAGAATCCATGTTATGGGATCTAGGATCGTTGACGTGAAGACAATAGATGTCCAAGGGAGTTAGCAGCTTGCGTGGGCTAGCGATGACCAGATTGGATGATAGGGGCATGGAGTAAACATAAGGGAGGGGGCTTGACTGCTAGGCGATGCGAGGGAGGCGTGGGCTTGGATTTGGTGGCAGTGGTGTGTGCACGGTGCCTGGAGGAGGTGTTGACATCGACAATGAGGGCCTTAGGGACTAATCATGATGGTGGTGGTGGGACCGGTGGCCAAAGGGCCTATAAGTGTAGTCAGTGCTTAGAGAGGGTAGAGGGGCGATCTTGCTTTGGTACCAAGTTGACAAATGGAATATATTTTTCTTAGTACTTAGTAGAGAACAATACCCTAGGACTCCTGACTCCTTATATAGGGAGGATCCTAGTTAGGATACACCAGTATGACATAGTGTAGAGATATTTGTATCTAATTGTATATGTTTCCTATTTCTATATTTTTCACGTACCTCTTTGTATTTTACCAAGGGATTTTCTCCTATATAAGAGAGCCCCGGATCTCTATGACATACATGCTATTCTATTTTCCAACATATGTAAGACATTTTGCAGGCACATCGAGGGTGCTAAGATGATCTCCTCCTGACCAACAATAGGTAAATGGCAGTATACTACAAGGCAAGGCTTGTTGCGCGAGGGTTCACCCAAACATATGGGGTGGACTACCAGGATACCTTCTCATCGATGGTTAGACATTCGAGATTGCACATTCTTCTATCGATTGTTGTTACTCGAGATTAACCTCTCTACCAACTTGATGTGAAGAATGTGTTTCTATATGGTAATCTAGAGGAGGAGGTATACATGCAATAACCATCAAGTTTTGCTGCTAAGGGGAGTCTCAGAAGTGTGCAAACTCCACAAGGCAACTTACTGCCTAAAGCAGAGTTGATAGAGCACCCGGGGTCTGTGTGGTCCACTGCGGATCATTCACTTTCTGTTCAGAGGACACAGAGAGGTACAATTGCCATTCTGATTTATGTTGACGATATTATTGTCACGGGTGATGATGAACAGGGTATTCATACTGGTAAGGAGTTCCTAGGTCAGCAGTTTGTGACTAAGGATCTTGGCAATCTACGTTACTTCCTTGGGTTAGAGTTCGCACTTCTTGTGATGATCCAAAGGAAGCTTGTCACTGATCTTCTTCTTGAGACAGGTACGACAGGGTACAAGACTGCTACTACCCTATGGATTCGAGCATGAGATTTTATGACGATGACATTGAGGAAGTAGATAAGAGGAGATACGAAGAGCTTGTTGGGAAGCTTCTTTATGCTACTATCACTAGGACAGACATATCTTTTACTGTGACCAAAGTGAGCCAGTTCATCGAGCATTCCAAGAAGGTACATATGGATGTTGTCTATATGATTTTGAGATATTTAAAGACTTCACCAGGAATTGGCCTTATATTCAGCAAAGGTACATCTCTTGAGGTGACAGCTTGTACAGATGCAGATTATGCAGAATGTCCTAGAGACATGAAGTCTACATCTGGCTTTGCGATTTTTGTTGGGAGCTCACTCGTGTCATGGAAAAGCAAGGAGACAGTTGTTTCTCGGTCCAACGCAGAGTCTAAGTACAGAGCCATGGCTCAGGTGAGCACTGAGATGATATGGGTAAAATCGATTTTGACTGATCTTGCAATTGAGGTACATCTTCCCATGCAGCTTCTATGTGACAAGCAAGCAGCGCTTTTTATTGTCAATAATCCTACATTCCATGAACGGACCAAGAATATAGAGGTAGATTGCCACTATACCAGAGACATGATCCCAAAAGGACTTATCCACCTCCCATGTTGCTACAAGAGATCAAATTGCTGATATATTCACCAAAGCACTTGCTAAAGGTCCATTTCAGAGGTGTTGTTCCAAGCTGAGCATGATAGACATATATGCTCCAGCTTGAGGGGGAGTGTTGAGATATTTGTATCTCACTATATATGTTTCCTATTTCTAGATTTTTCATGTACCTCTTTGTAATTTACCCAGTGATTTTCTCCTATATAAGAGAGCACTAGGGTCTCTATGGCATACACGTTATTCTATTTTCCAACATATAGCAATACTGAAAAACAAGTATACCTCTAAGATAGAAATATCTCTCAACAATTATAATAAACAAAAATAAGCAACAGTGTCGAGTAGCCCCTACTAGAAATAAAGAACCATACTAGAAATAAAGAACGATCGTCTATCATGAAACCTCCTTTAATTACCACATGCAATGTTGGATGTTGTGGTTTGCCTTGTCTACATCAACCAAATGAACTATTAGAGTAAAACTCAATTCATAGTGCAACATAAAACTCAATTCATAGTGCAACCTTATTAAGGCCAACACAATTGAATCAGCTTGGAAGGTTGCTCTTTTGTTTAAATCGAAAGATGACAGCTAGAGTTTAATTTTTTTAGAAGCCAAAGAGACATATCATATCACCCATCTTGGGTCATGCACCCCAACCACTAGGATGAGGGCACTTGCTCATTTTGTATGAAATCCTGCTACACATACAACCATAGCCTTAAATTTCGGTGAATTTCGGTCAAAATTCGATTTTGTGGTGGTACCGATATCGAAACCATATGTAATATCGCTTTCCAGGATTTCAACCGAAATTTCAACCGAATTTCAGTCATTTAGGTCCATTTCGACCAAATTTGTTTATAGATTTCTCGGATTTCAGTGGAAATGACCAAAATTTCAATTCATTTCGGTCCATTTCGACATAAATTGTTCTAGATCACTATATGTCATGTCTAGGCCACTAATTGATATTCATAGGACACTGTTTGGCCACTAAATAAAATTTATAGATCACTATTTCAACCACCATTGCAATATAGGTCACTATTCAAACCACATTGTAATAAAATAAGGGCATGAGGGCTCGTCTTTTAACCATATAAATATAATGTATACGTTCTCATTCCATCTCACAAGTCACAAGTTCACAACCCAACTTAAGTCTTGGAGAGTCAAGTTTCCAAATTCCAAACAAGGTGAGTTTTTTACCATCTTTTTTCCATAACACATCTTTTTTTAACATACTTGAAAATGCCAAATATGGTTTTTATCATTTGACTTCTAACTTCAGATAATCATCATCTTATCTTTGCATTAAAAAATGTCAGTTTGTTATGCATCTCATGACTAACATGCTAACAAACCAACATTATTCTAATTGTCTCCTGACCATTGGTGCAAATGACATGCACATGTTGAATAAAAAGGCCAAATAATGTATTGAGAGTGTTATAGTTGTCATTTATAAGGAAAGAATTATTCTACCTACTACTATCATGGAGACTATCTAATCAGCATAGAAATTCATACTAGCATGGAGTGCCTTATCATTTAACCCAAGGTCATAATCTAGACACAAATTATTACTAATTATCTAGCAGTCCAATGCATTTAGCCAGAATGAATCCATTCAGCTAAGATCTACCTCCATCCTTTCCATCAAGGAAGTAATCAAAAAAAGTACATGAATCCACCAAGGAATTCATAGTTCGGTTGAATCTCATTCCCATCCCAAATAAGAATGTAATACTAGTAACTTAGGGGTTAGTATTAGTAAGTGCAGACTTATTATGTGACTGATGTATCTCGTGATCTTGTAAACTTGTATTATGACATTTACTATTGGGGTTGATGGGGCTGCCCCTCCCCTTTTTTTGACAAATTTTTTTTATTTTTTTTGAAAAATATCGCCATGCATATTCATCACTATATCCCTCCTATATGCCATTCGAATTTCGTCAGAAATAGAGACTCCTACCACCTCCATCCAGACAGAGTCGATTTAAAAAATCCTGCGACCGTTAAAAAAATGACGTCCGGATGAAGGTCGTAGGAGTCTCTGTTTCTGACGAAACTCGAATGACATATAGGAGGGATATATGGATGAATATACATGTGATATTTTTTCGAAAAAATAAAAAAATTTTGCAAAAAATGAGGTGGGGGGCAGCCCCATTTTTCCCTTTACTATTTCAATTTTAAAATTATCTACGCATTCTCTATATTAAAAATAGTATTATTTTTTTAAGAATTGACAGAAAAATTAAATGCTAAAATTTAAGTTTATGTATTAAAATTTCACTCTAGACGATAATCAATATGGAAATTGAAAATGTTATTTAAGGCATTAATCATTATAACATCTTATTATAAGTAAAAAAACTTGTATTTATTCTCTTTTATTGATTAAACAACATTAGAAATCTTAAATTAAAAAAATGAATTTTCAAGTCATTTCCCCAATTCCTGGCCATCACTGAAATTCCACCGAAATGTCCTTTACGGGGTTACCGAAATCGAAATCTGACATTTGAAGCCCTGCATACAACTCAATAGTGCCATAAGTAGAAATAATGTGCTCGTTACGTACCCGAGACGTGTTGGATGATGGGCAAGACCCGTGAGCAATGGGGGCTTTACAGACCGGTCTAACCTCCTCATGTTGGTGTTTCTACTATATCAACTGGACTAGTCTCACCATATTTGTGGCACCTTCATTTTGGTCACCTTCCTCTGTAGAAGTTGTGTCATGTTCTCCCTCAGATCTCTACAAGATCCTCTTTCCAGTGCGAGGCATGCCAGCTTGGGAAGCATCAATGTTCCTCCTTTCCATCCCGTCAGAATAAGAGAAATTCTCAATTATTTGAGCTCCTACATTTAGACATTTGGGGTCCGAGTCATGCTCCTGATCACCAAGGACACCATTTTTATGTAGATGTTGTCGATGATTTTTCTAGACTTTCCTAGGTCTTTTTATTGAAGAATAAGTCTGAGGTTGGATCTGTGCTCAAATATTTTATTAATGAGATGAATATTTTTTATGCAAATGTCAAATACCTTCGTTCTAATAATGCCTTAGAGTTGTGCACTTTACAGTTTTTCTGAGTTCCTTAGATTTCTTGGCATTATTCACCAGACCTCATGTGCTTATACTTCCCAGTAGAACGGTGATGCGGAGCGCAAACATCGTCACTTACTTGATGTGACCATAACATTGTTGATACAAAGTCGTGCTCCTCATGCTTACTGGAGCGATGTTGTCCTCACTGCATGTTATCTGGTGAACCACATGCCCTCGTCTGTGTTGGGAGAGAAGAATCCTTTCTCAATTGTGTTTCCCTAGAAGGATATTTTCTCCCTTACACCTTGTGTGTTTGGTTCTGTTGCATTTGTTCATGATGTCTCTTCTGTCCGTGACAAGCTCTTTCCCAGAGATGTCAAGTGTGTTTTTGTCGGCTACTCTCGTACCCAAAAGGGGTACCATTGCTTTGATCCGCTAAGGCGAAAGTACTTTGTCAATGTTGACATCACTTTCTTTGAGTTTGTCATGTATTTTTCTCCTACAGGTAACAGACTAGCTCCGTCTGACTCTGATGCTGAGATCTACATGCATCCACCTCCTATTGTCACACCAATACCACTATCACCACTACCTACACCTGCTCTTATGGCTTTACGTTCTTCTGTGGCTCGGTTTTTGCCACGTATTTTTACTCGCATGTCCTGCTCGGTTCCCCCTGCTCACAGGTCTTGCCATCATCCAGCATGCCTCAGCTATGTAATGAGCATATTGCTTCTACTGATGGCACTACTGAGTCGTTTGCGCAGCACGATTCCATACAGGATGTGCATGTGCCCTCTCAATAGGGGAACTCACGGGATACTGACTTGACAGATGATCTTGATATATCGATTCCTCTGCGTAAGCCGAAATGTAGGTGTGCTACTTATCTTGCAGCCCAGATTTCCTTGAGCAGGTTGTCAGAGTAGGAGATTTACCTTGGCACTATCAGTCGTGGAGATACCACGAACATATCCAGAGGATCTTCAGGACAATCAGTGGAGGTTATCCATGGAGGAGATGGCCACGCTACAGTCACGTAGTACGTGGAGTCTTGTTTCTGCTCTTGTTGGCACATCCATTGTGGGATGCAAATGGGCATTCATTGTGAAACACCGTGCGGATGACAGTATGGATCGCTATAAGGAGACTTGTGGCACGTGGGTTCACCCAGACATATGGGGTGGACTATCATGATACTTTCTCTCTAGTTGCCAGACATTCTACTCTGTGTATTCTACTTATTGTTGTTGTAACACGAAATTGACCCTTTTATCAGTTGGATGCATGGCCTCAAATTTCAGCGAAATTCGGTCGAATTTCTGTCGAATATCGATATCCAGTCGAAATCAAAATTCGACCGAAATGACCGAAATATGGAGGTCCTAGTACAAAAAATGACCGAAATGACCGAAATTCCGGTCGAAATTCCACCGAAATTATGTTTTGGTCGATACCGAAATGGTGACCGAAACCGACATTTAGGGCCTTGGCTGGATGTGAAGAATGCCTTCCTCTATGGTGATCTACGGGAGAAGGTCTATATGAAGCAGTTACATGGGTTTGTTGCTGATGGGAAGTGTCATTAGTTTTGCAGGCTACACAAGGCTATCTATGGCCTTAAATAGAGTCCAAGAGCATGGTTCTTGAAGCTCTCGGACTTGATAGAGAAGCAAGGGTTTGTGCGATCGACTGCCGATCACTTCTTATTTGTGCAGAGGACCCAAATAGGTACTATTGTCATTCTTGTTTACGTTGATGACATTATTGTTACAAGGGATGACGAGTAGGGCATTCAGGGTACCAAGGACTTCCTATGTCAGCAGTTTGTGACCAAGGGCCTTGGACATTTACGTTATTTCATTGTACTGGAGTTTGCCAGGAACCAGCGAGGTCTTGTGATGACCCAACGGAAGTACGTTACAAATCTTCTTTCAGAGACAAGACATGGCAGATTGCAGACCTGTCACTACTCTTATTGACCCGAGCATGAAGCTCTATGATGATGACCTTGAGGAGGTCGACAAGAAGAGGTACAGGAAGCTTGTTGGCAAGCTACTATATGTGACTATTATCGGGCTCGACATATCCTTTATCATGAGCAAAGTGAATCAGTTTATGGAGCAGCGCAGACAGGCACATATGGATGCATTCCATATGATTCTGAAATATCTGAAGATGTCAACTGGTACGGGACTTCTTTTCAACAGAGACACATCTCTTTCAGTTATAGCATGTGCAAATGCAGATTATGTTGGGTGTCCAAAGGATAGGAAATCTACCTCAGGCTTTGTTGTGTTCATAGGGAATTCTATGGTTTCATGGAAGAGCAAGAAGTAGACTATAGTTACCATATCGAGTGTTGAGTCAGAGTAGAAGGCCATGGCGCAGGCTAGTATAGAGATGATGTAGGTCAAATATGTTCTTACTGACCTGACTATAGAGGTGCCTCTTCCCATGTACCTCCAATGTGACAATCAGGTAGCTCTTTTCATTACCAACAATCCAGTCTTCCATGAGAGGACGAAGCACATAAAGGTGGACTATTACTACACTCGTGACATGATACAGAAGGGTCTTATCACTACTACGTATGTCAGCTCTAGAGACTGGACATCAGATGTTCTTACGAAGGTTGATGCAGCACAAAATTAACATATAGGACTTGATGTTTTTATCCGTTAATTTTATTTACGTTTATTCGAGTCATGGCAATTTTATTTAAATAAAAGAGATCGCATGTGATCTCTAATTAGTTAGGTGGTTTCAGTTTGAATTTCAAATTTAATTAGTTAGAGTTAAATTAGGATAAAGGTAGATTTGAATTTCTATTCAAATCAATTAGAGTCAAATTAGGATAAGTTGGGATTTGAATTTTGATTTTGATTTCTATTTTTGTAATCGCATCCCTCCTATATAAAGGGATGATAGTCTATTGTTTTAAACAGTTCAGATTAAATGAAAATTGGAGATTTATCTCTTTTATCTCTCTCTCTCGTTATTCTCTCTCTCAACGTGGTCTTTACGATTTTGTCTCCAAATCCCGTGCAACCGGCGCGTTATCCTCTTTCTCCCTCTCTTCTCTAAATTTCTTCCACCAAAATTATTTTCTCTACCGTTGCAAAATTCTATTTGCATCAAGTGGTATCAGAGCATGGAAACCGAATCGTTCCTACGATTCGACGATCCTATCGAGTATTGGCATTTGCAACTCAATCTCAGTTGCATATCTCGCAGTTCGCATGCTCGTACGCGGCAACGAATGTTCAGAAAGCGACTTATATCAAGCGTTAAGGTACAAGCATGGCTGGACACAACATTCAATGAAGATTCATACGACAATGGCAAAAATCAGATCAATGAAGCTGCTGTACAACCCATTTTTGATCCAGAAAATGAAGATATTTTCAGTCCCGAAGAATATTTTAGTGATGCAACCCTTGTGCAACAAAACTATGAAGATACAGTGCCGATTTTTTATGAAAGTGCGGGTGAAGAATATGAATTAGTGGATTTCTGTGAGGTCGAAGTTGCTGTCCAGAAACAAAATAATGAAAAAGATAAAGTTATGGGGTCAATATTTGATGAAGAACCCGAAAATCTCAATATATCCGCAGATAATCTTGCTGTCCAGGAAGATGTGGAACCCCTATACGATGATCTCCCCTCTGGGATCCTCTCCAAGCGACCCCCATATGCACGCCATCCCTGTAACACATCCCTGAATGCGTCCTTGATTCAACGTTGTGGGCCATGCCGCCTTCCTCATGGTCAAGTTCGTGGCAGCCCACAACCCCGATTCCCCTGAGCACGCCCCAAGAATGGTCGTCATCACCATCCAATGATCTATTCACACGATTGCCAATGCGTCCATGGATGTCGCCCCAATCACAGTTGGTCGCGACGCCAGAAGAGAGGGCTCCATCGTTGGCGCTCCCTTCCAATCGCCTTCCAACATGGCCTCCATCGCCCTTACGCGACTCCGCGTGCGACTCCACGTCGCCCACACTACTACTGTCGCTCGATTCCGCGTTATATCGGCAGCCACACAAGCAACATGCGCATCCATCAACATGCGCGAGAGCTGTGGCCATCGCACCCCCTTCCTCGGTGCAGCCCAAGGTCCCCCTGCTTGTTGCGCCATCACAGAGTAGGGCCATCCGATCCAGAACGCCGCCGCTGCCATCTTATATTCGGGAATCACGAAACCCTAACATGGGGGAAGGAGGTTTCTCCCAAACGATTCGAATCCCCTGGAAATAGGAATGGGGATATGAATAGGGAAAATTGCATAGGTACTCTCCCTCGTAAAGAGTTTTATATTAAGGTTAGAGTTGGTGGGATTTGGAGAGGCGTTCCTTTAAATGAAGGGGTAGAAAAATTGCATTTCTACCCCCTGGAGCGAGAAAACTTAAAGACAAGTGCTGAGAATAGGAAACTAAGGCTGCTACCTTCTCCAAATAGGAATAGGAGTATGGAATTCATCTATATAAGTACCCTATGGGTTAGTTCATTGCCCACATCTCCTTTCATCCTAGGTTTGTGCCACACATTTGTTATGGGTTCTCCGAAGGCTATGTTGTTCATGCCTCATCAATTTTTTCACTGCAATAAGGAGACAAAGATCGTAGAGATGCCGCCTTTTGCGCCACATATGTTCTTCCGGCATGGGGTTGACGACTCCAAATATCTCACCAAAGAAATCTGAGATCCGTCGTTTTCCTCACACCTTTTCTTCCAAAAGGTGATCAAGAACGTTGAAATCAAGTCGTCAAGCATCGAAGATAAAGTAATTCGTCAGGAGATAAATTTTTCAAGCGGAGGAGAATTGATGCAACACAAAATTAACATATAGGGCTTGATGTTTTTATCCGTTAATTTTATTTACGTTTATTCGAGTCATGGCAATTTTATTTAAATAAAAGAGATCGCATGTGATCTCTAATTAGTTAGGTGGTTTCAGTTTGAATTTCAAATTTAATTAGTTAGAGTCAAATTAGGATAAAAGTAGATTTGAATTTCTACTCAAATCAATTAGAGTCAAATAAGGATAAGTTGGAATTTGAATTTTGCTTTTGGTTTCTATTTTTGTAATCGCATCCCTCCTATATAAAGGGATGATAGTCTATTGTTTTAAACAGTTCAGATTAAATGAAAATTGGAGATTTATCTCTTTTATCTCTCTCTCTCTCGTTATTCTCTCTCTCAACGTGGTCTTTACGATTATGTCTCCAAACCCTGTGCAACCGGCGTATTATCCTCTTTCTCCCTCTTTTCTCTAAATTTCTTCCACCAAAATTATTTTCTCTACCTTTGCAAAATTCTATTTGCATCAAAGGTCCTAGCCAGAGGGCCTTATCAGAGATGTTCCAAGCTGAGTCTGATCGATATCTACGCCCCAGCTTGAGGGGGAGTGTTGAGATATTTGTTGTCTTTATTATTGTTTTCTTATTTTCCATTTCATTTTGTAATTTTCCCTCCTCTCCTATATAAGAGAACCCTAGGGTCTCTCATTAATCAACTTATTCCTTCTCCCTCTACAATTCTCATTTATATGATAGCAACCTTCCAAAAATAACATTGTTTTCATGTAACTAGAGAACCCTAGTAATCGCAAAAGCACCAAGTCTCTTCGCTCCTCGTCGATGAGAGCGGAATCCTCCCAGTCATCCCTCCCCATTGCATCCTCCTGGTCACTACCCCAAATATGTATATCCAACCGATATTTTTTGAAAGATGTCCAAAAACCTGCTAGTGGGATGATCATTCCATTAATTTGTCTCATTCCAAACCTGTTGAATCAGATCACATCCAAACAAAAGATGTTAAACTTTGCATCTGAATCCATATATTTTTGTACACATCATAATCTTCTCCTGAGCAAAATCCAAAGCTTCAATATCAACATGTGGTCTCATGTCAAAACTTAATTACCATGATGGTATGGGCGTCAGAGGGTACCATAGACACACTGCAAAAAAATGCTTTCCACCAATTCATGTATGTTGAGCTCCTCCAACCATAATTAACGTGCAATCCTCCACTCTCAGTAGCTTCAGATTTGATCAAAAAGTTAATCGCGAAAGAGGTGACCCAAAACCACCAATATCCCCACACACACAGACCAAGAATCTGCCGCTGGCATCCTCAGGTCAGAGGAAGGTTGAGGAGAGATTCAAGATAATTAATGTCGGAATCATTTATTACATTTTTCACATAATTGGTTTTTTTTCAAAATGATTATAAAATTGCATTCAAGTGTGGTATGTAAAACAGGCTGATAATCAAAATAATTTACCACATCGAAAAATGGTTGTGCAATTCCAATTACTTCAATAACTCAACGCAACAATATCATTTGAAGCAGTCTTCAGATATCTACAACTAGCATAAAAAATAAGAAAGGCATTAAACGAGAAAGTTAAAAACCTGTAGGATGGGTTGCAGAAGGCTTGGATCAAAATTTTGAGATGATCTCAAAAGGCCCCATATTCTAAATATTCGATCACGAAGCTCAAGCATCTTTTGCTGCTCATCAGCACTAAATTTGAAAGGCTGAACCCCATTGCCATTGGTAATTAGCGTTCTCAACATTTCAGGAATAGAGTTGTATGTATCGATTGCTGCACCTAGAACCACGGCTTCAGTGACATATATGGCTTCTTTGATCACAAGAACTCGCAACTCCTCCCCATCAGAATCTAATAGTAACTTCAAAACAGGTTGCAATGCCTCCTTTGTTGTAAAATCTCTATCTTTGCGACCTTGAACAAGAAGATTCTCAAGCCTATTCCACCTGGTAGAATTTTCATGTAACTCATGTTAACAAAAACCATATGTAGATTCACGTGTGTCTCAAATTCTCAAGTGATCTCATTAGCAAAAGACTAGCCTGAATCTGCCATCTTTGAAGAGTAATTCAATAAGTGCATCCCTGAGATATGGATTTGGATCAGTCAGTAGTCTCTTCGCAAAATATGGATATGAGGCCGCCAAAACTTTGAAATTGGGGTCAGCGTAGATAGCTAACCCTTCAAGTACAGTAAGTGACCTTAAAATCAATGCATAATAAGCAGGAACTGCAAAGACATTGAGAATGTTGAAAATCAGGAGTGTCTAAGGATGCACGATGACATTTCTAACTTTCTAGGTAAGACATAAATCTGAAACATGAAAACAATAACGGACAAAAGCCATCCTGATAAAGAGGAGAGAAAAAACACAGAATCATCCAGTCTCAAACAATCTCTTCCAAAGTGAACCAACTGGACCAATATTGGATTATGTGTGCTCGTGTCAGAATCAAAAAAGAAAACTTAGTTTTCTACTGCTTGAAAAGTGCTACCTCTGGCAATAAGTTGACCAACTACCCATTACATCCTCTAATGACCTGTTGGTCATTGTAACGGTAGATGCATCCTCATGTAAATTGACTAGTTAACAGAGTTGACTGATGCAGACATGAGAATAAATTGGTTTCTCACTACATGAGCTGAATATTGCTTCATAGCATTGGTAACATACTTTCTCTGAGCTCTAATACTTGGGGCCCAACTAAAGAAAAAGATATGCATGCTTATTTGGCAACCGTCAATTTGGTTTCATCTTGAAATTACTACATTTGATTATCTAACCAAGTCTGAATGTTTATACAAATCAGGATTCTGATAGCTGATTACAAGTATATTATTTAAAGCATGACTACAAGTATGTATAGCAAGATTTTGAAAAGTGTTAGCCTATTTCAACATTTATAAAAGATCGCATTTTAAGATGACTAACTAACATGAAGGAAAGAAAAAAAGACTTCCGTCACTGCATTGGATAAGTGACTGCTAATCAACACGGAAATATAGACAGCAATGCCTTTTTTGAGGAGGTGTTTAATGCTACTAACAGGAGACAGTTTACCATTAAATGGAAACTGATAGAGAACGGCGCCCAAGCTATCCACAATTGTCTTGAAATTGAGCTCGCTCACGGTTGAATTAAGAGCATCGTCAAAAAAGCCTTTGAGAGCTGGCACAATCGGGGAAACATCCACATCAGGCGGTAAGAAATCCAAGGCATAATAATCGCGTGCCATAGCTTCGTAGTCCCTATTGACCATATGGACAACGTGTCCTATAATAGCAAATCTTGCCCGTTCAGGGGTCTCACTCATCATCCCAAAATCAAGAAAAGCCAGTTTCCCATCTGGTGTGGCTAAAAGATTGCCGGGGTGAGGGTCTGCATGAAAGTAACCATATTCTAGTAGTTGCCTTAAACTGCACTGTATACCAATGTTGACTAACTCAAGAAGCTTCAGGCCTTGCTTTTCGATTTCAGCTTGTTGATTCAACTTAATGCCATCCACCCATTCCATTGTCAATACTTTTGCGCTAGTATAATCCCAAAATATATCCGGAACAAGGACATCTTCCTTGTCGGCATATAGCTTCTTGAATCTCCTTGCATTTTGACCTTCCTGCAAGGATTTTACATCTTTATAAAGCTAGATAAAAGGCCTTTACGTAGTAACTCGTACAAGTGAGAATGAATTGACAGAAAGCCATAGGCATGCATGCAGCGTTTCCTGTATCAATAGCACAAACACTTGATCCAATTGTATTAGAAAAAATAACATGTGAGGGTCTCTACCTGCACATAATTGAGTTCTTGGTAGACTCTGCGTGCAAACTCGTCAATAAGGGCAACAACATCTGTTGTTACAATGTCCACATATTTATTAATAAAGAAGCCTAGCCCTCTTAAGAGGTAGAAGTCCAGTCCAATTGATTCTTCAATGCCAGGTCTCTGCACCTTGACAGCAACAATTTGTCCAGAATACTTGAGTTGTGCTTTATAGACCTGTCCTAAACTAGCTGCAGCAATAGGTGATGGCGACATAGATGAATAAATCGAATCAAGAGGCAATCCTAACTCCTCTTCAATGCATGAAAATGCATGCTCATCTGGAAAAGTTGGCAGTGCATCCTGTTAACAAACAAAGGCGACACCAACTGATAAAATGCAAAATAAGAACAAATCAAATTTTGTTTGGCAAAAGAAGAACATAGATCGTTCCTTTTTTACAAATATAAACTCAAGCAAGATCAGTGACATGACGTCGTATCTCCAAAAGATCCACGTGATTAACCCGTCTAGCTTTCATAGTTGAAAAACAATAATCTAACAGAATTTAGGCAAACCACATTTGCAAGTGGACAAAGAGAAAAAAGCTTTCTGTAGCAAATTTGAACAAATAACTATTTGGACAATCCTCTCCGTGCAGTATCAAGCAGCCTTTTGTGTTATTTACAACTGAAATTATCAGAAGTTGGCGAATAGTAGCAATAGCACTGGCATCTCATAAAGAGTATGTTCCACCAGCACTGGAACTGAAGAGCTGGGTTTGATTTAATAGTCTCACTCTACTTAAACTCCAATGCTTCTTGATATATCGCGCACTCCCTAAATGTCGGTTTCGGTCACCATTTCGGTATCGACCAAAACAGAATTTTGATGGAATTTCGGTGGAATTTCGATCGGAATTTTAGTCATTTCGGTCATTTTTTGTACTAGGACCCCCATATTTCGGTCATTTCGGTCGAATTTCGATTTCGACTGGATATCGATATTCGACAGAAATTCGACCGAATTTCGCTGAAATTTGAGGCCATATCGGGCAGCATGCATGTCCAAAAAAAAAGACTCCAAGCTTTACCAAAGCTTCTGTGTTCAATCAGCAGTAAAAACAACAAGTACGCAGGGATCCCCTATTCGGAGTCGACCAGGAAAAATCGTTCGTGTGATGGTAGCAAGTTAAAGTCTCATCCTGGTAATTTAGACGCAAAGTTTCGACCACGATAGTATAAATTACACCAATTTCCCAAGAACTCAAAGCATGATGGCCCCTCAGTATTCGAATTCCACTGGAATCGATTATGCAAACGGTGGGAGCCAATAATTAAAAAATTACCTGCAGCTGGGAAAGCTCCTCAAGATATTCTGGCGGGAAGATGTCCGGCCTGGTCGACAGCCCCTGTCCGATCTTCACAAACGTCGGGCCCAATCTCGTCAGCAGACCCCTCAGCTCCGCCGCCCTCGCCCTCTTCCTTTGTTCCAAGACCCCCCTCCTCTGGTCCAGCGCGACCTTCACCGCGAATCCCCCGAGCGCAGTCGCAACCTCCAGCGCCCGCAGAGCGACCTTCCAACATCCCGACAAACAATCACGTCAAACGCTCCAAACTTCAAATCCCCCCAATTTCCACAATTCCACCCCCAATTCGATGTACCTTAGCAGGCCGCGACTCGTACTTGATCCTAAGCATCTCCGCGGAGTAGGCGGTGGCCCCCGTAGCGCGCGCCATGGCCCGCGCCTCAGCCTGCATATCATCAACCCGGTCGCGGGGCGCGACAGGCTTCCCTCCGCGCCCGCGGTTGTCTCTGGTGGCGAGCTGGATTGACCGGGGGCGCCCGTTGACGGCCGCGGGCGGCGCCGCCTCCGCCAGCGCTGCCCGCAGGCGGCGAAGCCTGCGGGGGGCGGGGGTGACGCGCCTGCGGGGGAGGGGAGGGCAGCGGGAGTGGTGTGGGGCGAGGGGAGAGAGGGAGACGGGTCTTCCCACCGCCATTGGAGGAAGCTCTGAACCGCTGTTCCGGAGCAGAGGTAGAGGTTTACATGTAAATGTCTATCCACCGGTGCGGGCGCGAAGGCGGGGTTTGGGGAGCGGCAGCGTGCGGGATTGTGGGGGAGGGAGCGGGGAAGGCTGAGATGAGGAGACGGGTAACGTGTGAGCATTGCGTAGAGGATGCAGGAGGGGCTCCTGATAGGCGAGGGGGGCTTTGCTTGTGGCTACGGGTTTTTCAGTAGCGTCTCCGTATCTTCCTTGTAAAAATTTATTAGAAAATAATAAGGGATAAAGGAAGTTGCTCCCTTGTTGCAGCCAAGGTCGTTGCTCCCAATGTATTTGGATCATCGAATTACATATGCGGTGGAGATAGAGGCTCCATCCTTCTCTCTCATATTATGATCATTCTCATCTTATGTCTCATCGTTCTGACACCATCTTTTGTCAGGAGGGAGAGGTTAGAAGTGGTCACAACTCACAAGCCATTCTCTTCCCACTGTTCCCGCTACAGCTCCTTCTCTGCATTCCAGTACATCTTTTCTCCCAGCCGTTGCTCCTTCCGACCCACTGTTCACTGTTATCCATTCCGTAGGCATTCTTTTTGCTGCCAACTACTGCAGCTCCTCCAAAGTTGTATGGTCAACTCCTCCCAACTGCTGCATCTTTTCTTCCAATCTCATGTCGACTCATTTATTGTATGGTTAGAGGCTAATCAAGCCACTTCATTCACAACTTTTATAATCTTAACCAAAATCTCAATATTGCATTTAAATAGTGATGAGGATTCGAATCCAGAAACATCCTCTCTTTTACCATAGTTCTTTCAGCTTGGTTTTGATTGGCTGATGGGTATACTCTCGCCACCGAGTTTTTGGATACTTTTAGTTTCCCCACAACTTCGTACAGAATTGTAATTCACACAAAAAGGAACCTGAACTACTGGACTTGAATTTACTGATTTAGACCCCATGAAAGTGGCTTCATTATGGCTTCATTATATTATCCACGGAATCTTCGAGGTGTTTAACAAGGAGTCGCTTGTAATGATGATGTTTAATAAGGATGTTTGAGCATTCCAATAGTAAAATACACAAGATAATGCCCATTTGATAAGCCTGCAATCATCTCTGTTTATGGGATGCCTTTCAGCAAGCCTCACAAGACCATGTACTCATGCCACTACATTTGCCTTTCAGCATATGCGCAACAAACAGATAATGATCAAGAGTAAAAGCAAGCAAGTCCAGGCGACTTCAAAAACTACCGGTTATGATCCATATACATTACTCTTAAATTCCTCACAATAGATAAAAAAACATCCCACAATGTCACAGTGCAAAACATATGTTGACCCTTAAACATCGGACATTTAAGGGCTACTTTAGTCAAGTAGACAACTTTCCAGATAATCGTGGATGATACAATAACAGATTTGACTTTTAATATCTTTACATGTAGCCACTACCATTAAAATCCTCCAGATTCAATAAATATATGCCAAGAACTTGATCATCTTCTCCAAAAAAATCCCAAAAACTTTGCCCAAAATGTTATCGGCAAAACTCTCGCACATATAAATAATCTGTCAAAGTAAAAATACAGAAATTCAATAAAAAATAAGAATTAGTATACTATATGTTGTCTAAAAATCAACTAACAGAACTGTGTACCTTACCTCGAGCAAGGTCCATGAAGAGGTCTATGTGATCATCAATTCCTCAAAAGTTCATTTCTCCACAAAAAGTCCTGAGGCAAAACACATCTCATGTAAAATAGTAAAAAAATTATGAAAGATATAAAAATGAGTCAAACTTTGTGTAATATTTTTTTTTGCAAAAATGTACCTCAGGATAATGATTGGTTTGATTGTTGTGATCTATTTTCCTAAATCAAAATTCTTGAACAGCTTCTCCAAAAAATCCCAGAAACTTTGCGCAAAATATTATCGATAAAACTCTCCCCCATGTAAAGAATCTGTCAAATAAAAAATAGAAGTTTAATAAATAATGTGAATTAGTACAATATATGATGTCTAAGTATCAACTAACAAAACAACGTACCTTACCTTGAGCAATCTCCATTGTCCTGAGAACAATCATTGGCTTGGTTGTTGTGATCTTTTTTCCTAAATCAAAGAAGATTTATTTAATTTGCAATAAAAATGATCGCATATGTCAAATATAGTAAATTTATGATTCACCTTCAATACAGAACATGTAGACACATAATGTCCCTTTTCTCCGCAATGACCACATGTTCTTCTTTTAACAGTTTCTTGTGATAAAGCTATCTCAATAGAAGATTTAATCCTTTGTGCATTTTTGGGACGGCCTTTGCTCTTCACGACCTCTGGATCTCGAATAACATATTCTAATGGAAGATGATTTGATTCTATATTAGTTAGACAATCCCCATCATCATTATTATCCGTGGCATTTACATCCAACTCGATTTCATCGAGCATCTTCACAAGTTCATCAACCATTTGTAATGCAAGCTGAAAGTGTTTCATACTCTTCAAAGACATGTTTGCAGCTTTGTGAAAAGATAAACGCATACCCCATGCCTTAATTGGAGTGATGCAATTTAAATATGTCATTTCTCTATGAACATGGCTATTAACTATAGTATATCGAGCATCTATAGTCCGTCTAAATAAAATATACCTTGAGGTTAGAACCATCACTCATTTTACAACTCTCATAATGTGTAACATGTGCCGACAAGGAATTCCTTCACTTTCAAATTTTTTACAACTACAATAGCATATTGGCTGGCCTATATTGTTAATAGTAACCTTACGCTTTCTCCCATACTTAGCAAATCTTTCAACTGTAAATGACGTTTCCACATCATTAGCCACTTCTATTGCTTTGTGTGCACTTTCTTGTTTAAATTCTTCTTGAAATATCTCAAAAGCTCTTTGCGTATAAATTTTTCCTACTTGAGCTTCCATCGGATGATGCGAAAAGAGGACATGTTTAGTATAAATAGTCTTAAAGTCAGCTCTCTCCTCAGCATCACGTCTAGAGGTCACCGCCCGATCATATTGCCGAATAAAATCAGATAATGAAGTATTTGCATTAACAAATCCATCAAAGAAAGCATTTATACTCTCAGATCGTTGACTACATGTCATTCCTGCAAAGAAGGTATCACATAGGTAGATTGGCACCCAGTGCTCTCTTTCCTCATACATTCTTGCGAGCCATGTCTTATCATTTATATTATAAAGGTCTTTCATCTCAAGCCATCTACTTTCAAACTCTTCCTTAGTTCCAGATTCATGGATATACTTGTTGTAGTCTCCCTTGAAACTAGCATTTTCAAACATTAGGCCCTTCAAATGTTGAATTGCATTTTTTTTCGAAATGCCATGAACAATAACGATGTTTTGTATGAGGAAACACTTTAGCTATTGCATTGCAAATAGCTTTATCTTGATCGGTAATGATAGATTTTGGTGCTTTTCCATGCATGCAATCAAGCCAAATGTTAAATAACCAAACAAAAGTTTCTTCTGTCTCATCTGCAAGAAGAGCACAACCAAACAATGTCGATTGCCTGTGATGGTTGACTCCTGTAAAAGGGGCAAATGGTATATTGAAAGAATTGGTTTTATATGTCACATCAAAGACGAGAACATCACCGAAAGTCAAGTATGTTGTCCTTGACCTTCCATCTGCCCAAAATATGCTACGTGCTATGCGATTTTCATCAATTTCATGACGAAAGTAAAAGCAATCATCATCTGCCTGCTTAGACAAGAAATACTTTACTGTAGCCATGCATTCTTCATTGATGTTATTCTTACGTCTCAACTTTAGGTGATCGACACAATCTTGTGTACTAACTAAATCTTCACCAGATGCATTAAGTACTGCCTTAATCTTTGAAGGGCCCATTCCACATTCATTGATGTATCAATCAAGCTTTTTGAAGTATCAGACAATTTATGATGTGATCTCAACATTCGTGTTTTTGATGGAGACGTCAAAGGGTGTGTATGATCCTCTACAAATTTCTTTACCACCCATATTCCCTTATCATTTACAGAAATATATAATCTAGCCTTACAATTTTCTCTTATTTCTCGACGACGTTTGATGTTCATTCCTTGTCTGTGTTGATCATTCAAATCCTTTTGACCTTCTTTTGAACAAACTAATGATCTAGAGACAATCTCACTAGTTTGTTTTGATCGATGCACATTACCACGCCTGACGGAGAAACCCATGTACTTCGTATAGTTGTTGTAAAATTGAAATATTTCTTCCTCTATTAAGAATTCAAGGCCCACATATGGTTTGATTATCTTGTTAACATGTACCGTGCTTTTGATATGCTCATCAGAAAATACATCTTGATGATTCACTACTATTGCATCCATGATTCATGGTCCAACTCATCAACAATCCATTGTTCACAGTTATTCATCATGGATCTAAAAGATGTATTAGAATAAAATTAAGTATCACATATATATCCCCTGCTAAAAATTTTCAAGTAGGAAGGACGGGAAAAAGCACATTTCAATAAGTATATACCTCAAATAGGCCATTAGATGATGTGTTAATTACTCATAACACAATAAATATACATACTCAAAAAAAAATAATAACGATAGGTGAAATGCAAATATGCATCCTCTGGAAATTCCCATTCACATTTGGCTAGTTTTTCCTCCCCATTTCTACTTAACATTCTCTTCAGCTTCTACTAAAAATACGAAGCTCCTTAAAACATAAAAGTAAACTTTTGTATCACTAAAAAACAACCCAACGTGTAAGGGCATGTTGTGATATTAAGTCCTACACATTTCAAAATTATATTTCCTTCAATATAACCAATATCTGCACAGAATATAGTAGGAGCAACATTAATACCCTTTTGAAATATTGACGAAATCTAAGTAATATGCGTGAAACTTCTCAAGAAGAAACAACTCCAGCCAAGAGGAACTTTAAAGAAAGGAAAATGATGCTATTGTATTTTTGATTCATAACAGTTGCTTGCAATAGATCAAAGAAGACTAACATGCAACAAATATAGAGCAGATATGGAACTCTAACCATACAGCTGAAGGAGATTCCAGAGGAACTTCGGAGGAGGAGTTGACCATACAACTTTGGAGGAGCTGCAGTAGTTGGCAGCAAAAAGGATGCCTACGGAATGGATAACGGTGAACAGTGGGTTGGAAGGAGCAACGGCTGGGAGAAAAGATGTACTGGAATGCAGAGAAGGAGCTGTAGCGTGGAAGGAGTTGCATAAAAAAAGAATGACGGATCACCAAAAAAAGATGGAGTGAGAACGGGAACAGTGGGAAGAGAATGGCTTGTGAGTTGTGACCACTTCCAACCTCTTCCTCCTGACAAAAGATGGTGTCGGAATGATGGGACAAAGGATGAGAATGGTCATAATACGAGAGAGAAGGATGGATCCTCCATCTCCACCGCATATGTAATCCGACGATCCAAATACATTGGGAGCAGCGACCTTGGCTGCAACAAGGGAGAAGCTTCCTTTATCCCAAATAATAAATGAATAAGAAAAAGACAACAACGGATGGTTTACATTTTTTAATTAAATTATTACAAGAAACACGTATTGATGATAAATGACTCCGTATTTAAATGTGGAGAGTCTAGGTGTCCGGTGTTATTTTTTAAATTCTTTGGTGGGCATGTCAACGGGGGTGTAAACGTATCGAATACGAGCGAACCTACTTTTTAGGTTCGGTTTTTTATTTAATCAAGTTCAATTCATTTATTTTCGAATCGAATTTGAATCTACAAATCAAACCTAATCGAATACCAAAGATGAGAATTCTCTAATAAGAGTGAGTAAAAAGAAAATAAATGGAAATACATATGTGTCTATAATTAGAATAAACATTCATTCCGTTTTTTTTCTTTATCTAACTCTTCTTCATCTTCTGAAAAGATTATATTAATAAGTATTCACCTCTTTGAAAAAAGTATAATATAATATATTTTTATATCTGTTCAAATGAATAATGTGGAAATATGCGATAAGTAAGATTTATATTTAATCTATTTATTCGAGTATAAAGAAGGGAAAATACTTAACACGTGGATGATGGATGTTTGTAACTACGATGTGACTATTTCTTTTGGGATAGTTTATACCGAGATAAAACCGACTTATCACATAAAGATTCAGTTATCCCCAGACAAAGTTTACATGTCTTGTAATAAAATCCACTTATCTGAAAATAATGTCAACTCATGCGGATAAAGATTTATCAATATGCGTGTGTATCGAGCTTTTAATGAATCGAACCTGAGCGAACCTATGATTTTTAGGTTCGGTTCAATTATTTAATAGAGCCTAAACTTGTGTTCATGTTCGATTTATTTATTTCCGAACCAAATCTGAGTCGAACTTTTAGCGAGCCGAACCTGCGAATATCGAACTTGAGAATTTTCTGGCACTCGTACCTGCCAAGAAGGGTGCCATGTATAATCGCCTCCTTGACTATAGCACGATTGGAGCTCATACATACAAGGGTTTAGCACGAAAAAAGAATAAAGGATATTGTATTTAAGGGAGTTGTATATCGATTTGGGTGCTTAGATTGTGAATGATGTCATCTGTGAATTCATGATTTTAGGTAGGGATTTTTACTACCACAAAATCTATAAATTTTGCCAATTACCTCTTCGACCTTTGAAATAACGTGTTTCCCTCTTGACCCGTAAACTTGCTAACCCTTACCCCAGGACCATGTGGTTAACTCCCATCTATTTAATTGTTAAACATAACCGGATTCCTTTTAAAATAGATACAATTACCCTGTTTCTTTACAAAAATTACAAAAGATTCCCTCCTTCCCCAGCACCACCCTCTCCCCATGTCGCATGATATCTGACCTCCTCCCCTCGTGCCGCCCGATCTCCGCCATCCCTCTCACACCATCTCACCACCCACCATCCTCCCTCGCGCCGCCCAAAGGTCCTCCGGGCTGTAGTCGGTCTTTCCAGATGAGGTCTTCCTGGGGTGGAGGAGAACCACGAGAGGAGAACATGCGTGATAGGCGGCATTGTGCATGACGCTTTCATGTGGAGGGGCAGACGAGGATGGGCGATTGTGAAAACCCCGAGTACCGAACATGGACTAAAATGCAAATCTTGACTTAGTCTGGACTTAATTACAAAATCTGTACTTGTCCAGTGACCAAAAAATTCGAGTAACGAGTCTATTGAATAGGGCTCGTCGATAGCTTTCCAACGAGTCCAGAACGTTAAAATCCGACTTCGGGAGCCCGAGTTATGGCTATTTTAGCGAGGAGGGGTTCGGGCCTTATTCGGATCCGAACCCGGATCCGAATTCGGGTTTTACTCTTAAATCCCAACCTTCCCCTCGTCCAAAACGCCCCAACTCCCTTCCCCTTCGACCAGACCTCTTCATCCTCCCATTTCCCTCGTCGGAGCTCACGAAGCGCCTCAGATCGACGATCCGAGATCACCCCCGCGTAGAGAAGGTCCAAGGCATCTCCGTATACGGTTTTGCATCATCATCAGGGCATCGATCGTGTCGTTATTCGTGGGTGAAGATTCCGAGGAATCGAGTTTTCTTGAGGTATGAGGTTCCCTTCCTCCTTGCTGTGGTTCCACACGATTTCTACCTTTAGGTTTTGAATACTCTTAGGACCTCTGATATCTTTATATATAAATCTTGAATTAAACGATCATATACCCTCCCTTGTTATTGGTGGATCATGGTTTCATTTTCCGATCAACCTCTTTCCATGTTTGATGCACAAACAATATGACGCAACCTGCATCTTCGAGACATACCGATTTGTACAGTATGGAACTGTTATTAACCTTTCCATCGTGAGATGAGAGGTATATTCTATAAGAAAGACAAACAGATCAGATTGGCTTTTCGGAATATCAGGTTTTGAAATTTAAGTATTACAAAGTAATGCATCTCCATAATAGGAGTGCCTCTGTAAAGTTGTATACGATGGAGTGGCACTCTTATATAAACCTTAATTATTATGCATATAGTGTTTGTGATCTTGTTGATAATGTTGTACGCATGGAAGTCTGACATTAATTGATTGAGTTTTCATTTCTTGATAGAAACCATGAGACTATGCCCAATTATTATCTAATTACTGGGAGTATTGGATTGACCGGCTTCATTCTTAAACTCGTCCATTAAATTTATAATTGGGTTGGATTAAAAGGGTGTTCATGCGCTGAATCAGGCAAGGTTTGGGGTACTGAAGATGGAACTTTTCTGTGGAAAAATGCAGATATTGTTTCATCCTCTTAGGGATCTTCAAATCCAATTGTTTCTCAACAACAACAGATGTGATAAGGCATCCCTTGAGCTTCTCCAGCTTTGTAACATACTGAGATATGATATTCGCACCTTTATACTATGTTGTAATATGTGTGAAAGAATTGCTGCTTGGATGTTCATGAAAATGGACTATTACATACGATAATGGATCTCAAGTATGATAAACTGAACATGCTTCGGTTCTGGATAACCCGAAAACACATAGGACGTGATCAAGTATTCGAGGGCATCATCCCTAAGAAATTATAATCTCTCCATAGCATAGCATGTGTGCTTTTATTCATAGTCTCTCCTTCAAGTTGTGGGTCGATTGTAGATACTGTTAATAGAGACAATAAAGGGGTGTTAGCCAAGAAGCCAAAGAGATATGCAAAGTAGACTAGGAGTTTATTTACATGAAGGGTTAGAATCGTTCTCCCTATTAACGTATTTAAGTTCTATCACAAATTTCTCTTTAGGTCATTCTCCTATATGCGCTAGTTATTCGAGCAATTAGTCTCTTGTTGTCGACCTGGGTAAAAGAATGAACCTGGTGTGGTGATGTCTTCTTTTAAGTGCTAATGGACAAACAATATAATCTTCAATATACCTCTATCTTCTTTTTTGGAATGCGTGTTTTGGATAAGGGGATTTCACAGACGTTGTAGGTGCAAAAGTGAAGGTTACATATAAAGTAGTTGATTCTTGTGGTTATATTAAAAGAGATGTGCAATGGCATGATGTTCAGGTAGACGGAGTAGTTATCGCCAAGAGAGGGGAATGCACCCTTGGGGCTCCGGGTAGAAGCCTAGACGACTGCGATCCCAACTGCTATTATAGCTGCGATGGTTGGGGGACATGTTGCTTGGCACACCGAGGTGCTGATCTGACGGTGTTGGCCTCGACACTTACGTGCTTTAGCCTGGTGCTCGAGCGCGGGCCAAGTAGTCATGATTGGTCGGCTAGTGTTTCGCTTGTCACTTAGAGCTAACACTCGTGTACGTGCCAATGTAGGCCATATTGGTCGGTATTCCTAGTGGGAGTACTAAGAGGGAGTTTCGGGAAAATATGGTTAATGAAGTTGGAAGTGGGACGTGAATCTCCTGTGCATAAGGAGGATTTGGGTTGTCGCGAGGATTCGTGGATTGGAATCTAATTTGTGAATCAGAAGTACAAATTGCGAAGTAGAGCTAAGTGGACGTGTTGGGAACTTAGCTAGGATGCAATGTACCCTACGCATGCCTACGGAGGCACCCCAACCCTAAGGTATTCTTTTGGGATTTTTACCCGGCAGACCCTATAAACTTTGCCAATTACCTGCACGACCTTTGAAACAACATAATTCTCCCCTCGACCTCATAAATCTGCCAACTCTTACCCCATGAACCCTTCGGGTAGTCTGTTTAAAGCCCGTAAGGGTTTGTGGGGTAATTTACAGGGTCAATGGGGTAATTACGTTGTGCAAAAGGTCGTAGAGGTAATTTAAAAAAATTATAAGGTCTGCCGGGTAAAAATCCCTATTCTTTTTGCCTTAGAGTCATAGTGTGAGGTCTCATCCAGACCAAGATCAAAGACTATCCACGAAGCTTGGTTACTTATATCCATATCTAATAACCATAATAAAAATGTGATTCTTGTGAGATATGGTTACCTACTTTCTTTCTCTTTTGTACACATTTAAATTATATCCCGCTTGTTGTTGTATAGTTTTGTTTAATTCGTATTGAGCAACTTTGCTCATAACTTACCTATGTGTGGATCCGCAGGTACTCAACAGTGAGCAGCTTGAAGTCACTTTTTTGTGCAGCTTCACTACACTTCTTGTAGCACAGTTGGTAGTTGTTTTTACTATCTTCTTTACTTGTAATTTCTTTCTGAGAGACATGGCATGTAGTGTATAATCGTGGACATCTATATTTATGCTTACATGTATTTTTTGTGGACATAGAAATGGATAATAGAATGTAGTGGAATTGGTGAATGGAAATACACAAGCTTGTGAACATGTTGAATGCAATGAGAAGAAAAAAAATTATTTCCTTTGCATGTTGCTATTTTCTCATGCTTTTGTGAAATTCAAGTATTCGAATGTAGAATGTGTATGCGTGGGATTGGTTTGCCGAGTACCCAGATCCTAGGGGTGTCACAGCGATGGACTCGACCGAGATTGCGTCCTTCTCCTCCCTGACCTCCCCCTCTTCCTTCGCGAGGGCGACCTCAACAATCTAATGGGTGGTTTCGATGGCGACTAAGATGCACGATCAAAGGTCGAGATCCCTTATGTCATGGACGGTTCAGATGAGGGAAGGAGTTGATGGACGGCTGGTGTGCCTCCCCCTTTCTTTGTTCTGTGCGGCCAAAGCTAGAGATCATGGTGGTGGCAGGAGGGAGTCGCATCTCCACTCCGTCCTTTGCGTGGCTGCTCTTACTCTCCTCCTCGTCGACTATTGATAGAGGTGGAGCTTCTCAGCTCCGGCGATGACCAATGGTATCGGTGGTGCAATGACTTGGATGCGAGTGGAGGGTACTTTGGTTGAAGCCCACGTCTTCGTTCAGTTCAAAGGGCACAAAGAAGCACCTCGACTGCTTCTATGCTTCAGCTGACGGAAGAAAGCATGACATGTTCCTAGGATGAACTGACTAATGCGACAAGCACAACTTCCCCCTTATCTAGGTCCGCCGCGAGGGCGACCTCCTCCTCCCCAACCACCCCCTCCTCCTCCGGTACCGCCTAAATGCCCAACCTCCTCCCACGTGTCGTCCGAAGGTCCAAAGGAACAGAGGTTGTGGTCGGTCTCGACAGAAGAAAAGGATGAAGAGGGGGAGAATGAAGTAGAGATGGAGATTGAAGACCCACCGTCCGATTTTCTTTGGTTAGATTAACTCAAGTTTAACACAAGTAATTGATCCTAATAAAGTTAAAATTTGTGGTAGGATCTGTGGGATAATACGGAGCAAGTTTCCGGAATCGGGGGGGGGGGGGGGGGGGGATACGTTGTTTCAAAGATCGGGTAGGTAATTGACAAAGTTTATAAAGTTCATGGGGTAAAAATCCCTTTTTAAGTATTAGTGAGTCTAGAAGAAGTTTGGTACTATATTGCTAATTAATTTTTAGGTGGCCAAATATGGGTAACCTTCCCTATCACCATGTTACAATATAACAAAGGAAGATGGAAGGAGCCATGCATGTGCGTTTGCATCCTTCCTACTTTGGGCTCGGGCTTGAGCCTGGAGAATCGATTTAAATTTTGTATCACTTTTATTGCATAATGATTTGGATTTGTATATTAATTTATAATCCAATGCTTGGAATTGTTGATTAAAGTTTAATTTCCAATGCTTTGTCTTTACATGGGATTGCTCAACTTTCAAAGCGCATTGAAGATCCTTGATACAATAATTTATAATCAATCTTAACTCTTAGAGGTTCTATGTTTGGGAATGGAATAATCGATTGAATTGTAGAAAAACACAAATTTAATAAGCATATTGGGCAAGATATGTCAAGTTCAAGACAATTACAACCACATATAAAATCAAACTATATAAAATAAACCACGATTACATAAAAGAAATTTAACATTAAAAAATTTACAATATGAGGATTAAAAATCAAACTCAAGTACTATAATCAAATCAATCTCCCGTAATAAACTTACACGATATATATAGTGCTACGTCACCGAATAATGAGTTAAAAGGAGAAATATCTCTTCTTCTTCTTCTTCTCTCTCTCTCTCTCTCTCTCTCTATATATATATATATATGAGGTTGATGGAGCTGCCCCAACATGGCTACCCCGCACCATTTTCGGCTTTTTTTATTTTTTTTTTCAAAAAATATCACCATGTATATTCATCCCTATATCCCTCCTATATGGCATTCGAATTTCATCAGAAACAGAGACCCCTACGGCCTTCATCCAAACGATCATTTTCTAATGGTAACATGAATTTTTAAATCGACACCATCTCGATGGAGGTCATAGGAGTCTCTGTTTCTGACGGAATTCGAATGACATATAGGAAGGATATATGGATGAATATACATAATTTTGTTTTTCAAAAAAATAAGAAAAAAACGTCGAAATAGGGGGCGAGGCAGCCATGTTGGCTGCTGGCACGGGGCAACCCCATTTTTTCATACATATATATATATATATATATATATATATAAAAGATTTATTTGTTGTGTTTGAGAATTTGTATTAATGTGCACCTCTTCCTTCCCATTTCTAGTTTACAAGGAACATTTGTGCATCCATGACAATTCCCATTATGGGAATTAAGGAGGTCTCACGAATCAAACTAAGAGAGACTCAAAAAATGGTTAGATTTGATGATTGCAAATCAAATATTTGAATATTGACAAACTAATTTCTATAAGAACCATTAGAGGTCCAAATTGAGATAATTTCTCACGTTGAAAGGAACGTACCCGATAATTCTCCTCTTTAATAGACGACGTGGGAAATGTTCCAAAACTGCGATAGAGCATCATCTCTCAAAGTTTTCGTATGATACCGTCTTTGTCATCATATCAACATTATTCGCATTTGTGTGAATCTTATCAAATACAAGCTACTTTGATTCAAGCACATCCTACATAGCCTCTTCATAGTATGTCAGTTCGTCAGTATTCATCAAAACAAGTAAATAATGCGTTGAGC
Organism: Ottelia alismoides; assembly: GCA_037367405.1. NCBI lineage: Eukaryota > Viridiplantae > Streptophyta > Magnoliopsida > Alismatales > Hydrocharitaceae > Ottelia > Ottelia alismoides. Next base: position 36,335 of record JAZKJV010011790.1, on the reverse strand, counting down.
ATCTCAGGGATGGATGCCTCTCATTCGTAGACATGCAAGGCGGATTTGCACAAGAAGAAAAAACTTTCCTCTTGATTGTTAGTAAGAGCATCTATCATGTTAGCATCTTCTTCCTCAAAATTCGGAACCCTTCTCATGAAATTCATTTGAAACTGCTTCTGGTTGTTAATGCAAAATGGCTTGTAGCTATTTTGAGGAATATTCTTTGATGCATTGTAATTGTCTTGATATTTGATATTCATAACATATTACATCATGACCTCTTAGGAGCTTTCTCTTTACAATGTCATATGGCGTATAACCAAACTTATCATGTACATATCCTAAAAATATGCATTCTCTAGTCTTTTATTCCAACTTGGATTTCTCGTTCTTTGGAATATGCACAAAAGCTCTATAACCAAATACACGTAAGTGCAAATAAGAAATATATTGTTCATACCATAATATTAGTGATATCTACAAAACAATGAGTGAAGATGGGTTGGTCGCACGAGCTTTAGTATTCAAGGCTTGTCCCGAAAAAGGAACTAGATAGCTTTGCTCTATAAAGTAGGCACATGACTTTCTCCACGAGAGCCGTGTCCATCCTCTCAACAACATCATTCAATAAAGGGGTGTCTATAGAGTCCTTTGATGTCTAATCAAGTGGACCCATTATACGTGTCAAAAGGGTTTCATATACTCTTCACCATTCTTATTATGTATGTGATGAGCCGTGAACTCATCACGGTAACACTTACCAACCCTTAAACCTATGATTTAGGAATTAAGTGGACTATTTTAGCAAGAAATAATATGTAATATAAGAAGTATACTCTAGTCTAGAGAGTTGACTAAATCGAAGTAACTGAAAAAACACTAGGGGCTCGTTTGGTTGTTGGGTTGAGGCGGGTTGGGGTGGGTTGGCGTAACCCGATGGTAATAGTAGTTGTTTGAGATGGTTATGAGAGTTGGAGATGGTTGGAATAAAGAATGTGATGTGATGTCATTATGGTTTATGATGGAATTTCATCCCAAGAAAATAGGGGGTAAATCGGGTTACCCCAGATTAACCCGAGGATAACCTGATTACCAAACGAGTCCATGGAAAGTACGATTCTTAGAAGCAACCAATTTTTAATGTTGAGGACCAAACTATTCCAAGTCAATTCTCATTATACCATAACTCCATTCGATATAAACTATTCAATCCATAAATAAAAATATAAATCCATAAATGAAAATATAAAGCTAAGCACAATGTGGTAACACAAATAAACACGTCACAATAAAAAGAGTACAATATACATAAGCATATAATTAATACAAGACATAGAAAAGGCTAAGGACTCGCACTTGTCAAACCGTTACTAAGGGTGTGTTTGGTATGCAAGTTATTCCGAGGTAATTGGTAGGGGGTGATCCATTTTTGTATTTTGATTTTTGGATAGAGGGTTAAATTGGGAGTGGGTTTGTTGTGATATGCTTGTATTGAAGTTTGGATATGATTGTATTGGAGTTTGAAAAAAATGAGTAGAAGTTGAGTAGCTTATATTTTTTAATTGATATGATAGTATAATATATTATTTTTTGAAATAGATAAAAGAAAAATTATTTATTTAATGTATTAAAAAAGAGAGAAAAAATGAATCAAACATGAAAGAGAAAAAAAGAAGTTTGTGAGAGTAAACCTCCAAAGGGGATCAAAATGGTTTAATGTATCCAATTAATACCACACGTGGGATCAAAATGAAAACCCCATGAACATAGAAGTCCCTCCATGATATTTTTCCCACTAAAACACCTGATACCCACGGCGCACAGCACCATGTAAGTTGATTGTCCTTGTATCTCCTCTCTACTTTTCCTCATTCTCCAATCGACTCTCCCTCCCACTTTGTCTAATCGCGAGCACTTTGAAATCCTGATGCTCAAAACCCTAGATTCTCGTGGCATTCGAATCTCGTGACACCTTGCCTCATTAGGAGAATGTCGGATCTAACTCCTTAGGATCCAGATATTCGACAATAATCACAGTCATACATTACGATTAACATTCAGGAAAGTAAAGCATGAAAAGTAAAGAATAAAAGGCTCCAATAACATTAATATATTCATGGTTCCAAAATTTTTATAAATTCCCAATAGAGTCCACTGTATATTTTAAATGGCTAACAACTTAAACTGCAAAGCTAGAAAGTATAACATGAACTAATACAATCCTATGAATGAAATATACCTTGAAGTTTGGTACAAACTGTAGAAGCTCGTCACCCCTGTTGCTCAACAACCTGCAAACCTGAATGGATTTTCAAAAAAGTACATACGAGCAAAAAGCTCAGTACATGTAAAAAAATGCTAGCAACACTAAACTAAAATAAGTGTAAAAGATTAAAGAGAGGGATGTTCGTGTTTCATTTTATTCGTGTAATTGTTGTTCACTACCCCAATTATATGTAAAACAATTATTACAAGTTGCACACAATCTACTACTTGTACTCTACAAGTTCCATTATTATCAACCATCGTGAGCTCATCATTTTTACATTACTTATATGAATCATTGGGATTAATCATATATTTATTCGTACATAGGTATGCCATTCAAGGCATCTTTCCTTCATTAGTTGTTTTGTTTAAACATTAATAATAAAAACTCAATAGTCACGTCACGTATATTGGAGCAACCAACTCAAGCCAACAAACTCCAATTCCAACACTACAACAGAAATTGGTTTATGCGACGGATTTTATGCGACAGAATTTAACGTGACAGAAATCTGCCGCCTTATCTGTCCGCCTAAATGCCTCTTAAACAACAATATTCTCACGTGATCCGCCCACACTCGTCCTCCATTTTTCTTTAAAAAACCCTAACCCTATATATATATGAGATGAAATCCCCAGCCGCCATTTGCCTTGCCTCTAAGAAATCACTCGTTTCACTCAACCTCTCTCGACACTTCACGGCAAGGGCGATGGCGGGAGTTGGAGGCGTTGTCGATGGTGCTTGCAGCAACACTAGTGATGATGCTAGCGATGGCGTTGGGGGTGGCGCTGGAGGTGGTGCTGGCGGTTCCATTGGCGGAGGTCGAGGGGAATGGCGGATGATGTCGGATGATGATGGTGATCGAAGATGGATATCTCATGGAACTGATCGGCAATGGGTAGAGCGTGAAGATAGCATAAATGGAGGTCGGTGGGCCAAGCCTGGGGATGATGGATGGAGGGAGAGGGATGCAGGGTGGTGGGTGGACGATGGGTGATCGCAGGGCGGAACATGGTGGTACTAGGTAAGAAGTTTGAGGTCAATTTCATTTCTTTTTTGTTCCTGACTGCATGTTAAAATTATAATCAATATATATAATTTGGGGATTTTCTACAACATCTTCGGGTAATCATAATCCGTGCAAAAAGTAATTATATTCTCTTAGACTCCGGTCCACTTGTCTTAAATTCACTAGTTCATCAGGAAATTCATGTTCATTTAGACTTCCTGAACATCGATTGCGGGAGACCTGGGATTTTCCTATTCATCGGACTTTAGGTACATTGATACCGGTGAAATCCGTAAGGTGACCTTGGAGTATCGCTCTTTAGACTATCCCAGAACTCGCATGATCTGAGGAGTTTCCCCAATGGAACCAGAAACTGCTACACCTTGAAGCTGGTCAAAAGATATGCCAAATATCTCATCAGAACCTTGTTCTTGTACGAAACTATGATGGGGAAAATCAACTACCACAGTTCGATATCTACTTGGGGGGTCAATTTTCGGGACTCAATCTCCATTGATAAGGCATCTGACTACATTAAAAGTGAGATCCTGGCTGTTGCTGCCTTGGAGGTATTCTTGTGGAGTTCGACATGGTGGAGAACATGGGTTATCCTAAAATCAAAGCCATCTTTTAAGAAGATGACTTACTTACGCTATATTATAAAAAAGTCTCTTGATGGCATATCGTGATTTTTTTACACTTGCAGTACTCACAAATTTCCCTCTGTAAAATGGGACTCTGAATGCTGGAAATAGACGGGGAGGATCTTCCCCTTCATATTGGTCATTTAATTTGATTATTAAGATGTAGTCCAAAGATATGACATCTCACCCCTACATGTTGCTGAAAAGGAGATCTTCAGGTATATAGATTGCACATGATGAAATATATGCAGCTAAGCTTTATCCTCCATCCATTGGTGTTGGTCTCCGTGAAACAGCAAACAAGGTTCGGCACCTGAAAATTTGTCTTATGATAATGTGTTCATGGACACGGCATTATTATTAGGTCTAAGGTGCCATGCTATTTAATCAAACTGCATCCTGCAATTTTTGAGGATGTTAGAATAGGATTAGTCCACCTAACGTATCTTTTGTGTCATATCGTGGAAAATGAGAAGTCATCTTAAATGAGAATGTACCTCTAGAAAGTCCTCCATAAGACATTGTGTTAATATTTTCATTGTGTTAATGACCTGTTTAAATACCAGTTTTAGAGATAATTCACCTCAAAGGACATGGGTTCAGTCATGATGAGAATAAGCATGTTGGACCTCCATGAGCTGTTGGACCTCAACCAGTAAGTAGCCTGGCATTGCATGTGTAGTTCTACGTCTGCATGAATCTGACAGGCAACATGCCCCCTCCTGAAATCGGAAACAGGCAACCAGTGGATTTCAAGAGGAGAGATACGGAAACATGCAACCAGTGGATGTCAAGAGGAGAGATATGATGCAGATGAGGAGAGGGCTTTCGAGGAAGGAATTGATGGAGAACTGGAGCAGAGAACTTGATGGCAGTTAGACTGCGACTCTTGCTCAGAGGGAGAGATTAGAGACCATCGACAGGGAAGAACAATGCCCTCTCATCTCCAAGGTAATCGTAGAGCATGTTTGCGTTGGCTAAGCATCTTCCTATTCGTCGTCTTCCTTTCTGCGAATAATAAGATTTCTCTTGTTTGTGGCAATGTGAGAAAGAGAGCACCTCAAATCAATGACCTTACTACAATATATACTTTTTCAACATAATATTCTTCATCATACTATTAATAATACTTTATGCAGTAAATAATGACATTCCTTTATCAAATTGGGTATTTTTTGGTTTCATGTGCGAAAAAGGTTATAAGTTGACATCGAATGTAGATTATGAAATTATTTCACTTGTACTTGTATACTGATTACGAATGGATAACACGAGCCATAGATACATCTCTGAACTCGATCGATTTTGTATCTTATCAAATATGCACGTAGTTCCGTGCCCATATTCTTTCATAAAAGAAGATGGCAATAAGTCAGGTTTTGATTTGTCTCCATCTGTATCATAGCTAATATGAATCATCAGTTACTATAAATCAGAACAGGAGACTCTATGTTGAAAATCTTCTGTACAGAGAGGTTCTATGTTGAAAATGTCGTCCATTGCTCTCGGACTTTCCTCGAGTCTTGGTTGTTATAAGTCTATTTTTAAATATAATTAATGGAGTGGACACCTCCGCGTGTTTCCCCCTTTTTTTGGATTCAAAAAAAATCAGAACAGGAGATGGATTGTCTAACTTTTAATACCTCTTCTGATGATCTGTTTGGTTTAGTCATGAAGTCTTCAACTTGCGAATCTCGACTGCATCCTCAGATCTACTTGAAACGGTCCTAACTCCAGTAGGCGATACATGATTACTTCCCAAAAACTCTCGTATGCCTTTATTATTTTCTTTTCATGGTGGACAGCCAATGCAATACTTGCGTCATAACCCAAGATGTGGCTTCAGATATTTTATGCAGGTACATCAAAACAAAGACCAGGAGTGCCAAATAGAGAACAAGGGGAAGAGGATCCTCCACATTCCTTCATATGAGAATGTGACTGCCACTGCAGCTAGAATTACCAGAAAAATACTGGTGAGATTGCAAAGAACTGTAAGGATGTGTACTTACAAATGTTTATCCACTTCATAAGAGGACATGGAACTTTCAGATGGGAGTTACAACCCGCAATCAAGCAGGCTCTAAAATAGATTTTAGTAACAAAAATCAATGGGATTTTAACATCAGTGAGCTGGTTGTGCAGAAAAACACAGCGTTCCTGCATTAATTCTATCATAGTGCTCTTTTGCACCTTATATTTATAAAGACTATTCAATTTCTCAGAATTCGATTATATTCGATTTTTATGGAGATGATTACCCACATAACAAGCATGTTGAGTCACACTCATTATTTTGAAATTTAGAATCGTACATGTCCAAACTGCGGTAATCATGATTGCCCATAGTTATGATTGCTCATATAACAAACATATTCGTTTTTTGTAGCTTAAGTTAATTATGAGGATACCTATACTTCAAGCATTGAAGTGTTGCAATTTGTTTCTTGCAGGTATCCAATCAAAATTTATGCACATCAGCATGCTTGGAGTACGGGTAACTAATCTTATTTCTCCTTACTTTGAAGATGGCAATGAATTTTCTACACAGATTAAGATGCAATAAGTAACAGATATTGTTAAATTTTATTTATTAAAATTCACACACAACCATACAGTTATATACCCAACTTTTCGTTATTTCTATGTTTGTTAGATTTATTATTATATAAATGATAAATCACTTGGTATCTTGGTTTTCATCAAGATCTCACCTTCTATTCACCTCATGTTTCGATTCTCTCTACATCGGTAATGCGGTTTTCTTTTGTTATTTGACAATTCCGCCTAGTATATTGAATTTAATCCAGTAGCGTTTATTTAAATTTATGTTGGTCATTTAGTCGTATACGGCATACATATATTTAACTGTTTTCGTATATGCAGGCAGGATACATACATATCGACTGCGCTCGATTTTATGGACATGAAAACGAGGTGAACAGTTGTACTTATTACATGTTTTATTCGATATGAAAGTTAATTGAGAAAAAAACTGATCTGACCATTTCTTTTAAATTATAGCTGAATTATTATGACCAACGTATACTAGTTTTTCCTGATATATGTTAAAACACTACTACAAATAGGTTTGGCCTTAAGGAAATTGCTTGAAGAGGGTGTCGTGAAACATGAGATGTTACTCCGGTACTTCAATCTTTGAACTCTGTAACACGTTTAGTCCAGGATTTTTGTTTGTGTGTGTGATTTTTACGGGAAATGAGGTGGATCTATTTCAGATGCAACGATCAAGCTCCCGAAGACATCCCAACGGCCATCAAATCGACGCTGGACGATTTGCAACTGGATTATGTGGATCTTTACCTGGTAAGAAAAATGTTCTCATACGTGCAATGTACCATACAACAGTTCTGATATCTTATATCTGAGTTGTTGTCTCAAATTGGAAAGATTCATTGGCCTTTCCAGGTTAAAAAGGGTACCGATACCGCACACAAAAACTTCTCGACCGGTGCCAAGGATGATGTCTTCTCTTGCAAGGACATCATCCCGCTTGATGTACACGGTACATAGAGAGCAATGGAGGAGCTTTACTTCTCTGGCAAGGCACGAGTCATTGGGGTCATCAACTTCTCTACGAAGAAGCTACGAGGTTTGATCGAATCCACATGCGTTCGGCCCACGGTCATTCAGGTGGAATGCCACCCTGGTTGGAAGAGAGGCTCCATTCTTTCTGTAAATCAGAGGGTGTTCATCTCTCTGTGAGTTCGCAAATTCCTGTTTGATTTTACTATATAAAAACTAGTGCCTTGAACCTATTAAATCACCAAAGCTTGGAAATTGCTAGCGTAGGTAGTAATTGACTAATTGAATAAGCTGAAACCTGTAACGATCTGCTACATTTAATGTAAAATTTGCTGATTTTTTTGATGATGTTTCTATTATTTGATCTCCATTTTAAACAAATGATGCTAATCCACCACAAAAAGTTTCGGTTTACCACATGAGATGCAGTGCAACATCAACATGATGCTATGAAGTATTATGATATACATTGCTCAGTTACCGAGGCCACATACATGGTAATTCTGCACCCTTTCTTGTGTAAAAAAATACTTACGAGAAAGTTCATAGTCGATGATAGTTCATCCATTAGTTTGTGGGATTTGATGTGTTCGAGAGATCCATCTATTTCGGTTACTTCTTTGATCTAGGAAATGTAATTACTTTATATTGTAGTTTTCACTCAAACATTTCATTGCATCATAGTTTCTCATAAAAATATATGTAACTTTGTTATGATGTGCTTTAATTTACAATCATCTCAAGCGGAGGGTCTAATGTAGCTAATGGAATGACAAAATACATCAGGCCCTTCAACCTTGGCAATCTTGTCATTTTCACAATGCTCGGACTCACGAAGGTGATCTTCATTTTGCTTTTGATTGATAAAATAGGCTCAACATTCACTACAACGGAAATAAGTTGTGGCGATGGTACTTCGACAATAGATTTAATTATGATGGATTTCAGCCACCTAAATCCGTCGCCATAATTTCATGTTGACACAATTGCAAATTAATTTGTGTACGTGTATGCTATCATCTAAAGTTTGTCGATGAAACCCTAAAACCACATTGCCCTCCCCTCTCTTCCACACACCCCCACAAAAAAAAACCTCAGAGCATATCAACCTTTTATAGTTTTACTTTTGAACAGGGTGGCGGATGTTGTATCGAGCAATATGTCGCTCTTGTCATGCCTTCTTGGTGAGATGAACAAGATCTCCATAAAGGTATGCATATCTCTCTTGTTCAAGGTGACAGTTAGAGCAGATGTAATTTAATTTTAAATATGGTAAATATGGGAAACATCATTGAATGAGACTAGCATTAGATCACATCAAATTCTTAGACTAGTAACTAATCCTTATATTAATATATTATCATCGAAAATAATTGTATTTAATAAGCTGCTGATGGTGAAATGCAGACAATTGAAAGTTCTGCTTGGGAGTATCTGGTCAAAGATAACTTGAGTACACTGTCTGCCAGTGTGGTAAGAAACCGTTTAAAACTATTTTTCAGTTGACAAATGTAGGGAAATTGCTATATAAACTACAACCTGCTTACATTGAGAACTGCTATTTACAAGCTACAAGCTAAGGTTGATATATTCCGTTTGATTTTTATATTTTGTATGCATTAGGTAGCTTTTGATTAATCGGGATTAGCATGTTTGGCACTTTACTATTTTATTTCATGAGCGTTTTTTCGCCCAAAACTCGCAACTTCTCCCCAATTTATGAACAAGTTGTGTTTTATCAATTAAAACATACGCTCTTGTCAAAATAGAGATATTGTCGTATGGTTGATGTCAAGACCATTTTCTTAAAAACTGAGCTAATATAAATTAGAGATGGAAAGAGGATCCAACATTTGTTGTTTCGGCTGGACTCTTGCTCTGCTAGATTTTTAATTTTTGTCTCGTGCTTTTTAGACGTTTGTTTAACTTCATTTATATGGATGCATTCATTATATTCGAATGATGGATTTTCTTCCTTGTTATTACGGTTGAATTTTAACTCACAGAGATGGAGGCAATATTTGAGATGTATAAGCAACTTAGGATGGAGGCGGCCTCTCTTGCACCATCCTTAAAGCAGAGCAAAATTATCAAGAGAAGGTAGATGTGAAGGCCACGTCTTCTTATCCGTGCAGATCCCCCTCCATAAAAGATGACCCCCACATGGCCCACGCAAGTAAGAAGGAGATAAAGCCGCATGCTCGAGTCAACAGCACTCCTGAGATAAAGCAACATGTTCGAGCTGTTCAAGCGCATCGGTGTGGGACCGGATGCGAGGCCACTGGGAGTGAACTTGGAGCTGGGGTTGTGAAGATCGTGAAGAGATTTAGAGTCGTGAGCTACCCTTGGAGAACGTGCTTGTTTCAGCATTGCATTTTACTTCTGATATTCTCTAGTATACACAATGAAGACTTTCTTTCAAAGAGTGATTTGAAAAATATTGACTATATTCCATGATTAACATCATGATAATGAGTTGCTTATTTGGTCTTTATTGTTTCATTTTTTTAATATGTGTAATAATGATAATGCTATAAGCAGAAAAGGAAAATTTTTGGTTGCCTTTTTATTCATATGTCCTCTCATTGTAAATAAACAATGAGAGGGCATATGAATAAAAACAGGGGATGCTCTTTTGCATGTATGACAGATTTTCTGTCACATTATACTATGGCGACGGATTATCTGTCGTCAAAGTCTTTGGCGACGACGGTTTTGGTGGCGTCTTTACTGTGGCGGAATAACCGCCATCATACATGATTCTGTCGCCTAACCTCGTAAATCCGTCGCCATAGATCTGTCGCCTAAAACCTATTTTGTTGTAGTGCAACTTCAACACATTTCTCCATCTTACCCATCATAGGAGAATACCTGAGAATAAGGATATTGCGACCCCACAAGACCGCACCGAATACACTTTCGTGACGAAGTTTGAGCCTTCGACGAGTGTCGTATTAAGGATGTGGATACACCGACCCGTAATACTACACTCAACCAACAGAGCTACAAAACACACTGATAGGTCCACGTAACTAGAACTAACATTCCATGTAGGACTCATCGAGACTATGAGAACTGCACCTCACTCTTGGGTATATTAAGTTCTCTAGAATAACAAATGCAACAAATATTGATATCGTGTTTTCAACACTAGATTCATTTATTAATCTAGTATTCATTGATAGCACTATCACACAAGGGGTCTAATTTCAGATTTGTGTATTCAATCATAGATTATTTTTTTCACAAACAAGCATATGACAACCATGGGACATACCTACTCTGTCAAGCGTCTCTAAATACAATCAGCTTGCTAGGTGCAATGCACCACCAACTCGTCCGTTGGAGTTGCAATTGATTGCGGGGTTAACCCGGGGTAAACTGGGGTAAAGTAACCAGTTTTTTTGTGTTTTGATGTTTGGATTGAGGATTTTGGGTTGAGAGGGCTTGTTGTGATGTGATTGTATTAAAGTTTGAAAAAGTGAGTAGTTATTGTGATGTGGTTGTACTGAAGTTTGAAAAAATAAGTAGAAGTTGAGTAGTTTATATTTTTTTAGATGATATGATGGTATAATATATTATTTTTTAGAATAAATAAAAGAGAATTAATTTATTTAATATATTAAAAAAGAGAGAAAAAAGTGAACCCAACATGAGAGAGAGAAAAGGAGGTTTTGGCGGGTAACCCCCAAAGGAGGGGTTAACCCCTAGCCAAACATGACCTTAGGGTATCTATCCAAGGTCTAATAGTGCATACCCAATTCCTAATGACACCTAACTCCATCTACCTATCATCGCGAAATCTCACTTTGCATAATGTTAATGATAAAATCATAACTATTTTCATATTGTCTAATGACTAGTAGGGAATTGAGATGTCTGATGAATTAGTTAATGCTCATGTGTCTCGTGGTTATTAATATCAGTCCATTGTATTATTTGTATTGATCATATGATCATCCCATGCAATACCAACATTGACCATCCCATCAAAGTTATCTCGATGAATGTTGCTATCCCCTCTTAAATTTGGACCATTCTCATAAAATTTTTTAAAAAATGAAGTCCATCATCATTTCTAATTGGCAAGTATTACATTATAGTCATATCAATATAAATAACTAATTTGTATATTAAAAGAGAATCGGATTATGTTCTCATGTGATAAATGGTATTGCTTTATGGGCTTATTTGGTTGTTGGGTTGGGTTAGAGTACATCGGTGTACCTCTCCTTCCATCCCTCCCAATTCTCCTCACAATTTACTACACATGGGTAATTCAACCCAAGCCAACCCAATCCAACCCAGCAACCAAACAGACGCTGAATCTTCCATGATATATGTTTCCTTATTATGAACAACTATCTTAAATAAATGGGAGAATAAATTCACCACAAACCATATTTTAGTGACACATAATACCTACGATTATAGCTAGACTAGTAATTTATGCGAGTAAATATCTACAGTCCACCATTATATATTTACTTATAAAGTCGCCAATAAATTTATCGCGACCACGCATGGATTCTTTCAAATCACAAGCTTTGCTACGCGTGATCACAAAAATCCCAGATCAATGGTGAATAGAAGCAGATAGGATGTAGCATTGGGTCGGACTGGCCCGAACCTGACCCTAACCTGGCCAACAAAAGCACAGGCTTGACCCAGACTCGATGAACATATGGGCCGGGCTCGGGCTTTCATTTTACTAAATTTTCAAATCCAGGTCGGGCCCGGCTAGAACCCGACGTGCCCCTAGATAACCCAACCCGACCCGCCATTTATGGACATGAACGCGTATTTTGCATGGGAACGTGTATTCTTTATTGTTCACTAACACCATCCCGCCATCTACGATTACACGATAATCTGTATCGTCTTTTGGTGATTCTCGAAGAAATTCGAACTTTTGGATGCATGCTTGTTAGAATTCACGGCATTTAAAATCATAGTCACCATCACGTTGATGGAGATTATATACAAGGGAAGTTTGTGGTTTTATAAAGATGGCTGGTAATGCCAGCATAATTCATGGTTTATACGATTGGTAAAAAAATCCATGCCAGTAATTCATGTACTCTACGAATGAACCTGATGAATAAGAGTCATGGATTTTATTTGCGGTTAAGTGACTATTCAAAATCCGAACGGACTTGCTGGATCGACATTCATTTATACATGAAAACCTTCTGCTTCGAGTTCCAGACCTGCATGATCACATGAAGCGTCTATATAAAACATGATACTCTTTTGACTTTGTAAAGTTAAATTCTACCCTCCAATGAATGCGCGTCAAAATTTAAATGGTGACCTTTGATCAAACCTAACGACAATGGTAGAGATACGTATAATATCGCTACTGTAAGAATCCATATCAACTGTAAGAGATGTTGGCAACGCCCAGCATTTAACTATTTAAAATAAGGATTAAGGACGGACTGAGTCCGACCCGAAACCGAGCCCGACCTCATCGGCCATGGGCCAGACTTGAGTCCTATTTTTATCTAAAAATCTAGGCCTCGATCCAGCCTAAGGCCTGGAGAAAATTAACGGGTCCGGACCGAGCTTTCTCAGGTTGGATCGGGTCGAGAAGCAGATTCAAGAGTAATAGTAGAACACATACAGGGGATCTCTCTCGGATTTCTTATTTTAATTCTCCCATTTGAACTATAAATGCACTCTCGTTGATGCATAATATATAAGTTCACGGAAAAAATGACATCTTAAAATTTTGTATATTGAAGTGAATGCTTCTCGTTCAGTAATAGTGCAAACAAATAATAACTCCCGCGTACTAACACCAAGACATTTGGAGATTGAAGTAACCCTAATATCTATTTATTCGAAGAAATGTAGCTAATGATATTCTAATCGATGTAGGTGCCACTGTCGTGCTCCAGGGACCAATCCGCGGGTCCTCCGACTACTAGAGCAGCAACGAAACCGAGGTTTTAAAAAATCGGATCTGGATCGGCCGGTCGGATCGATTGGACCGAAGACCGGCCTCGATCCGATCGGTTCGGCTGGTTTTATGTAACCAATTCAAAAAAAGAAGAAGAAAATAGACGGGGTTGATCCGGATTGATCCAGTTTTGATAATTTAATATATTTTTAAAATTAAATATTTAAATAATGAAATAATATTGATTTTTATTACTTGTTCATATATAATGCTAGAAAATATACAATTGTCGAAGAGAGGTTCACATCAGAACCAAGGAGAGGCAGCTCTGATGTGAACCTCTCTTCAAAAGAGCTGCCTCTCCTTGCACAACATTTAAATTCTCACACATTGCACAACATTTCATTATTTAAATTCTCACACATTGCACAACATTTATTTTTCTACATAAAAAAGTTTTTGAAAAGATCATTCATCGTATTTGCTTCAATTTCATTACACTTATTTAAAAATCCATAAAAGGTTGAAAATAAAAAAATATAACAAATCTTCTTTTAAAACTTAACCTTAAGTTGTTTCAAGATTAATTCCAAACCCCTGTATTACATCCCTACGTTCAACCATGGAACATGTCCAAGTAAAATAAATAATGGACCACATGGATCATTAATTCCACATTATTTTTCTTGTGGCCATTTTTTTATTGACTCGCTCTTTACACCCACTACAAAATAACAATTAATTCTCCCTAATCAAAGTGGTAGAGAGCGAGTTTGTCAAATACTACCGCACAAAAAATAATGTAAAGTTAATGATATGTGTGGTCAAATGTTTATTTTACTTGGGTAAGCTCCAAGGCTGAACTTAGAGAGGTAATATGAGGGTCTAGAATTAATTTTTAAAATAATTTAACATTTAGGCCTTCGAGAGATGGATTTTTATGGGTTTGTAATTAAAAGATATAATTAATTTAAGGAAACATGATGAATGAATATTTTGTAATTTTCTCAGAATATAATGCAATGTAAATATAAAGTAATGCAATTTTTAGGTTTTTTAATTGATGAAAATGAATGGATGCAAACATAGATTGTGCAAGAACTCAAGCATGCTAATTAATGTGCAGGTTAGTTCGATTCCTCAACCTCAGTGATCTATTTCAGAAAATATATGATCAATGAAATTCAAAATTTATTTCCGATGATATCCCAGTTTTCACAATTTTTCTATGTAATAAAGCTCGATTCAGAGAATAAATGGCTTAATAGATACATGAATTACCTTCAATTCATTGGCATTCAACGATGTCTCAAAATGTGCAATTAAATGTTTAAATGGTAGAAATAACATAAGCTTCAAAGTGACATAAAGAGCGCAAAAATTAGATAATAAATGCTGAAGATGTGAATAAAACAAGTTCAAGAGCATAAATACAATATAAATAAATAAAATCAATGCAAAATGGACCTTCATAGGGGGCTTGTATGCAATTATCAAAAGGTGGTGGGGGATCCTTTATAAAATACCCTAGGTGTGTATATTTGTGTGAATCTCAAAAATGCAAAGGGGTACGAGTGCAAATTGTCAAGGTCACACGTGAGATATACATCCCTTGGTCTTTATAAATACGCAAAGCGAGAGGGGCTCCTTCTTCTATTAGGTCAGGGTCCGTTGATGGTAAGGGATAGAGCAAAGCTCTGGCCACGATGTTGGTTGAAGATGGAAGATATGATGAGGTAGAATGGGAGTGAGAGGGAAAGGAAGGTGAGGGAAGTCGTGTTGAGAGTTGGAGAGATATTGGATCGATGGGAATGAAGATGGAGAATGAAGGATATCGAGGTACCGTGGAAACAAAGATAAAGAGAAGAAGGAGGAGGAGAAGGGAGAAAGATGGAGTATACATGGAGACGACATTCTCTTGATGGTGGAGGAGGGGCTTGGCCTCGACTCCGTTGTTGTCATCTCGACCATTGCGGCAGGACCAACGGGAAGCATAGTAGGAGTCATACACACCTCTAAAGAAGATAATAAAATGACGAACCCGAAATGTCTACTTAGGTCGAAGTCGAGCGCTTGCAACTGCCAAACCTGTAAGAGTCGGATATGGAGACTAGGGCGCAGGTCTAGGTTTTGGGCTCATGACTTTAAGGCTACGTCCTCACCCACTCATAGTTTAGAGGTTAGTATCTACGTACAAGGATGGGGCTGCTCTCCCACATACAATGATTTTCAATTTTATTCTAATTTTTTTATCAATCAATGACCTTATTTTGTAGTCTTCTTATTGTAATTCAGTTATCACTTGAATTTGAGTGGAGATCAAGACACGTCTACACAGGATTCTAATTTTCGTTAAATCCTAAGTGATGGGAAAATGAGGGAGAATAGGGAAAGTCATGCAATATAAATCATGACGATGAATGCAATATTAAAAAATACTTATAGTGATTCCTCACAATCATCACGGGGATGCAAGACAAAAATTAAAATTCCCTAAGTAGATATTTCTAATGCATGCACGAAAAATTACACCTAAGAAAAAAATTCTAATAGTAAGTGAAGAACAAGCTAATTTGGCTAGATGAAATCTGATCTAATGCGTCTTTTAAGAGAGTGTGTGTTGTGATCCTACCCCTATGATGAATATGTGATTAATCATATTGTTTATCAATTCTTATCCTCCTTGATTTAATAACTCAATAGAAATCTTCATTAATTCCGTATTATTAACAATTATCCCTCTTCCAGTAAATAACTCTGATTTCTGTATAAAATTGACCCCTTTATTTTCTTTATTTTCCTTATTTTATACCTATTAAAAACTCGCTAAAATTAAATTAATATTGTAGATATTTGCTTTAGTTTGAAAAGGAATTAAAAAGATAAAAAATCACAAAAGGATTAAATCAAGCGTTTTTAATCCTTTAAAAAGACTTCCAAAATTTTTACATTATGTATTTGATCTTATTTGGCTTTCTGTCCAACATGAAATTTGTAGATCTCCTCAAGATCTTAAACTTTTATCTTATGACTTTTCCCCTAATTCTACCTCCTTCTATTTATTTTTTGAATTTCTTTCTATTTTTCTTTTTCCTTAATTTTCACTGGGCCATGTGGCGCCCCCTAAAGTCGCCCCACAACCGATTCTTTATCCGCCACCCATCGCCTTTCTCTACCTTTGGATCTTCTCCTCCCTCCTCCATCTCCATCGTTCCTATTCGCCTCTCCCCTTGCCGTTCATCTCTCTCTCGATCATTCCATCTCGGCTTCTCCCCTCCGCTCTTCTCTCTACCCTTGGATCATATCAGAAGATCTGATCTTGACCCTCGCCTTGTGCTTCCATCTTGATCGTTGGATCGTAAGATCCAACTGTCACTACTCTTCTTCCACCTCCAAGCTACCCCTCTCTCTCCCATGTAACACTCGTTGAGCTCACTCCCCTTCCTATTTTAGCACCCCCATCTCAACACCTCTCCACAATCTACCTTCGCCCCTACGAAGCCCTAACTGCCCGGGACCTTTGTGCAACCTTTACTGCCCTCAACCCACGCTTGCATCTCCTCCCACAACTGTTACAAACCTCCCCCTCCACCATCATAATGATCGGTCACCTCCGCCTTTAAATACTCGCTCCGCCTTCGTTCCTTCTCGTCCGCCAATACACGGGTTGAGGCCCAGCTTCTCTCGTAACTCCGGTGATAGCATAGGGTCGAATTGATGAGGAGATGACGACCTTCATACCCAGGTGTCGACCCATAGCATCTTTGGACAAGTCACGATGGCTCCACCACCTTCGAGCTCCGAGGCATGGCTGCCCTCGACGAGCGAAGACCTCAGGGTCTTCTTGACCTCAACACAAGATGCATCCTCTGCCTGAGTTCCATCTCTGATCAGATAAGCTCCTTCACTTATTTTTCTTTTTGATTCCTTTAATTTATCCTGTAACACACACACTACCTCATTCCGCTCAGATACTTCTCTCACCTTCACCACACAACCATGATCTTCGCCAACTACCATGTTTTCCTTAACAAACTCCTCCATCCAAGGCCAGCCCTTCCATCGAAGGTGGAGGAGATATCACTCCCAGCCTCACCTTCCCCACCCTCAGCCCACCATCCATATCCATCATGCTTCGGCTATTATCATCTAACACCCTTGCAGGTTTAATTGCCATTGATCGGACACATCAGAGGAGCTCCATTCTAGAGCTCCTCCTCCGGAGAGCTTCCACCGCAAGCACACGCTAGCCTCCGTCGGTTCCTCTACTTGCCACCATCTTCTTCGTTTGATGTCTAGGAAACTTCCCTGAGCTTTAGACATCTCGAAGGAGCAATGAGGAGGAGAAGGCCCCTCGTCGGAGACCCATTATTGACACCACCTTTGCGATAGAGGAAGACTTCTAGACTGAGCATATACCATTGGATGGTGCCTCTGCGGCGGCATCCAACATTCCAGATGTCTCCACGTCACCCTACCAAAGCAACCATGCTCGAAGGAGCCAATCCACCTGCACAGATCCTCTGCCTCGATCCGAACCTAGCCTGCACGCATGCCATGCACATGTGGGTTGGGTTATTTGCATCTACACCCCCACACCTTTCCATATTTGCAGATAAGTCCTCCCAAGCGTGTGTCTCGTGTGCTGCATCTCTAAAATTGTAGCTTCTCAAAATTGTATTTACGCCCCTACCAGGACCTTTTTGCATATATTATCAATTTATTTTCATGTTTTCTCACATCTATGTCCCTATACTATATTGTTAATATCCCGAGCATATGATTCCATTTTAGTTGATTTTAATTTCATTGTTTAGATAATTTGATGCTCTATCGAATGTCACAATCAAATTCCTGATTTGACACTTAAATCGTAGGAAAAAAATCTAGATGCATAGTGATGTCAACTGTCATCTGCTTATTAAGTGCTTAAAGTTTATGTGTCAATTGAACAAGAATTGAATCGACTTTATTGCTCCGCAATTGAACTATTTTTAGGCCATCTTTTTGCTTGAATAATCATTTAGCATTGCATAGCACCTCATTTTATACACCAAAAGGAAAATGCATAGTTCTCATCATTCCACTTATTGTATGATATTCTCATTGAATCTTGCATCGCACTTCCTATCATAATATAAAACTAAAAAATGCATTGTCAATCTGTTTGCGTGCATAATTGTTTAGACATGATCACCACGTGTCTTGCATCATTTGCATAATCTATTTTATGCATATTGTATGTGCATCTTGTGATATGTACATTTTATCTGCATCAGGAGATCTTGATCGGTGAATTCAGTCACTCTTTTTTAATTAATAATATCCGATTAATAGAAGAGGAGACTCGTATCCTTGTGTTCGATCTTTGTAGATTTGTCAAGCAAAATAATCACCCAAATAATCCAAAGAGTGGTTTTGCATGAATCATTTTCATCTCATGTGCTGCAACACATCTATATTAAAGAGGTGAAAATGCAGTTCATCAAGCACAAAAAATAATCCTAATATATCTAATAGTCTCGGTGCAATATGAGAACTATGTCAGCGAGTAGAGGAGGTAGAAGCTCATTGCTCATCTATTTTTATATTAGTCCATGGATTTTTAGTTTAGGAGTACATTTAGGAACTATGTCATATTGGACTAGATCTCCTCGAGTTGCGCCAACTCCATAAAAGGCCGCTCCAAGTCTACTGAGTCCCTTGCATGAAAAAGAGAATGATATATTAGAGAGATACACAAAAATACAGTAAACTAATGAATAAAAATGGAATACTGATAAAAACAGAGAAAATATGTACAAGAAAATCGTTGTTCAGACCACCGGGGTGAAAAACCTAAGTACTAAATTGTCTAAAAAATCGATCATAAATAGTATACCTCCCTACAATGATGCCATTTGACGAACTCACTCTTTATCACCCTTAAATAAGAAGATTTAATTGTCGTTTGTCGCATGTGATAAAGAACAAGTAATTAAAAATGACAACACGAAAAATAATGTGAAATAAATTATTTGTGCCATCGATTGTTTACTTTACTTGAACAAGTCTCAAGGTCGAACTCAGGAAGGTAATAGAAGGGTCTAGAATTGACTTTTAAAATAACTTAGGATTTAGGCTTTCAAGAGATGATTTTTATGGGTTGTAATTAAAAGATGTAACGAATTGAAGCAAACTTGTAATTTTCTTATACAATGAAATAATGTAATGTGAAAAATAAAGTAATACAAGGTTTTTAGAGTTTTTAAACGATAAAAAGGAATGGGGGTGCAAAGATAGATTGTGTAAGAACTAAAGTAGGCCATTTAATGTGCAGGTGAATTCAATTCCCAAGCCAAATTCAATTCCCAAGCCTCATTGATCAATTTTAGAAAATATGTAATCAATAAATTTTGGGATTTTATCACTTGTACCTTTCTGAGATATCGCAATATTAGTTATGCCCTTATCTTTTTAGTAATATCAGTTGTGCCCCTTACTTCTTGCTATTTTATCACTCGTGCCCTCGGGTTAGTGACCGTCCATCCACAGTGCAAACGGACATTAACTTTGAGGACATAAGCGGCATTAATTTTTAAAATAGAGTTTCATGGTCATTTTACACCTTCTTTCCCATCCTCTTCTTCTTCCTCCTCTTCCCTCATCCTCTTCCTCTTCCCAGCTCCGCCCCGAGCTTCCCGCACCTCCTCTCAGCTCCGCCTCGAGCTTCCTGCACCTCCTCCCAGCTCCTCTTCCTCCCCTCCTTTTCCTTCCCTCTGGCCTCCTCCTCCGTCGTCGCCTCCCCTCGCCCCCAGCTCCGCCGTCGCCTCCCCTCACCCCAGCTCCTCCGTCAGCCCCCAGCTCCCCCTGTCCACGCACCTCCAGCTCCGCACCGAGCTCCCCGCCCTCACTCCCACGACCTCTTGCCACCTCCCCTTGCTCGGCTCCTCCTCCCCAGCCCTCTCCCGCACCTCCTCCCGAGCCCCAGCCCCTCCTTCCGCCACCTCCAACCCCCACCCGACCCCCGCCCGGCTCCGCCTCCCCAACCCTCTCCCGCACCTCCTCCCGAGCCCCAGCCCCTCCTTCCGCCACCTCCTCCCCCACCCGACCCCCGCCCGGCTCCGCCTCCCCAACCCCTCTCCCGCACCTCCTCCCGAGCCCCAGCCCCTCCTTCCGCCACCTCCTCCCCCACCCGACCCCCGCCCGGCTCCGCCTCCCCAGCCCTCTCCCACACCTCCTCCCGAGCCCTAGCCCCTCCTTCCGCCACCTCCTCCCCCACCCGACCCCCGTCCAGCTCTTCCTCCCCAGCCCTCTCCCGCACCACTGCAGCCATTACTCCCGAGCCCCATCTTCCACACCGCAGACAACACGTGGCTCCCCGCTGTGCGCTGATGGCCCCCGCGACCTCGAAGGCCGTGGCAAGCTCGGACTCCGGTAAGGATGGTTCCAAGCAACCGAGGTCCAGTGCCTCCTCCCAGATTCACCCCTAATTTTATTCTGAACATAATACCCTTCTTAACCACACCATGGTTTGAATAAACCATGGTTATTTTAATTTTTTGATGGTCAATCTGACGGAAGGGCACAACTGATGACGGAGAAAGAAGTGAGGGGCACAACCGATATTACCAAAAAGATAGGGGCATAATTGATATTGCGATATCTCAGAGGGGCACAAGTGATAAAAATCCCTAATTTTTATTAATGTATAATGTTGCCCCAATTTTTCACAATTTTCTGAGCAATAAAAATCGATTCAGAGAACAAATGACTCACACTAGATGCATGAATTCCCTTCAAAGATTTGATGTTCAATAATGTGATAAATTTACAATTAAATTGTTCTAAATAGTGTATAATAACATAAGCTTCAGATCGACATAAAGAACACAAAATATGAATAATCAGTGCTCAAGATATGAATAAAATAAGCTCAGGGACATAAATGCAATATAAATAAAATCAGTGCAAAATGTACCTTCATAGGGATTTGTATGCAATTATCAAAAAGGCAATGGGGGATCCTCTATAAATTACCCATGTGGGGGTATTTGTGTGAATCCCAAAAGCGTAGAATGGTCATGGTGCAAATTGCCAAGGTCACGCATGAGATATGCATGCCTGGGTGCTCTTCTGTAATAGTGCAAAGTAAGAGGGGCTCCTTCTGTTATTTGGTCAGGGTTACGTGTGATGCACGTGCCCAGAACCCTTGATCGTGTGACTGGGGTGCGAAGTCCTTTTCTCAATCGGGCGAATCTGAATCAGCCACGTGTTCGCTCCATGTCCCTCAATGAAAGGATGATCAACGACTGGGGTTTGAGCATGAATCGATGGTTCGATGATGGAGGATGTGCCCTTGATGGACGACCGTTGCTCCTCAAAGCAGTCTTTCCTCCTCCAAATGTGTCTCCAGTGGTGGGAAAAAACATCGAGTGGTTGACACGAGTCCACCTTCCAATGCGGATGCCTCACCGTAGATTAGGACCATGTCCACTCCTTGTCACTGATGCACTTGCAAGGGATATAAGATCGAGGTTTGGACCCCTTAGCTAACGTGTTAAATTCAAAAGAACGGGTGATGGGGCGAAGCTCTGTTGATGGCGAGGGATAGAGCAATGTTCTGGCCACGATGTTGGCCGGAGATGGAAGATGTGATTAGGTATAATGGGAGTGAGAGGGAAAGGAAGGTGAACTGAGGGCGGTCATGTCAAGGGTCCGAGGGATGTTGGATCGATGGGAACGAAGATGGAGAAAGAAGGACAGGGGGTATGGTGGAGAGATTTTTCCACGAATGGGCATGGCCCATGCGAATATGCCCGGTCAGGGCATTGCAGTTCCGATATTCCAAGTCAGGGCATAGATCGGCGAATTGTTCGCCGATCGGCGAACCGTTCGCCGATCGGCGAACGGTTCGCCGATCGGCGAACCTTCGCCGTTCTGCGCTCAGTCCCCATATTTGATAATGTCTAAATTATGAAATTTATGTATTTTTACTTTATAATCTTACTATTTTTTATACATTATTAATTTATAAATGATAAAATACTATTTTCTATACATTAGTATTTTATAATTGATAAAATACCTTTTTTATACATAATTATTTTGTAATTGATAAAATACTTTTTTTATACACTATTATTTTATAATTGGTAATGTATAAGTATTATTGATTTTTCCATTGTATATAAATATTTATACTTAATTATTAATAGTAATGGATAATACGTAAATTTTTTATACATTATTATTTTATAATTGATAATGTATAAATATTAGTTTTATTGTATATAAATATTTAAAACTAATTTATTATAATAATGATTAATACGAAAATATAATCGTAATATTATTATTATTGATTGTTCCATTGTATACAAAATATATAGTATATGATTGCGCAAAGTAAACATGTGTGTCACTGTTCAAAACTCTTCAAATTTCACCAAAAAAACTGACATCACATTCAACATAAACATGACATTCAACATAAACATGACATTCAACATAAACATCACATTCAAACACGAAATAGGAAGATTACATATAGCATTGTGTTAAACAAATATATTCTAAACAGTACTAAGCATATCCTCTAACGCTGTCGCTGTCGTCGAAGTACGCTCAGACGTGCGTACTTAAGTGCAATTGTGTAGTGTAGATCTGCCAATTCGCCATACAGTTCCTCCTCCTCGTCGTAGATGTCAGTGACTGGGGAGGTCTCGCTCTGAGAACTGAAATCCATCGATGGAGGCATGGATTGTGGCGAGTAGTCAGGAAGGGAGAGTCGATAGGATAAAGCAGCTCAGGCAGGGAGGTATCCTGCAATGGATATTCTGAAGTAGTCTGGAGTGGATACTCTGTAGGAGCATCTGAAAGAGTGCCAGGAGCACGAGGTCCTCCTTGTGGCTGGCCACCTGATGCATGCAGAGTCTGATGTGAAGAAGGCGGAGTCGGCCTGAGCGGAGTACGTACGGCCAGGACTTTGTTGGTCGGAGGACGTACCGACTTACGCGCTGTGAATCTTGTTTTCGCCATCTCCTACAATAAAACAATATCAAAAAATTAAGAAGATAGAAATATATTAAGGCATAAAGAATTTATCCCAACATTAAAATAAGTAATGACAAAATGAGATTGTACTTACGGATTTCCAATACGTCAACTTGAGATTGTACTAACCGATCTGCATATTACTCTATTTATGCCAGTAATTTGTAATAACGAAGGAAGCATGATATTATAGTGAGATTAACATAAACGATCAATACATCATTAATCAACTAATTAAACAGAAATTGTTCATACAAATTACTGGGGATGCAGAATTCTACGTGCCCTACGTAATATTGATGACAGATTAGCCCTACGACCCCTACTAGCGACACTAGTACCACCTCCACTCTCGTCATTCGTTTGTCGTGGTGGCTGAGGAGTTTGATCCTGAACTGATGAAGATCTATCGATCTGCGAAGGTCGCTGACGATGTTCCGTTGGTGGCTGATCTGGTTGCGGTGTACGATGCTGCGGTAGATCCTGGAAGGGAGGTAAACGGCTGGAGTCTGCATAATAGGCAAATCCAGGCATTTCATGTGGAATGTAATCGCTGGTTAGGAATTGCGTGAAGGTCTGCGTCTGGTGTGGAATGGTCGGGTTTAGACCCCAGAAATCACCAGCTTGTGATGGTTGCGTAAATTGGACCTGTGATGGTCCTGCTTCGTCATCGTTTGTACCGACAGCATATGGTTGATGTACACGAGAACCATAACTTTGAGCAGCAGCCTCAGACGGTCGTGGTGGTTCAGGAACATGGAATGGTATATGTGAAGGCTCAGTCGAGTATGAGTACCTCAGGGTGTACTGACTCAGTTGATCCACCAATCCAAAACTCTGTAGGGCGGAGTCAAGTAATCCAATTACATTCTGCAACTCCGAGCTTCGTTCGTAATCTTCTAGGATCTCCCGAGCTTCATACACACTCTGCACCTGAATGTTTGACCCGTTTTTAGTTGATGTTCTATGAGGAATAAAGATGGACAATATACGTACTTACCCCTGGTCTGAACCTCGGAGCATATGGCTGGTATGTAAAGCGTGGTGACGGTATTGCAGTATGTATCCATCGCCTTGTAATTCTCCAATACCGAGACATGTATGCTTCCAGACGCTGCTCATCCGATTCAGCCGATTGTCTTTCCATCACAACGGTTTGACGCCGTTGATTCCATCGGATGATCTGTTATCGGAGTCGATCGGGCCAATCAATAGGATCATTCTCTCGTTGACGAGAGCGACGATTCGGGAAAACTATCAGGGGCATTTGATCTGGGATGTGAGGTCGCAGATCAAATTGCCTCATGACACGATCAGGCACGTGCATGACTGCTATGTTGAAACAAATTAGGACTGTCTGGGATCTCCACACTTCCTGACCTTCTCGACAAATTGCGGGAAGGTGATTTACGATCTCCATTTCATATGGAGACCAACGCATCTGATAAATAGTGTAAAGTTAGTTAATTCTCAACAAGGAAACGGTATATCTAGGATAATCATGGACCGTACCTGATGCTCGTCATGGGTGTCCAATTCACTACGATAAAACGTCAGGTTTGTTGTCTGAACGTTTTGATTGAACGACCTACGCCCTGCCGTCCACCTGTTCATTCGGATGTTAATATCTTATTAAGACATAGAATACGTGAATGATGACTGTGGGTGTCATACCTTGAAGCATATGGCCCTCGATTCAGGGCTTCGAGATCCATTCGATACGGTCGGGGCACCCCGATGTGTATGTGCTCCCAAGACCAAGTCTGAAGTAAAGTCAGAAATCCGTAACATCTCTTGGATCTCCCCAACGAGCATTCGTCAAGTTGCTGGTATAATTGGGCAAGAACTGCTGCCCCCCAAGCTAGCTGACCACATTCCTGGAAATTTTCGAGCAGACGGAGATAGCGTAACGGTACCTTATCACCTGTAGAGTCCGGGAAGAAAGACTCCCCAATCTGGTATAAAATAAAAGCCCGCACGATTCTCTGCAATGTATGCGGATCTTGCTCCTGAAGGTTTGCATCCGAGAGAATGGTGTCATGAATCCAGGTAAGCTTCAAGCGTCCGCTCGACAGATTTTCTCCGCCTCCATGGATGGGGTTGGCTCCAAGCCATTCTGTGTAGTAAGCACTCCAGTTATATCGTGCAGGGTGTTCAAACCCTGTCACGGGACCCCCATCGACACGAAGACCTGTAAGGATTGACACATCTTTCAATGTGACTGTCGCTTCACCATGTCGGAGATGGAAAGTATGTGTCTCCGGTCTCCATCGTTCCAATAGTGCCATTAAAAGTGATTGGTCGAGGTTCGCCCTCCTCATGTTGCTGACGCATAGCAAGCCAGCTGTCTCCAGCAACTGATCGAACTCCGCACTGCGGGGTTTAACCAATAGCTTGTTGAGGACGCGTCCATGCTCCACAAATCTGAAAGTCTGTATAACCACACAGTGCAACGTTACCACAAGTTCTGGTATGGAATTGTTAATTGTGTACAATGATACCGTTGCATCCTCGTTGAGCGGTGATGCGGATATGTGTTGGTTCTGCTGAACCAGAACTGAAGCATCAAGCGGTCCGGGAGTGGAATCCATTTCCTACCTCAGAAAACATTTAGCATTAAAGATAAACAGTATCATAAATATCATTGAATGTGGCAGATAACATAGACATTGAAAATTCATTTAGTGTATGTTACACATCATCGGTACATTCACCGTCCGGGACATGTTGCACGTGTGTGACCACTCTGTCTACATATACCGCACCTTACATTCATACGTCCCATTTCATCCATACTGTTCTGGATTCTTCGAGATCGAGGTCGGCCGGGCCCTAGTTGCACATTCGGTGGCATCAAGATTGCTCGAGGTACATTTGATGGCCAGTAACGCCGATCAGGTATCGGTGAGAATTCGGCTGCGTATGTTTGGCGAAATGCGGTTGGAGTGTAGTAGTACGAACAGTTCTTCACATGCTCGATACCGACGTTAACGTGTCCACAAACCGCGATGACATGTGAGCATGTGAGATGAAAGCACTGCATAAATCCACATGTACATTCAGATTCAAGCCCGTTCAGTATAACTCTATAGTTGACTTCACGACATTTAACTTCAAATACTGTGTGAGAGAATTGCTCCACATCATGTGCGCGAGCTAACTGAACGTTATCATCAATAATCTTGTTGTACCTCGGCATTAGCTCCGAGGTAGTACCTGCACCCTGTCTGCGGCGAGCAACGAAGTAGGTATTTAAACGATAAAAGATCGCAAGAATCATTGTCAGTATCGGAAGGCCGCGCATTCCCTTCAACACACTGTTGAAACATTCTGACAGATTCGTCGTTGTGTTCCCGTAGCGACGTCCTTGGTCGTATGACAATGCCCAGAAATTCCGATCCCCGTCTTCCTGGCGGATGATCCATTCGTACGCTTCAGGAGCATTAACTTGGATCCGTCTCATAATCCGATCATGGGCGTGTGTATTAGTTACCGCCCCTGCACTGTAAAATTTTCCTTGCGCCCAGCGATCATGGCCCGCCCTTTGCATGTTGGCTTGCATGTGCCTCAGGCAGAATCGATGACAATGTCCACGATTAGCTGGAAAATATTTGGGGAGCAGATTCTTCAAACCACTGAAACGATCACTCAAAAAACAGATACCCTCTCGCTGAATTAGAAAGGATAATTTATGTAAGAAAAACTCCCAGGCATCCAACGTTTCCTTTTCGACCACTGCAAAGGCAACAGGGAATATGTGGCCGTTCCCATCAACCGAGGTGGCTACGAGCAAGTGACCTTTAAATTTTCCATGGAGGTGTGTAGCATCTATGCTCATAACTGGTCGACAGAATGTGAAGCCTGTCAGCGACGGACCGAATGCCCAGAATAATCGAAAGAATGCAATTTTCCCTGCGATTACTTGACGAGACTGGGGATCAATGTAAGGCTCTGTTTGGAATTCATACCAGGTACCCGGATTGGTTTGTTTCATCGTCCACATAAACCGCCGGATATCCGCGTAAGACAACTCCATATCACCAAAAATTGTCCTCAAAGCATGCTTCCTTGCTAACCATGCTTTTTTGTATGAAATTGTGACGTGGTACGTATCTGAAACAAGACTTCTATTGACACTGGGGGTAAGTGTAAGGTTGGATCTAAGAGTCTTTAGAATAAACCGACTAATGAATTTAGTATTGCACTGTCGGTTGTCAGTTAAAAGTACCGGGTTACGACATGTATGCTCCTCCCGATAAGTTCGCACCTTCCAAACTTCGTTCCTCTTGCTGCAGCTAGCATGCAACCTCCATTTGCAGTTAGGCAATGCACATCCTACGGTGTAGATGTCTTTTTTTGATGCGAGCACTTTGTACTGTACGTATTTTGCCATACTCCAGGTGCTTACTGCATCAATTAAATCATCTTTTGAATTAAAATATCTGTTATTCCAATACTCCAGTCCACTCCTATCTGGGAATATCGTGTCCTGCGGCTCGTTGATGAATTGTGCTTCCTCTGCAAAACTGTTTACAATCCAATCGTCATCGGTAAAAATATCAGGGAGCTCTGGCACAGGTTCCAAGGTCATGCCGTAATCAACCGTAGGATCAAAGATTGGTTCGTTGTTGATCGAACCGATGAGTGATTCCTGGCCGTGGACGTCGTCCAAGTGTACACTGACGTCGTTATTATCGTCCTCCTCCTCGTCGGCAGTGTCTTCATCTGCTTCCTCGACATTCACCTCGGGAATGATAGCAGAATCCTCCTCTTCCTCCTCATTATTCATATTTAGGTCTGGGATACTGCACGTAGCAGACTCTAGTCCCCTTCGAGAAGACTCGCCAATGTTGGTAACGTGGAACTCATGACTTCCAGTGGGATCCGATTCCACCATCAGTTGCATCATTCCAAGAGACCGAGCAATGTCTAACATTAACTTGGTTGTCGAAGTATCAGTGACCACTACCGGATAGAAGGTGTTCACGTTCATAGGCCATCTACATGTGATACGGACGTTGTACTCCCCTACCCTATATCCAGTAACAGTACGAATCATCCGTACTAGGTCCTCAAAACTGCTACACTCCGGAAAATCTATCATCTTACTGGTCCCCCCTTCGTAGGTTACATTACCGTTCTCAGTGACAATTGAACCATTCCAACACACAAGTAAGGGAGCTAGGTTGGCCATTTTCTATAAAAAGATGAAGACAATGTATCCTATTCAGTAATAAGAAGGTAAAATTTTATTACTTACTTCTTTTTAAGTACTAATTAACTAATGACAAGTTATTGATATTTAATAATAATTACTACTTACTTTTTATTAGTAAAGAATAAATATAATAATTAATAATAATTAACTACTACTTATAAAAATTAATAATTATAATAATTACTAACAATTACTCATTATTAGTACTTAGTATTACTTACTACTTACTATTTATTACTAATGACTAATGATACTAATTAATAATAATTAACTAATACTTATAATAATTAATAATTATAATAATTACCAAAAATTAGTAATTATTACTAATTACTAATTATTAATACCTACTTTTTATTACTAATGACTAATTATAATATTTAATAATAATTAACTAATACTTATAATAATTAATAATTATAATAATTACTAATAATTACTAATTATTAGTACTTAGTATTAATTACTACTTACTTTTTATTACTAATGACTAATGATACTAATTAATAATAATTAACTAATACTTATAATAATTAACTAATACTTATAATAATTAATAATTATAATAATTACTAATAATTACTAATTTTTAGTAATTAGTATTAATTACTACCTACTTTTTATTACTAATGACTAATTATAATATTTAATAATAATTAACTAATACTTACAATAATTAATAATTATAGTAATCACTAATAATTACTAAATACTAGTAATTAGTATTAATTACTACTTATTTTTTATTACTATTGACTAATTATAATATTTAATAATAATTAACTAATACTTACAATAATTAATAATTATAGTAATCACTAATAATTACTAAATACTAGTAATTAGTATTAATTACTACTTATTTTTTATTACTAATGACTAATTATAATAACTAATAATAATTAACTACTACTTATAATAATTAATAATTATAACAATTACTAATAATTACTAATTAGTAGAAATTATTATTAATTACTACTTACTTTTTTATTAGTAATGAATAATTATAATAACTAATAATAATAATTAACTAATACTTATAATAATTAATAATTATAACAATTACTAATAATTACTAATTATTAGTAATTAACAATAATTACTACTTACTTCTAATTAGTAATGAGTAATTATAATAATTAATAATAATTAACTAATACTTATAATAATTAATAATTACAATACTTAATAAATATTAACTACCTACTATTTATTACTAATTAAGAATAATTAACTACTTACTATTTAATAATAATTAGTTAGTAATATTTTCCTAAGAATTAACTAATATAATTGATAAATTGGTGAATTGGTAACTGCTAATGCCTAACTAAAATGGGGGGAAATGAATATGTAATTACATCTAACAATGGCCATACATTTTTCCTAAAAATTATTTTAACTAATTAAATTGAAATTATGCAAACAAAATTATAAAAAATAAATAATAATTACCTTAGGCCTTGGAAAGGAGGAGGAGCTTCTTTGAGAGGAGAGGGAGAAGTTGAAGGGAGAAGAGGAGAGGATGAAGTTGAAAGGAGAAGTGAGAATGGCGTGGGGAGAATGGAGGACCGGCCCTTCTATTTATAGGGCACCCGGTCGGCAAACCATTCGCCGACTGGGTCCCTTTTCCACAAAACCCGGGCACGCGCGGGAATCCCGGGCACGCCAGGCGGCCTCGGGAGGGCGCGAGCGTGCGCCTCGGAAGGCGCGGTTGACAGGCGTTGAATGGGGTCAAGCGTTGATCGGCAAACGGTTCGCCGATCGGCGAACCGTTCGCCGATCAATGCCCTGACATGGAATTTGCGAACTGACATGCCCTGACTGGGCATATTTACAAGGGCCATGCCCATTCGTGGAAATCGCTCTATGGTGGAAACGAAGATAAAGAGAAGTACAAAGAGAAGGGAGGAAAGATAAGGTATAGCTGGATAAGACGTTCACCTCATGGTGGAGGAAATGCTTGGTCTGGACTCTGTTTTTGTCACCTAGACTGTTGCAGTTGGACCAACTGGAAGCTCTACTGTCCGTTAGAGGAAGAAACATCACACCGGTGAAAAGGGTCTTTGCTGGAAGAACAAGTTGTTGTCTCAACCTGTTTCTCGACTCTCTCTTTCTCTCTCTTGATTTGGTCGAAGTCAAAGTACGACGATGGAGACTAGTGGATAATTGAAAGGTGGTCAAAGAAAGGGTTTAAATAGGAGAGGGGTGAACGAAGTAGTGGGGTTGATGTTGTGGACGTTGGGTTTGATCCGAAGAAGATGGGACAATGATGGTTTGGAGACGTTGAAGACCAGGGAGATAGGTGTGTAGGGGATGGCTTGAGGCGACAAGGTTTGGAGTTGGTTTTATGGATAGGATAACGAGGGAAAGCCTGATGGAGGACAGTGATGGGTTGGAGAGGCTGGTCGGAGATAAGGTAGGGGGTCTAATGGCTGAGGATAATGGGTTCGGTAGCTATGGTGCTAAGATGGGTTTCCATGTTGTTGGGGAGAGGGAGATAGAGTCGGGTTTGGTTCATGAGAGATTGGATAGGATAACAGAGGACAAGCGACCTGGAGGTTGGTCGGCGATGACAGATGGAGCTCATTGTTTAGGGTGTGTGTGCGCGCTCGATTGTTCAGGGCAACGTCCCGGGCTTAGGTCTTCGGTCCGTTATCGAGGAAAACTGACCCTGACAACTTGTTGGGTTCGGATCCAAATGGACCCGTTGACAATCACCAAAAATGCTTAAGCCCAAGTTGTCAAGTAGTTTCCCCACCACTTATAAACCACACCCACACTTTGTGAGTTATCCATGTGTTACTATATTTGGGTTGGAGTGTTACAGTGTGTGTGTGCGCGTGCTCGATTGCTCAGGTTTGTGTGTGTGGAGGGGGGAGGGAGGAGTGGCTAGAGGTTGAAGGAGACATGTTGGCCATTGGATCTAGGAAGATCCAACAGCTAGGGGATGGTCACGTGCAAAGCATGTAAAGAGTCGGGGTTAAGGTGGAAAAGATGCGGTCATTGGATTACACTAAAGCCCACAATATTTAAGTTACTTATTACATTAATAAAATACTAATTTTCAATTTAAGTTATTTATGTTTTTTAATCTCACAATATTTGTCTATGTTGTCACTAGATTTATATAACCAATCTAAATCTTAAGCTTACAACCATACATCTCCACTTGACTAGATCTAGAATATCGATTTCAACTTATATTTTAAATTTAAAAGGTTCAATTTTTGACAAATTATATCATGAATCCTCGTGTATAACTTGCACTACAAAATATATCACAACTTGAATGGATGCTGAGTCCATGCTCGTGGACCTTGGACTTAAAAATGGACTTTGGTATCTCTAGGTCTATGCTACACCCTACACTCTTGCTTCCCATTTTTGCATATGAAATCCCTCAATCGAATGCCATCAAGTCATTCTCTCGTATAATAAGGGCGAGAATTACAAGCTTCAACAATATCCACGGTAATCGTATTAATTTAATCTATTATTTACAGTCTTACATTGCATTTCCTTTTATAAGTGACTATTACCATAATCCAAATCCACAACTTTTGATCATGATAGATAAATTTACTGATTCATGATGGTTTCCCCGTAAAATATATTCCGTATTTCTTTAATCCTACTTCCCCATCCTCATCTCCTTTCCCACTAAAAGGAAAATGTAAAAAATAAGAAAGCATGCATATAAACACAAGAACATGCATAAGGTAAATAAACACACAACTATAAGCACATTTTACAAAATAAAAAATAAACAACATGAAATAGAAAAAAGAATATGAAGTAATTAATCAATTAATTTACAGATCAACTTCATCATTATACCATGCACACATCATTAACAAAATTTCCATCAAATAAATTTATTTTTACTTGTTTAGTATTATACATTTTGAATAAATACAACTAACACAATGATGAAGTACATTTCTGAAAAATCAATTTTAACATTACATCATGCTTTCACATTTAAATTACTTCAACTTTATCTAATACATTATTTTTTTGCTTTATAATCAATATACATTTTTCTTATATTTTAACATGCACATGCATCTTTCATATAAATATATCTAATATTTTAACATCGATCAATTAGAAGTTTCAAATTTATCATTTCAATAATTAATTTCAACATATGTAATATATAATAATTTTAAAACGTATTTCTGAATCTACTATTTCTCAAATTTAAGCAACATTATCCAAATGTAGAGAAGATCACATACCTTCAGGGCTTGTTTGGTTGCCATGGTACATCGAGATACTCTAGCATATCCCTAGCTCCAACCCTGTATTCCTCGGTTGGGATTACTTGTATTGACCTTACAATTTCTTTGGTATAATATTTTTAACCATGTTCAAATAAATTATTAACATATTATAATTATTAAAAAAAGTTAATATATAATATAATCAATATCACATCACATCACAATTATCATTTCAATCCCTTCAATCCTTCAAACAACTACTATTCACAGAAAATACTCCAAATCAACCCAACCCAACCCGACCCAACCGAGTAACTAAACCGCCCTTAGCGAGGATTTTTGGCATTTCCTATGAAAAATCAATAAAGTAAAACCCTCCAAACCTCTAACACCGCCGCTGACCTGACCTCTCCTCCCTCACCACCACCAAGACACCCTCCTACCCACTTAAAAGTTAAAACCATCGACCCCCTATGCTCACCACCACGTCACATGGATCTCAGCTTCTGGAGCAACCTCCCCTCCCCTCTCAAGACCAACCTCCTCTCCTCCCTTCTCCCCACCACCACCCCCACCGCCGCACCCCCACCACCACAGGACCCAAAACCCCACCCCCCGCCCCCCTCTTGGGCCGCCACTAAATTGGCCCCCTTCAACCTCCACCTCCTCCTTCCCTCCCTCCGCTCCTTCCTCTCCTCGTGGTCCTCCCTCCCCCCCACCCCCCGCCGCCCGCCGCCGCCCGACAGACCCCGTCCGCTCTTCCGCCCTTACGTCGCCAAGGTCCCGTGGCACTGCGGTGTCCGCGCGTTCCTTTCGCAGCTCTTCCCGCGGTACGGACACTACTGCGGACCCAACTGGTCCAGCGGGAAGGACGGCGGCTCCCTCCTCTGGGACAAACGCCCGATTGACTGGCTCGATTTCTGCTGCTACTGCCACGACATCGGCTACGACACACACGACCAGGCGAAGCTTCTCAAGGCTGATCTCGCGTTCCTGGAGTGCCTCGAGAAGCCGAGGATGCCCACGATGGGTGATGCCCGTGCCGCGTATCTGTACAAGTCCATGTGCATCTATGGTGAGTGAGAATTTCACTGTGTTTGTCGAGGATTTGGATGCTTGTCGATGCTATATCCGTAACTGGGTTTTGCGGTTGTTGCAGGGCTCAGGAACATACTTATACCGTACAGGATGCAGCTGGTGAGGTTGCAGGAAAGGCAGTCGCTGATGGAGTTGATGGGGAGCCTGATCGGGAGGAATCCTTTCTGGAGGCAGAGTTGATTTTGCTTAATGCGGTTCGTATCGATCGCAGAATTTGTATCGTTGCACCGAGAAATTATGCCTGTTTGGTAGATTTCGTGCTTGTTGAGTTGTTCTTGTGTAAAAAGAATTTGGTTTGGAATTCGTAGACACAGAAAATGCATATAGTTTTCTTGAACATATATAGTAATTATTTAGGGATGGTGAGGTGTATATATACTCAACTTTTGTGCAGTTATGAATTTGTTGCACGTTTGGTGGCTATAACTCCTGTTGGTTATAATGTTAATGAGCCAATGTTGTGCTTGTACTATCATAAGCTGGATCTATGGGTTGATCCCATTTGTTATAACATCTATGTAAGTCTGTAACCGGATCAGATTTTTGTGATTGCTCTATTGGCATTTGCTTTCAAATAGCCCGCATCTAAAAATAGATGACAACTCTATGCGCACAAATAGTTGCTTCTACATCTCCACATCCTTTTTCCAATGAAATCTATAGTATATTGGAAAATAACCACAACATCATGCTGCAGATTATGCGATATTATACTATTTTACAACATCACAAACACCACTATACATATATAATGCTTCAAGAGGTTGGATAAAGAGACATCAATATCAACCTGTACCAGTAGCTTCTGGAAAGAAGTTGTGAAGAAAGTTAACCATGAGAAAAAAATGCTTGTGTGGATGATCTAATGAAGGCGTGTTAGTATCCTGTGAAAAAATGTTAGATGTTACATTGAGGTTTAGATGACTCCTTACTAGGAATTAAGAACAATTGAACAAATGCCTAATCGAGGAGGGTAATATATGTAGCTTCTCTACTAGAACCATAACAAGCCTGTTCTTGCATTAAATATGTTTTGACTATATGGATTATATACCTGTATTCAGATATACCTTATGGCATATTTTAACTTTGAATTACCATTACCACACTAGTGCTAAATTTTTTCCACCTTAAATGTGTACCTACATGGATTCACTGCCTCTAAACATGATCTAATTTGAAACTTGCAACATACTATTGCTTACATGAACCGAAGTATGCTTACATGTACCAAAGACTTCGTAGGTAGGTGTTGACTATATGATTATTTACCTTTATTCATAAATGAAAAAAAAGGAGTATGTTCCCTAGGAGCATGTAACTTACGTGTTCCTACCCTTTTTTCCCCGCATTTTTTATTTTTCTAAAATAAAATCTAGTGGAATTTAGATCGCAATATATCACCATGGTGTCATTCAAAATTCGACTTAATTCCAGACTTCTATCCCCTCCATCAAGACTGTCAAAATTTAATTCCAGACTTCTATGCCCTCCAGATGGAAGTGTTAGGAACGTCTGTTTTACACGGAATTTGAAACACATATTCCAATTATTATTCTAAGTAAATCCCCCTAGGTTTCATTTCAAAAAAAATAAAAAAAGTTTGTGGAAAAAGGTGGGAGCATACTCTTATATGCTCCTAGGGAGCATATTCATTTAACCCTTCATAAACACCTCATGTTGTACTTAAAACTGAATACCATTGCCACAATACTACTAAGATTTTTTCCACTCTAAATAAGCACCTACAGGGATTTGCTACCGCTAAACATGATCTAATTTGAATCATACCCATGCTTACATGGGTAAAAATTTAAAAATGACTTAAAAGTTTCTGTCTTATGCTTTCTTTGATCTTCCCAGTTCCTCAAATACTTAAAATTTTCTTTCTTAAGCTTCATTAAATTTTCTCAGTTAACCCAATTTTGGTTTGTCAACACTTCGTACGGCCTTTCAACTATTTGTTCTCTATAGATGCCTAAACAACCAACTAACCCAAAGAAGAATGTGATTGCAGAGAAAGATTCCCTTTTCAAAAGTGAGCAAATATATTTTTCCACACGACCCATTCACGAGAAAGCGATTCATATTTATACAGTATGTATAAAAAATGGTTGGGCTGCTAGACTGGCTTTTTTTGCACAGTGCGACCAATCCGACCTTTTTCTGAGTATCCTGACCAATCTGTCCTTTTTATTTATGTGTCCACTCTGACCTTCCTACACATTTTTTTAGTGGATGAGGGATTACTTTCAGCAGGCCATAGCCATTCTAGTTGCTAGTGACCAATGTGATAAAATTTTGCTATATCCACCCAGTCAATTAACTCATAGCCAACTTAAACCCTTACAAATGTCTAAAAAATGGCGAAGCCTTCCCCCACTTTAAGTAGGGTCA